>CM046886.1:13605687-14155668 GCA_025688845.1 Cucumis hystrix
ATGTGCATCCTTCGGGAGCACTAGACTGATATGTGCATCCTTCGGGATCACTAGACTGTGACTGTGCAGGGTACACCATAGGATACTAATAATTTATTTTTCCCCGAACGGGACCAGTAGTGGGTCCCTTACTGAGTATATTAATACTCACCCCTTTTTATGTTTAACTTTTCAGGCAAAGGTAATACGAGGGGCAGACCGACGAGGGACAAGAAGGACTCGTGAATGGCCATAGAAGATTGTCCTTTAAACTGCTTCCGCTGACGGTTTTATAAATGTTTTGTTGAACTGAATTTAAAAGTATTTAAAGTTTGTAAACAGTACTTTAAAATTTCATGTTTTGAAATAGGGCCCGATTAAATTTTCTTTGAATTCATATGGTTTCATTTAAAGTTCTATATCTTTCGTAAACAAACGGTTTTGCGTCAAATTGACGACTTAGACGGTCAGTCCGAAAAGTCCGGGTCGTCACAAAATAACTTCTCCTTTTAAATTGAAACAAAAACATTAACTTTAAAAGACATAAAAAACATACAATTACAAAACAATTATTTCAATAAAATTCTACATACAATATCCAACCAAAGTAGAAAGAATAGAATCTAAAATTGAACCTCCTCATTACTTTATTACATCACAACCTAAACCCATAGATAAAACAAAACCTTTATTTAAACCCTTTGAAATTTCAGATAAAGATTTAAACTAATTAATTTCTCAAGTAAAAAATCTAACAATATTTTAGACAAAATTAATCTCCAATTAAAACACTTCAATCTAAATACTTCTAAAAATCCATCCACATAAAAAAAATTAATACTATAAATGAGACCCCTTGTGAAACCCATATTTACCAACCAAAAGATAACTTTGAAGATAACAATCTCGAAGAACAATTTCAAAATCTTACTCTTCAAAAAATAACAAATCATAGATATTCAAAACTAAACAATTATTATTCTCGACCCTCCTTTCCTAATATGCAATATGAAGAAAGAAGTCAATTAACTCAAGCTCAATACACAAGAAATGAAATCTATGAATGAAATATATATGATATGACTGAACATCAAATTTTAAATTTAATGAATGAAATGACCTTAGTAGCTACTGCTTATAAAAAAAACATCAAAATACAGACTATCAAATTGCCAAAATTGTCATCTCTGGATAGACGATCAAAATGATGGTGGAATAATTATGTATCCTCAAGTGACAAAACACGGATTTTCACCGCCATTAAGATCAAACAAAGTGGCACATGTATAAATCAAACACAAGATGTTGTAGCAACTTTAATTTACACCATTACAAAAAACTTTAAAGAACCAATTCAATTCCAGGAACGAAGTTATGAAATCCTTTCAAACCTTATGTGTCCAAAACTTCAAGATTTTAGATGGTACAAAGATGTTTTTTTAAGCAAAGTCTTTACTCGAACAGATTGCAATAATCAATAATGGAAAGAAAAATTCCTTTCAAGATTACCAAAATTATTCGCTGAAAAAGTACGCCAAACCATCAATCAAACCTTTCAAGGAACAATCCCATTTGATAATTTGACTTATGGGGAACTCATTAACTTTATCAATAATGACAGATTAGCTTTATGTACATATATCAAATGAAAAGCAAAAATAAAAAATGAATTCCACAAACAAAGGCAAGAGCTTGGATCTTTTTGTGCCCAATATGGGTATGAAAGAATACAAGTCCCTTCAGCACTAAAATAACCCAAGAAATACAAAACAAAATTCCTTTGAAAATCTTACAGAATTCAAGACTATTATCAAAACAACAAGAATAAACAAAACTATAGATCCAGAGCAAAGAGAATATAAAAATAACAGGACTACTAAGAAAAGAAAAGAAGTTATCTGCTACAAGTGTAGACAAAAGGGACATATAGCCCCCAACAATGAAAGGAAAAAATAATAATTTAGCAATAGAAGAAGATTTAAAAATTCAATTATTAAACCTAGTAAACCCTCCAGACCCTTCATCATCTTTTGACCGTAATGAAGAATCTTCTTATGACCAAAATTTTAGAATTCAAAGAAATTTCGACAATACAACAGTTGCAGTAAAGAATGTAGTAGAAAATTGGTTTTCTATATATCCTCATAATATGAAGCCAAATTTGCAAAAGAGCCCAGAAAACAAAGTTAATGGCTATCACGGCTCAAGTTACAAATGAAGAACTCAATATTGTTATTCAACAAACTTCATCTCCATCTATTACAAGTCAAGAAGAAAGCATTTCTAGTGTTCACGAAGAAGAAGATCAAGACGATTTTGCCAACTTCTTCAATCATATCCATACTCAAACACAACCAACCGATCAAGACAATCTAAAGACAAATTTCAAATCTCTAAGGAAAGATAATTTTACTTTCAAAGTATGTGTCATGTCCTGTAAGAAATTAACGTGTCATGCAATTTTACTTTCAAACTGTATGTCAACATGTCCTGTAAGATATGTGTCATGTAAAAGGTGTCAACATGTCATGTAAAACATAGTGCATAAACAACTCCCAACTCCTATCATGTGTATAAAATGGAGTCTAGGAGAGTTAGGGAAGAGGATCTTTGAGTGTATCTTTCAATTTTTCATCTAGAGAGAAAAAGAGCTTGTATTGTGATATTTTAAATAAAAGTTCTAAAATTCTCCATGTTCACCTTGTTGTTCCAATTTTCTAACTTTTTCAAAGTAAGTTCTTAATTTTCCAACATCTGCATTACAAATTTTCAAGCAATTTAATTATTTATTATTTCTTTCATTTCCTCTTTTCCATAACAAAATATTTAATTATTTCTTTCTTTTCCTCTTTTTCATAATTCTACTCACCTCATACGTGTCAATCTTGCTAAAACCACATATTATCATAAGTTTATCACCTCATTTCTATGCATTATACATTACACTGCCATGTGTCCATATTACTCTATTTATGTTGCCACCTAATACTCCCTCTCCGCACCTTGCACTATTTCAAATAGTATTGAATGATAATGATGATGATAATAATAATGAAAATAATGATATAATTATAAGCATAATAATAAATGAAACTTTTAAACTTCTTTTTTTTTTAAATGTAAAATAAGTAAACAAATTTATTTTACTTTCTTAAATACTCACATATATCTAAACCAAAATAGATTTTTGGAACATCTTAAAGTAAAAAGTATTATTAATGCAATAAATAAAATACATAAGTATAAAAGCAATAGATAAAACACAGTAAAGTAAAGGAAATATTAAGCAATAAATACATGAAAAAAATACATAAAATGAAGTATAAAAAAGTAAAAAGGATGTTAAAGCAATAATTCAATAAAGACATAATAAAGTAAAATACATAAATATAAAGGAAATAAATAAATAAAAACACAATAAAGTAAAAGGAATGCATATTATATATAAAAACAATAAAACATAATAAATTATTATTATTAATAATAATATTAGCAAAAAAACGGCATAAATATAGATGAAAAAGAAAAGAAAAAAGACAATAATAAGATAAATATACTGCATTTTCATTTTTTGTTACAAAATTCAAAAATAAACTTATGAAGAGAAGAAAAACTTGTAAGCCTTTTCCTCAAGTTGTGGACTTTTTTTAAAGCCTCCAACTTCAAGAAATTAGCTAAGAAGGAAGAAGAAGAAAAAAACTTTCTATTTCACTTTGAATTTTTCTTTTCTAGGGGTTTGAAAATTTATAGCTCTTTTTTTGTTAGGGCTAACTTTCTTTTTTCAAAACAAAAAGATCTCCCTCTCAATGTAGAAAACAATTTGTTTATAAAGGTAAAAAAAAAAAAACATGTCATTTAAGGGTATGCTCCCTTCTTTTTATCTAATTTGAAAACATTATCCCAAAGTAAAGAGGTCAAAGGATTGACGGAAATGAAATTTGAGGTTTTTGGTAACCAAAATCCAAATTATATAAATTTTTACTTTTTACTTTTTAAGCCTCCATTATTTATCAATTAAAAAAATAATACAAACAATAAATTAAAATAAATAGAAAAGTTAATAGAAAAGGACAATTGGCATAAAAATTAAGCCGAACAGAATAGGCGGCTACACAATACAAGAAAATGGAGATCTACCGACGCACAAAAACGTTGAGAGATATATGAAAAAGCGTCGGGCAAGGATTTTCCAATGCATAAATTCGTGTCGAGATTGAAGTCGGAAAAAATATATCGGGAGAGGATCTCCCAACGCACAAAGTATAGCAACGAGAGATCCTTTGACATCTCCCGACACCTTATTTAAGCTTTGGAAGATGTCAGAGGATTTTCCGACGCTACATTTTATGCGTCAGGAAATACTCAATTTTTTTTTAAAAAAACTAAAACCCAGAAGAAATCCATAATGGAAAACGAATGAAAAATTAGAAGAAAATGAATGGAAATATAGAAAAATTAGAAGAAAACGAATGGAAAAATAACAAAATTTGAATAAACTTAGAAGAGTAACAAACATATTTAATATTTTTTCTCAACCTCAAACCAAAAAAAATAAAGTAAAAACAAAAACTTACTGTCGAGGGACAGACGAAGGAGATAGTGGAAGGGCAGCAACGGATGATGACGACAAGGAGAAAAACACACAAAAGAACCTTGACAATACAAAAACATACATATTTAGTATTTTTTTTCTCAAACTCAAACCAAAACAAATAAAAAAACAAAAAAACAAACACTTACCGGCGAGGGGCGGACGGTGGCTCACAAGCGTCGACGGCAACAACAAGCAACAGATGATCGACGGCAAGCAGCAATAGACCTTAAGGGAGAGAGACGTTCGAGGAAGAAAAAGAAGAAAAGAAAGAAGGGTGATAGATTTTTTATGGTCTTCAGACTTTTAAAGAGCAACTCCTGACGCTAGGCATAACAGCGTCGGGAGAAGTTTAATTTTTTTAAAAAGTTTATTATTTTTTAAATTTCAAAATTTTCCTGATGCAGTTATGCATGGGTCAGGGAAAGTTTGAAATTTTAAAAAAAAATTAAACTTTTATCGACGAAATGCATAACAATGTTGGAGAAAGTTATTTTTTTTTTATTAATTACCTTATATCGATGTCGCCTTATGTCGTGTCGAAATTGTAAACCTTTTCCGACGAAACTTCTACTACGTCAGGAGAAGCTTTTTCTTTCAACGTCTTTTATCCTGACGTCCGTGTTGTGCTTCAGAAAATACATATTTTCTTGTAGTGACATTTAGCATTCTTGTGTCTTGGTCGCCAACCTTGTCCTTTCACATGCCCCAACTGCTTACCTAATACTCGTTCACATATTTCCCTTTCTAAAAGACGTTCACTCCCTTCTTGTCATCACATTTCATCCTACACTATGTAATAGTATCAATGTGTTCTAGGTTAAGAAAAATATCAACAATGAACACACAATTTTACTTACATATTTCGCTTTAGCCTCATTCACCCACCCCTTCTTCTCATTGGAATGCATGAGTTGAAATAGATCAATCTCACTTACTTCCTTACCCTCTTCTTTTTCTTCATTACAACCAAAATTATAAGAATGAAATGTATTTATGAGTACAATACAAAAATACGTCACATACCTTTTTCTACTTAGTATTTGCAATCTCACCTCGGTGATGAATGGAAGTTTAGATCGTGCCTTAGTATTTGCTTCACATATACTCTTAAAGTCTTCTCATTCCTATCGATCACATAAACAAGCCTAATCTAAATCTTGTGCCACTCATTTGTCACTATGTTTTTATGCTTTAGTTGGAGAGTTATACTTTTTGTAGCTTTTGTGTAGTGAACATAAATCTCTATACAGTAGGCTCATCTCATGATTAAGATAATCTCGTTGCAAAGGTTCATCTAAGTCTAGAATGAAGTAATTCTAACATTAAGAAATAAAACAAGTTAATTTATAATTGGTTTAAAACAAACATAGTATTTGTTTAAAACTAAACTTAAATAGCTTACCAAAAGTCTATCTATTGTCTCCTATTTCACCTTTTTGAATACATTTGACCAATATTCACATTCAAGTGGTACTATTACTCATACCTCTTTTTTAATTTGAGAGTTTAATTTGGAGGAATCCTTACAAACGTGTTTTCTATCTTCAAGCTCAATTGTAATTGTGGGACCATTTGCTTAGACATATTTCTCAAGTCCAACCCCTCTAGTCGCTCCTCGAGCTTTTATTTTTTTACTAGAACCTACATGACAAATGTTAATATTAATACATCTAATGTTATATGAAAACTAAAAGATTTAACATAGAAATTAATACATACTTTGAATATCTAGATTTATGGACACCACTTCTTGCTCACCAATACAATCTTCATTAGTATTGTTTGCTTGGTTCACATTTGAAGATGACCTACTACGATTTTTCAATTCAAGATTTCTTGATGGCATCCTACAAATGATTTGATGCATATCTAATAACTATAGTTAGCATAAATAATAACTATAACATAAAAGTAAATTGACAAATAATGTACAATTCAAATATATGCATAAATAAAATCATAGTTAGTAATGTATAACCTTGGTAGTATAATTATAAGTCGATAGCTATCATAATCTTCGTCACTCGTTGACAAATCTCTAGAATTATCCAAATCAAAATCTTCCTCATCAACCAATGCTTTATTGGTTGGTGCTTCTTCATTACTTTGTGCAGTAATATCCTTCTTGATATCCAATTATCGAAGGTTCAAGATCTTCTCTATTAAAAGTTTGTAAATCTAGGTTATCTTCAACTCGAGGATAACATGTGGATATCGTTCATTATCTGATGTTACTTCTATTTCATTACTTTCTATTTCTGGAATATCCCACACATGTCTTGGTTGAATTTGTTGAACTATTTTCCAATCTTGACCAAGTTTGTAATCATCTAAGTAAAAAAACTTGTGTTGCTTGACATACAAGGATGAAAAGCTCATCTTTGTACCAGAGGTTACAAGTGTTTACTGATATAAAGCCATCAACTATGTTAATTCTACTCTTCCTCGAACTAGTATCATACCACTCACACTTAAAAAGCGCAGCTGTCTTCATGCAAATGTATTATCTTATAATTTAATGTAGTTCGCCATAGAAAAAATTTTATTCTGTTTCATCATCACGTCCGACGACTATCACGATCTTTAGTGTGAAATTGAACTCCATTTGCTATACACCCACTATAAGAGCGAGATATGTTGGATGCAAAACCATCCGGAAACTTCACAAACTTCAAGACCATACAAAAGTCCACTTTTTTAGCAGCATTTAATGTATAGGAAGCATAAGGCTTTACACGTCTATTTTCAATCTCTTGTATGTGAAGATCCTTTTTTATTTTTAAGTTAGTTAGATCCTCACAATCTTTAATGGTGTCTTTAGTCTTTCCATCGATGTTCAATATCGTACCCACCAAGTTATCACAAATATTTTTCTCAATATGCATCAAGTTGAGTTTATGTAGTAGTTTATGATTTTTCTAATAAGGAAGATTGAAAGAAATGCTTCATTTAGTCCAATTGTGCTCACCATTTGTCCTTTTTCGTTTGATATCACATCGTCTTGTAGGATATTTGCTCAACATAGGAAAACTTATAGAATTCAATTGATTTATAATATCTTGTCTAGATAAAATATTCAGAGTGTCATGTTCCGCTCTGAAGTTACTCTCAGCGACTAAGTAGAGGCATGTCGCCTAAACCCTCGACGCATAGCTACCATGATGTAAGCGTTAAACGTTTAGTGAGCGGAAATAAACACAACCAAAAATTTAAAACATGAAGTGCATAATGAGTGGAATAAGACAACTTCATTGATTTTCAAAATAAGGAATTACATCTGGTAATTAGTTCAATGTTTCTCCAGAGAGAACAAAATACAACTTAACGATATTTAGACTTTTCTCGCTTAGCTTCTATACTATATGTGAGGTAACAATGGCCACTACCAAAATTATTGCGATCAAGGAGGCACGATAAGCGGTCAACATAGCAAGTTCAACGCAAGATATCCTTCACTACCTGGAGGGATGAAAGAATCACGAGAGAAAAAGGGTTAGACAAAAATGTATAATAAGTGGGATATTTTCTTTGTTATAAATAAATCATTTAAGACAGGCAATAGTCAGATTGAGACAGGGTAAAATCATGCGACTTAAACCACAAACATTTTGTATCCATTATTACAAGTCATCTCGCATTGGATGTCTTTCGTTCTACTACAAGATCGATTTAAAGAATACTCCTCTTAAAATTAATTAAATATTGTACCCTCACCTTGGCTTAAGTGTTTACCACACTCTTTTACCAAGTTGCATTCATGGGAAGTAACACAACGCCATTAGCAAATCTCATAAATTTGACTACCTGTAGTGGGTCTTCCTTTGCCAGATCACACAGCAAGCAAAGGGCATCTCATACTAGTTTACCCAGCAAGTATGGGGCATCCCATCCAAAATCATACAACATGAACGGAAAATTCTATTCCACATCACACAATAGGAATAGAGTATCATAACACATAGGGTACAATAGTTATTTCAAATCAATTCTTAAACAGTTTCGTGCACTCTTTAGGGCTCATTCACTTCCTCCTTCCCAATAACCATAAGGACATTGCAATATGTTTTGATATACACATACATTATGCATAACCACAAAGTTCAAAAGAAATACTCCTAAATACATTTTCTTTCAAGAAAATTATTTACAAGACGTTCTTTTACTTACAAAGTTTACTTAACATGTGCATCTCTTATATCATTTGGCCATCATTCCTTATGTGTGGCATGATTATTTCATTTTCAACACATACTAAGTACAATCCATGTGTAAACCAGTGTATTTTGAAATTGGAAGAACCATAAGGGAAAAAGGAACATATAAGTAAAATCTTCCAAGGTGCACATTTGAAGATTCATTCAACGAATTTAGAAATCTTTTATTAAAATAACAACTCATTATCACAACAGCTAGCTTCTATGTTTTGGTCTTTTACTCGAAGTTCTGCTTCTTACTAGATTGTAGGTCCTTGCCAGATTTCGATTGGTTGTGTGAACCTTCAAAGACTCTGAAACTTCTCTAATCTTTCTTCTTTGGAAGCTAATGGTAAGGTCAAGTAAAGAAAATGGTTGCAAGTTCCTCTATTTATAGCCTTTTTTCTAGTGGAGATTCTCTATGTCATAATGATTATTATTACCAGCTGCGAGGAGAGGTCCAATTCCAAAATGTCATGTGTCTTTGTTATTTTCTTATCTTAATTCAGATTAGGCGGTAAGGTCAAATTGTCAGCCGACTTCCTTACGTGGGCAATGATGTTATTCCTTTTGGTGCACTGAGCCCTTTTCGTAGTGAGAGTTCTCCGTGTACCCTCTTTATCATGTAGTGCTTCTTATCATGTAGGTCACATTCATTGCTTGCAGTTTTATCGCGTAGGGTAACTCCAATTTGAGCCTTACATGGAGTTGCTCGCATTACTTGTTTTGCATCATGTTGTCTACTTTTACGCCCATGCATGTGTTAAAGGTAGATATCAACGATGTTCAATATATAAAAAAATTTCTCTTTGGTCCTACTGAGTTGGTATCAACATTGCAAATCGAGCATGCTTTATAACCTTTTGTCCTCCAACTAGATAAATCACCATAAACTGGAAAATTGTCTACAATAGTGCACCATGAAGTTCGAAGAAAGAATCACTGAAACTATCGTTCGTTTGAATACCATCCACCAAAAACTAATTTAACTCATCTATCAATGGTTGTAAGAAAATATCAATCTCTTTACCAGGAGACCTTGGACCAGGGATGAGTGAAGATAGAAAAGTGAATGATACTTTCATACATTACCAAGGAGGCAAGTTGTATGGAATGAGTATAACTAGCCATACTTAAAACTCCAAGTGGACAAACCATTAGAGATTAGGAATAAAATTAATTTTGTGCATATGTGGTTATTCAAATAACAATAGAAATTACGTCGAGGTTACATTGAAGTGAAATACAAAAACATTACAATTAATCCTGGTATTTCTACATTAACTATGTCCCTCTTGTCTACAATCAGTGCAACGCAAGGAAACCATAACTAAAATCGAAGAGGTGGGTTTTATAAAAGACGAAAGGAAGGGAGAGTCAGGAGAAAGTTTTCACGTCACATCATCTCTCTTGTCAAACCATCACTGAAAAGCTTTTTGTTTTTGTCTTTTTTGTTGCCGTTTGCGCATGTCGTGTCCTTCCGCTGCGGTTCGTGAACTTAAAAAAAAAAAGGATGGAATGAAGAGATGCATTCTAATAAAGACAAAAAAAACCACCCATTTTACCTAAATACTTTTAAATCCATCAATTTTCCCCAATTTAATTTCAAAACTACCCTTATTCTAATCACCCATAATTTTGGATATTTATTTAATTAAATTGAAGGAATGGAAAATTTTTTAGAGATTTAATAATTATATGTTTATATGAATATATATATATATATATATATATATATATATATATTTGTGGGAAAATAAAAGATAATTATATTTGTGAGAATATAATTATTTAAGGAAAAAATATTGTATTTTTGAAAGAAGATAAAGATAAATTAACCGTTGAAGGATAATTATTTGAAGAAATGATATTTATTGAGAAAGAAAAATAAATATATTTTGGAAAAATATAATTATTGGTAAAAGATAATTATTTTATGAGAAAGAGAAAATTTTGATTGGATGGAAGATTTAAATGAAGATAGAGAATATTTGATTTTTTGGGAAAAGGATTTAAGGTAAAAGAAAAAAAGGAGGAAGAAGGATAATATTAATGATAATAATATTATAAATATTTATTATACATAATATTAATATAAATAGATGTCAATTAGTGTGTGATTAGTGGTCATAGCCACATGTCAACTCATTGGTATGCTTAGTGGTCATAGCCACATGTCAAGCATCATGTGTCAAGCAAATATGGTCTCTTAGTGGCCATGTAATCCACCTCCTACTTTCCAAGTTGCCTATAAATAGAGGGCTTTATATTGGATGATTTTCCAAAGAAATGGGAGATAGTGGATTTCTTTGAAAATTTCTACATATTTAATTTCCTTAATTTCTTAATTTATATTATATTATTTTAATATTATATTTCTTCGATTTCTGTATTTCGGTTATGCTCCATTATCACAACAATATTAATATTATTATTATTAGTTATTTATTTATTTTCTCTCTCTTTTTTCGTGCAAAAGAAAAAGAGCCCCTCCTTCTCCGTGCACCCAATCTTGTCGCCATCCAAACTTCTCACTTCACTAGATTTCCTTCCTCGTTGACAGCAGCCGCTCCCTATTGACACTTAGACCACCTCGTCGACATCCATCAAATGCAACTACATCGTTTCGTCCACGTTCAGTGTAGCTGTCACACCCCAATCTAGGTTTTCCTCTCTAACCTAAATCGTGGCATGATAAAACACTTTTGAAAATGACATTTTCCAACTTCTTTTTATTTTCACAATATAATTACTTTTCTTTTTCTCAATAAATATTTTTCCTTCAAATAATTATCCTTCACCATTATATATCTTTTATCTTCTTCTTTCCAAAATACAATATTTTTTTTGTAAGAGGTATTTGGACGAATGAAAGGAATAGGGGGGGATTATGAAAAGGAAATAATCCTTGTTTGGGGGAATGATTAAGTGGGAGGATTATGAGAGATTATTTATAATCCTTGTTTGGCGGAATGATTATATGGGAAGGATTATAACTTTTTTTTTTTTTTGCGTTAGTTCTTTTTCTTAAACGCATTGAATTTTTTTATTTTCGTTTTTTTTTCTTTTCAACAAATCGAATTTTAGTTCGTTAACCATGGCTCGGGTAATTTTTTTCTTTTTCTGAAACGTGAAATTGCTATCATAAATGACGTGTCATTACCATATTTTGATAACGATGCCATTTTCAACCATATAGTACTATGTGTTAGGAAACATGTCCATAAATTAATTATTTACCCATCATGCAACATCGGGAAAGAAACTGAAATAAATAGTTAACGTCCAGTATAACGTAGAAAATAGGTAAGCAAATACGTAAAACAAATACATGGTTCCGACAAAGAGAAAAAAAACTTTTTGTGTCGAAAATGGAGCACCATAATCATGGGTTATCGCAGAGGAGGACCTTGCAGTAAGCGTCCTTCATCGGATCGGGCATTCTAATGAAGCTTCTCATTAGCGACACCTTCTCCATCACTATAATCACACATTTACTGATGTCCTCCATAGTAAGGCCCGGAATGGACGCAATATACGTAATGACCTCCTGCACCATCGCGTCCTCTCGGTTGATCGCTTTATCAAGCCATTCTGCAATGGTCCTAAGCTGATCAGTCGAAACGTTCATGCAATCCCAAATTAGGTCGTAAGTCTCGAACTGCTACATGTCACACCTCCTTTTCTGATAGCTAGAGCCCTGCCTAGCATTGTTTGACCGACCAGATCGACAGCCCATCATGTTGTTGGCGACATGTTCATCCTCGGGATGCACATAGCCGAGAACTTTGTCTCTAGGCCATTCTCTGCAAAGACCATACCAAATAAGTACAACTAGAGTAAATGCCCTAAATGGAGTAAAGCAATATAAGGTCAAACAAGTCAGAGGGGGGACAACATAACTCAGACAAAAAAGAATAAAAGAGAACAATATTCTACAACAAACAAAAGTTGACCATCATTAGTATATATATTGCACATAACAAGAAAAGTAGACCAATCGAGACGTGGAAGACACTTCAACATAGGGAAATATCTAAATCGAGAACCAAAACATATGCAACTAAAACTACATTAAATTGTGTATGAACACTGTGTACCAATATGAACAAAAACATAAAACTACATCAAATGCCGTATGAACAAACACATATGTAACTTTAAAAAAAAAACTCTGCTATACCGAAAGGATATGTAAATCGAGAAGTAAAAAAGGATATTAGGACACATGAACAAGGAAGATCTGAGAAGTAAAGTGAAATAAAGATAAAAACCTAGCAGGAAATCATTCAACGATGTTAAGATCTACAATCCTCTTTATTTTTTCGAACTAATTTAAAAATAAAATAAAATGGAACAAAAACACATGAACAAGGTAGATCCGAGGACAACAAACATTATATAAAAATGATTTTTCTCATCATCGACATTTTCAAAAAAGGAAGAAATGTATACCTCAATACCCTACCATGCTCAGACCCACCAAGGCCACAACCGGGTAGTATACATAACTCATCGTAATAGGAAAATCAAATCGTCAATGGCGTGATCCAAGCGGCAAGGTGTTAGACGAATGATGTGATTCGAATTTGAGCGACACATCAAATAGAGAAGCCATGCACGGATCAAAAGAGAAGAGGAATCGGTTCCCAAACGGTACTAAAAGGAAAAAAATTCAAGGAATATGTACCATTTCCAAGTTTGCGGCCGAATAAAGGTTTAAACAAGGAGATCGACCAGAGGCCAAATGCATTTAGAAGTAAATAGTGGTGGTAGATGAACTGCCAAAGGAAACCGATTGGAGAAATCAGTGACCAACAAAACAAAAAAATGGAAAAACAAAATATGCTAAGAAAAACAGTCGAAAATAGAGAAGGAATAAGGTGAAAATGGTTTAAATGGTGGCCGACAGAGGAAGCATTAGAGTGAGGGGAAAGGGAGAGGAAGAAGGAAGATGAAGGGGAAACGTCTGGAAAGAGAAAGAATAAAGAAGGGAATAAAGATAAGAGAGAAGGGTTAGGTAGAGGGATTAAGAAGGGAAAATGGGAAAAAAAATTTCCTTTCCTCCTTTTTTTGATTGCCAAACGGGAATCTTTCCCTTGTTTTCCTTTCTTTGTGCCAAACACAACCTAAATAATTATATTTTAAACTTAATTAAACAAAACTAAAATAACTAATTCAAAAAAATTATCTAAATTTTCGGTACGTTACAATTCCCTTCTTTAACAAACTTTCATCCTCGAACAACTCAGGATTCTGGACTCTCACGTCTTAATTAATAGCATTCTCCATCAAAATTTTAAAATCTTTATTTAAATATACATACCCATATACATATATTTAATTAATCAAACACATTACACCAAATAAATTTCATAACTTTACTTAAACCTCATAATATACAATTACACAATTAGATCAAATTCTCAACAAACACCACAAATTTAAGTCCTCTAATCAATTAAATATTCATTTAATAAATATCTAATTAATTCCAATGTCACAAAATCAAATAATTCTCATTATGTGATTGTTGCAATCTTGTCTAGTAAGAAAAACCCATTTTAAACCACTTAAATATTTGTCATTTTTCTATCGAGACCTATCAAATATAAAACTGAAAGTTTTGAATCTTTGAGATACTTTTGAAATCTTTTATTTTTTAACGTTTTTCAATTTATATCTCTTCAAGATTGGTGATTTCTTAAATTTGAGTTATCCTTAGTGATTAACAAATGCTTAAAAACCCCAGAATCAGGTTTTTTTGGAAAAATAGGGTAGTTTTGAATTTAATTTGAAAAAAGGGGGTGAGTTAAAAACATATTAGATAAAAGGAGTGATTTTTTTGCCTTTTAGTAAATTTTGCTTTTTATAATTATTTTAAACATCAACTCACATCTTTTTTTCTCTCTCCTTCCCTTTTTATTATTATACTTTTAAATTTTAATGATTTATTAATTATATACTTAATGATTTTTTTATTTTTTCACAAATTCATATTTAATTAATCATATATTAATTATTACATACTTAATTATTTATACTTAATGACTTTTAAATAATTTTTGTAATAGTTTATTATTTCAAAAAAAAATTACTATGAACCTCCCTATTTTTTAATCTGTTTGGCAATTTCTTTAGTATGTTTTTCTCCTCAATATATTTAACAATGTTCATAATAATTTGATATTTTTGCCAATAATTTAAGGTTTAAGAAATGATCTTTTTAAAAAATTTATGTAATTAATATATATGTTTTCATTTCTCTTGTTATTTTGAATGTATCGAGTTCATACTATTATTAAATTAATATCATTTTTAAAAAGATTGATCCAAATACATAAAATTTAAATTTAATCAAAACATTAAAATAATTAATCAATCATACTTATCATTAGCATTATCATTATTATTATTGTTATCATTACTATTATTATTGTTGTAAAATATATTAGCATTATCATTATTAAAATAATTACTATCATTACTACTATTATTATGATTGATTAATTCTCTTAATGTTTTAAGTAAATTTAAATTTGATGTATTTGGATCAATCTTTAAAAAATGGTGTCGATTTAATAATAGTAGTATGAACTGGATACCTTCAAACTAACAAAAAAAAGGAAAACATATAGATTAATTACATAAATTTTAAACAAAAAAATCATCCCCTAAACTTTATATTATTGGCAAAATTATCAAATTATTATGAATATTGTTATTAAATAGATTGAGAAAAAAAATATGCAAGTCAAATAAAAGAAGAAATTGTCAATCAGAATGCAAAAATATGAAGGTGTATAATAAAAAAAATTAGAAATAATAAATTATTACAAAAATCATTAAATTAAAAATCAATTAAGTAAAAAATAATTAAGTATATAATTATTAATATATGATTAAGTAAATATGTATTTGTGAAAAAAAAATTATAATAATAAATAGGGGAGGAGAGAGAGAAAAATGGTAAATGAATGTTTAAAATAATTATAAAAAAAAATTCACTAAAAGACAAAAAAACTACCCCATTTACCTAATTTATTTTAAACTCATCCCTTTTTCCCAATTTAAATTCTAAACTACCCTACTTTTTCAAAAAAAAAAAAAACCAAGAATCATGTAGATATATTTGCCATTATTATAGGGGAGGTTGCTGCAATCTTGTCTAGTAACAAAATATCAAATTTAGTTAAGATTTACCAATTTTGAATGTTGTTTGCAAAATACACTGTCTTCGTTCTATTTCCAATATCATGTCTCATATTTTGAGCTATTCAAATACATTGTATTTGAAATATATGGATTATCTATACCTAGGGGAATGATATTATATCTTGACGACCAAATTTTTTAACTTTTTTGTTTGTCTCAAATCTATTGTTTATATCATCATTCATACTCGACATATACCATGTTTGGTGAATATTAATTCTATTGGTTATTATAAAGTTTGGTTAGTTAAACAACCTTGATTGATTCAATGACACTATTTAGAAAATCGTTCTTATTGTTGGTTTTGTAACAAATTCATCTTAATGTTAAGTTTTTGGAATGGAAAAGTATATGATTATATGAGCAAATAAATATTAATATTTCAATATGTGATCATGATAAAGAACGAATAGTTTATCACATTATTTAAAAGCATAAATTACAATGCAATTGTGTCACAACATATGCTATACATTCTCTCAAATAATGTGGAACTAATCTGAAAAGAATAATATTGACATGCAGTATGTACAAATATACTGTAACTATATAGAAAACTAACACAATCAAATTTGACCAATTTAACCAATAAATCGATTTTGTTAAATTAACAAAAAAAAGCCCAGGAAAATTGTAAAGAATAGCAAATTTGATAAAATATTTACAATATATAGCAAAATTTCAGATTTTATCAAATAGACATTGATATGCTTCTATCAGTTTCTATCATTGATAGAATCCAAAATTTTACTATAGCTTGTAAATATTTGAATTTATTTTACTATTTTTAAAAATGCCCCCAAAACAAATTATACAAATTAAATATATTCAAATTTATACTTTTCTTATATTTTCGAAACAAATATTTTCAAGTAGGTTAATAAAATATATTTGTTTGTTTGGAAATAAAGCATGCGAAAATGATGTATTTATCTTTGACATTATTTTAGAAAAAAGATCTAAAATAAGTGGATAATCGTAATTAACAATATTTAGGGAGAGAATTTAAAATTTAAATTCAAATTGTTATTAAAATTATATATATTATGTATTATTTAATAAGTTATTGATAAATTTTTTGGTATTTAAAGAATCCAAAAATATTGTGGTTATCTTTGTCATTATTTTAGGAAGAGGATCTAAAATTTAAATTCAAATTATTCTTAAACATATATCTTATGAATTATCCAAATAAATTGTTTGAAATATAAAGAATCTGAAAATCTGGTAGAAAATATTGACATTATTTTAGGGGATATTGGTGCAATATTCTCCAGCAACAAAATAGCCGATTTAGTTAAGATTTACCAAATCTGAATGTTGTTTAAAAAATACACTGTATTCGTGAATATGTGATATTCTACCTCATTTTTTGAGTTATTCAAATACATTGTATATGAAATAAATAGACTATCCTATATCAAGGGGTATAATCGGGTTTAAATTACTCAATAAAAGGGACAAGAAAAAATTTTGCTATAATTTTTATTATTTCTGATTTTTGCTATTTTTCAGTTTAGTATTTAAGAATTTATTATTTCCACGGTCATCTCTTTTTGTTATGGAGACTCCAACATGCTTTGATAATCAACTCAAAGAAAATGTATTGGGCCTTCATCTTAGAACCTGGGCCTGAAGTTATTTTCCCTTAAATAAATAAAATGAGAATATAGGAGAATAGCGAAAGGGAAAATAAAATGAGAATTTAGGATAATAGCGAAAATTGAGAGAAAAAAATTAAGAATTGTGCAAGCTTCTTATTCCTCAAGTGGTGATGGTTTTTGGTATTCCAAAAATGTCATAACTATTATATAATTAAATTCGTAGCAGATGATTTGGTTCGCACATATTGTTTCATGATTATAGACATGGAATTCAAATGTTTCTATTTTATATAAAATTCAAATGTTTCTATTTTAAATGTCTAATGACTAAAAGTTCAATGAATGTGTTTAATTTATCAGTTTTATATATAAAAATATTTAATTATTAAATTACTTGAAATATCAATACTTTTTAATTATATATTTTTGAGTTAATCTTTAATAAAAATTAATTAATTAATTTAAATTGATTAGAATATTAATCAAAATAGTTAAGATAACGTAGAAATTATTAGTAGAAATTATTGAGTCTAAATAATATATTTATAATTAATAATTAATTAAAATTAATAGTAACGATCAATTGATATTAATTTATTGATTTACCAAGCGTTATTCATCTCTCGTGTATTAGAAAATCCATGTCAGATTGATTTGTTAATATTGTAACTTGGATAATAATATTTTGTGTTTTGATAAGAGAAATCCTATGAAGTGATATTTTATGTTTGTTTAAAATTCCATAGCAATATATGTTAGGGGTGTAATTGGGTTGGGTTGGGTTGGGTTGGAAGACATTCTCAACCCCACCCATATTTTCGGGTTATATGGGTTGGCAACTCGAATTTAGTTTCCAACTGAACCCGTAAAATATAGGTTGGGTTGGGTTGTGTTGTTATTTTTTTTTTTCCATTTCTACTTTCTAACAAAAACGAAGGTGGATGGCGCAATTGTGAAGGAGAAGACCGAAGAGGGAGAAGACAGACCGTCGAAAATGAAGGTGGACGACGAGATTGTGAGGAAGAAGACCGAAGACTGAGGTGAGATGGAAGAGAAGAATTGAACACAGTGAAGAAGGGTGAGCAGGGCACGAAGGAATAAAAATTGGAAGACATTCTCAACCCAATCCATATTTTTGGGTTATATGGGTTGACAACCCAAATAACCTGAATTTAGTTTCCAACCCAACCCAACCCAAGCCGTAAAATATGGGTTGGGTTGGGTTGGATTGTTGGGTTGTGTTGTTATTTTTTTTGCGTTTCTACTTTCTAATGAAAACGGAGGTGGATGGCGCGATTGTGAGGGAGAAGACCGAAGAGGAAGAGAGGAGACCGAAGAGGGAGAAGACCAACCGTAAAAAACGAACGTGGACGACGAGATCGTGAGGAAGAAGACCGAAGATTGAGGTGAGATGGAAGAGAAGAATCAAACACAGTGAAGAAGGGTGAGCGAGGGGATGAAAATTGAAGAGGGAGGAAGGCGTAATTTTTAGCTTTTATTTTCTAAAATAAATAGTATATATATGTGTATATATATATATATATATATATTATATTAATTCGGGTTGGATTGGGTTGATCCGGATTTTTCAACCCTTCAACCTGAAACCCAACTCAACCTTTATTTTAACCTAACCCACCAAACTCTTATAATATGGGTTGGGTAGTATGGGTTATTCGGGTTCAACCCATATTCTTACATCCCTAATATATGTAGTATAGATGATGAAAATTTAGAAACTAAAACTGATTTTTAATCTATAAAGTATAGTAAAGATTATGTGACATTATAAAAAACTAAGAGAAAAATATCATTTTGGTCCCTAGGTCAAAATCTAACACTTTTATCTTATTTGCTTCATTTTAAACCTTAAGATAAAAAAATTATTAGTGACATAACAAAATGTTGATTAGATGAAGAATAGACTGTTTTTTTTTTTCTCTTTTTGGAAGAATTTATTCTTTCGGACTTACTCTCTACTTTCATTCGATCTTGTGATTGAACTCTCAAATTAGCTTCTCTACTCTTCTGTCTTCTTCCTATTTTCATTCATCTTTTTTAAAATAGAACTTTTTGTCCTATCACATTATCATAGTTTTAAATTAATTTAATCATCATCCTATTCAGTCTTCTATTTAGTGCGAATTCACTAAGGGTGTGTTTGGGCCCCAAACAATCACTATGGGGTTGGGTTTAGGTAACCTCAACCCACGTTTAGGGGCCAATTTATGGAAACCCTAGTTTTAGGGTTTCCATAATACCCGTTTTACCCTTAATCCTCCACTCCACTTTCCTCAACCATTCACGACAACCCCCCTCAGCCGGTGTTCATCTTCTCTCAAATCGTTTTCAAAATCTCCTCAACCCCTTTCAACCTTTCCCCAAATCGTTTGATCCTTTTTCGATTTTCATACATAATCATCCTCTCATCTCTTCATTTGTCTTCAACCACGTTGTCCTATGGTTTTGTTGTCGAAAAAAAAATTCCCTTTTTTTTTCTCAACTCCTCGTGAACCTCTTCTATATTCTTGTTCGTATGGCCTTTTGTTCCCTTGCAGGAAAAAATTTCAGTCTTCCTCTCATATCATTTCTATCCCAATCTCTGCCCATGGGTGTTTCGTTGACATCTTTGCTCCACTGCGTTGCCTCCGAAACAAAATGGTATCCCTGCCCTTTTCGGTTTCATTGAACGCCTGAGCTTCCACCTATCCTCCGAATCCGTTTCTTGCATGTTCAGTGACTCGTGTCGGTGAACATGCAAGTTCTTTTCATGCTTCCCTCTTTCACTTTCCCTTGCCGTTCGAACTTTGCATTTGTCGCTTGGAATTTTCCTTGCCAATCGAATTCCATTTCGAACTGAATTTGGACAAGTGCTACACTATCCTTGTGTGCCTCTACGATGTTCGAACAAGATAGGGTTGGATGTTGTCGGTTTCAATTCAATTTTTTCAAATGCTGATGATGAGGTCCATAATTTTCCCTCTTTGATATTTTCTCTTTTATGCATTTTTTTTTAATTTCAATTTCCTTCAACATCTGTGCATTTTGTACACATTTCTTGATTACCATTGCAACGTGTTGTCTCTGTTTAATGCAATTCTTTCCATCCATAAATTTATTTCTGTTGTACTTGTTCATAGAACAAAATGCTGTTGGGCCATCGATTAAGTTCATAAATGTATAATTTTTTTTGTTGCATTTTATTTTCCTTGTTTACGGTTTCAATTTACTCCAAATAAAGGCTATATTAAGATGTGGCCTTGAGTTGTGTGCTTTGTTTTCTTTACTGTGAACTCCCATCCATTTAAGCCCTTGTCAATTTCCATATATGTTCACTATATTTATCCTTTGGTTTCAATCTGCTTTTGCTTATGCATTGTCTATTCACTACTACTGCCAATTTTTTCTTTGTACCTAATGTGGTAGGTTTCATGGTTAGGGTTTGACTATAAACACTTTTGAGGACCTTATCCTGTCATTTGCAGAGATTATTTTCCTTTTTTGGTTTTGGATCAATAAATTGATCATTTATTTTACTTCTACCCATCTATACATACATCACATTTCTTATGTCTTCTTTTGTATTCTATCCCCCATTGGACGTCCTTGTTCTTCCTCTGTTCCATTTTGCTTGGTAGGTAATCTATTTTTTGCTTCTTTTCTTTTCTTTTTCATGTTTCATCTTTCCCTTTTTATGTTTAATGTCATGAAGCATGTTACAAATCATTTGTGGGGCTGCCAATATTTTCATGTCTGTATTCTTTTTAAGTCATCCTATACTCCACATTTTTGTATGCATTTATGGACAACATTTTCTTTCATGTTCCATACCTGTTTGTTACGTTTCTTCTCATTAACCATCTGTAATGATGTGTGTGCCGGCCAATTTTCTCATTTCTATCTTATTTTTACGGCGTAATATACTCCATGTATTTCTTCATCTATGGAATACAATAATTTTTCAACCGCGTTTTCCTTTGATGTTGTTTGTTATGAACCATGTTACGAAGAAAATGTGTGTGGCTTCAATTGTTTTCCGTTCTATGTTCTTTTTTAAGGCATATGCTCCATGAATTTCTTCATTAATGCAAGACATTATTTTTCAACTTTCATCCCTTATGCTATTTCATGTTTCTTGTCATGAACCATGTTACCAATAATATGTGTGTGTGGTTGCCAATGTTTTCATTTATGGTTACGGTTTTTAAGGCATACTATGCTCCATGATGTGTCGCTGTAAATGGTTTTTTGTATGCATGCATTTCCATGCTCATAATGTTATGCATACTTAATATTGATGTTTCCACGACCAAATCCATTTATCTTATTGAACGATTTTATATCCTTTGAGGCGAAACATTTTTTCAAAAAAAATAGTCACATTCTTTTTTATATTAACAAGTCTTGTTTTCCATGTGATCATTGGACAACCCATGAAAATACACGGTACATAATTATATGTTGCTGTAGCAATTATTTTTTTTCATTAATTTTGTATTGGCCGACACATCCACTTTCGTATGATTTTTTTCCGCACACCCGACGGTACTACGGTTTTGTCGTTTTGTAGTACACTTTTTCTTTTTAACTCTTGTAACATTTTTTATGTTGCTTCCTACAATGTATTTAAAACGTTACTTTTCCCTAATTGAATTGTAAAAACAATTGCACGTTGAGTTCTATTAATTTATCTTTTTTGCAGTATACAACATAAGCATGCTTTCATATTATGCACTGCATCTGTCGTTCCTATACGTTTCTTCTTGTTGTTGAATCAGCGAAATTTTATTTAAAATTTCAATGCATATTCGTGCTCGCTATACTGTAACGCGTTACTTTTCCACACACATTTTTTTAGAACTTCGACTTTTAAAAACATTACACCATGCATTTCGAATAAAATAGGGTTTAAGGTTCCCAACCATTTCACAATTACTTTTGTCACATATTATTACTTTTGTCACATATTATTACTTTTAAAAAAAGAACAACATGATTATTTAAAAAATCATTTTATCTACAAGATGACACACCCTTTTCAAATACTACACAAATGATTTGAATCAATAAAATATGCTTTTATTTTTCACCGTATTATATACCTATGTAGAACACATTATTCACAAACTTTTTTGCAAGATTTATAGCCCTACTTTCTCTCTAAAACTTTTGCATAAACAGGCATGAAGCGATGTTTTAAGTTAAAAAGAATTATAAACCGTGTGTTTCCTAAATTGATTAAACCTACCATAACCAATTTATACATGTTTGACGCATGAATGCCTTCATTTCACCATCGCACTAGGGTGTAGGTGGAAAGTAAGTTGCACGGTTTTTATTTTTTTTAGAGCATATGCTATTATGTTCTAACGCATGCATTCATTCTTCTTGTAAAAGATATCTAATTAGGTCTGTACAACATCATGTTTGTACTAGTTGATCTGAAATGGGGTCAGAAAACATTCGCAGTATACTAGATGTCTTCACAGCCACCCATAACCGATTAGTACTACTTTTTGGAGGCACTAATGAATGACAATAAGTGGATCACACATACAACGTACAAAACTAAGTATGATCCACGCCTCCGACCTCGTTTGTCGTCAAAGTACCAGAATGGACATGCCAACCGATGGTCTAATGTCAACAGAAATTGTCGATGTGAAGGAGATTGTCGCAATGTTCCTGCATATATTAGTGCACGATGTAAAGAATAGAGTCATCCAACGGAATTTCATGCGCTCGGGGGAGACTGTTTCACGTCACTTTAACCTCGTGTTGTTGGTTGTGTTACGACTGCACGACGAGTTGTTGAAGAAACCACAACCAGTAACAAACACAAGAATTGATGCACGATGGAGGTGCTTTGAGGTCCGCATATTCTTAAAATTCGATAGTTATGAATCATGAATTCCAACTACTTAACTGCGCTATGTTTGAATATGCAGAACTGTCCAAGGGCACTAGATGGGAAGTACATCAAGGTGAACGTGTTGCAAAATGATAGACCTAGGTATAGAACACATAAGGAGGAAGTTGCCACAAACGTCCTCAATGTATGTGACACGAAAGGAGACTTCGTGTTCGTCTAGGATGGCTGGGAAGGGTTCGCAGCTAATTCATGCATTCTTCGAGATGCTATTGCACGACCAAACGTCCTGCAAGTTTCTAAGAGTAATTGAAAGTTGCACAGCTCAATCAACTAGTCGTGCAGTCAGGTGACTGCACGAGTTCTCAAATCATCCCTCTACTGTTAATCATCTTAGTTAGAGCTAACGCATTCGTAACAGGTTATTATTATTTATGCAACGCGGGGCACCCCAACACAGAGGAATTTCTGGCTCCCTACAGAGGATAAAGATACCACTTGCAAGAGTGGCGAGGAGCAAGAAATTCACCTACCACCCTGAAAGAGTACTTCAACATGAAACATTCCTCCGCACATAATGTTATTAAACGAGCATTCGGTGTGTTTAAGGGTTGATAGGCAATACTTTGCAGCAAGTCATACTATCTCGTGCATGTTCAATGTTGAACCATTATGGCATGTTGCCTACTACACAATCTCATCAACCGCGAGATGACGAATGTTGATTTCGTTGACGACGTGGATGAGGGAGACTCCACCTACGCGACGACTGAAGGTGATGACTTTCAATTCATTGAGAACTCGAATGAATCAATGCAGTAGAGGGATGATTTGGTCGTTGAGATGTCCAATCAATGGCAGTTACGTAATCAATAGACTATGTGTGTCGATTTAGTATTCCTGTATTTGTTTTCATTAGTATTGGGTGTGTTTTCCTGTATAGTTTAATGTATGCATGCATTAACAAAATGAATGAAATTGTCTCCCTTCATACAATAGACGCTATTAATTGCCTTTTTTTTGCCTTTCTATGTATTGAAGTTACTGATTTCTATGTCGTCATTTCAATTGTCAGTATGGCAAGTTCGTCACACCTAAGCATGTGTGAACGAAGGAGGAGGAGGCAACCCTCATGGAGTGTATGGTGGAGTTGGTGTCTACTGGTGGATGGAAATCATACAATGGCACGTTCAGATCGGGGGTAGCTTCTTAGAATGATGGCGGCGAAGTTGTCGGGATGCAATGTCCATGCTTCTACAATTATTGACTGTCACATAAAGATGTTGAAGCGCTCATACCAGGCAATCGCAGAAATGCGTAACCCTTCCTGCAGCGGGTTTGGTTGGGATGACGATGCGAAGTGCATCTTTGCTGAGAAGGAGTTGTTTGACAACTAGGTCAGGGTATGTGAAAAGTATAATTGTACACTGATATAATTTTTACTTCAATATAAAAAAAGTTTAATATTTGATTTATCTTTTCTGTGCAAAGTCATCCTGCAGCCAAGGGCCTGCTGAATAAGTCATTTCCATATTACGACAAGTTGTCGTATGTATTCGAAAAAGATAGGGCAACGGGAGCCCATGCCAAGACTTTTGCCAACGTCGGATCGAACGTTCCTAGCTGGTTCGAGGAATTTGCACATGTGGATCTCAATAATATGGAAATTCCTTCTACATCCAGCCATGAGTTTAACATGTCCCTCGACAACATAGCACGACCTAGTCGAGGAAGCTATAGTAGGACGTGTTTGAGCGGCTCAAAGCAGAAGAGGGAAGGGAGAATTCGAAAACAGTTGATGTCATTAAGGATGCCATGGCCTGCCAAACCGACCAATTGAGGTTCATTGCAGAGTGGTCACAGTTGGCACTCGAGGATGAAAGTAGGGTCCGTAAAGAGGTCATTCGAGCATTGCGTGTCATACCTGAGCTCACTAGGTTAGAAAAGGCGCAATGCAATCGAATACTGATGAATAATTTAGTGGACATGAAGGTTTTCCTCGAATTGACAAACGCCGAGAAGCTTGACTATTGCACGGTGATCCTACGAGGTGTTAGCTAATTGTTTCTTTTACTTGCACGGACTATTGTTAATGTTTTTTTATGATTCTACCTGTTGACTATTTTTTATTGATGTTTTGTAATGATATTCCAATTCATGTTTTTTGTTTCAATTATTCATATAGTAAAATTAATGCGACGTAATTTAATTTTTATTTATTTTATATATATATATATTTACACTCCATATTTTTCTTTTACGTGCTGCGTCACAAAAAATACTTGAAATTGTGAATGTAATCAAACGTAACAACTAATCGACAACATGTTCAATATGGACGTTACCAATCCACAAATTAAGTCAATTGCTTCAGGCAACGTCGGATGATTTGGTAAAAAAAATTATTCACTTTGAATATTGAATTTTAAATATGAATTTGATAAAAAAAATTAATTCAAAAATAAATCTATCACATCACTACCTAAATAACCATTCCCCCAAATACATCTTATCATAACACTATCATAACACTACCTACATAACCATTTCCCCAAACACATCTTATCATAATACTATCATAACCCTACTCACATAACCCTTCCCCCAAACACCTCTTATCATGGCTAGTTTTATCATAACCCTAACCCTTTCTCTAAACGCACCCTAAAGTGTTATGTTTTTAAGAATTAAAATTGAGCGCATTCTTAGTCAAGAATAAAGTTTTTAGATTTTGAAACATATTAAGGATCCAATATAAACCAAACTCAAAATTTATAGACTAACAAAATATTTTTTTCTCTTGTTATTTTACAATAAAGGTCACATAATCTATAATATATTATAAGTTAAAAATCAGCTTTAGTCTCTAAACTTTCATAAAAGTAACAATTTGACTTTTGTTATATTTAAATTTTGTATTAATTTAGTGTTAAAATTTAATGAGTTTTCTTTTATAAGTAAACCGATAAACAAATTACTGACTCAATATTTTTACAAGACACAAATGTTACATTTTAAAATGATAAAAATCAACATCTAATTTTGATGAGTTTTTTTTATGTGAGAAAATTTTACAAATTTTGAAAGTACAAAGACCAAATTGTTACTATAGGGGGTCAAAAGTGTTATTTAACTTAGGTTATATCATACACAATTTCAATTTAACCAAAAAAAAACTGAATGTGTAACATGAAGTCCAATCACATAATCCCCAAAGTGTATACATATATAAATTTTAATTTGTTTGAAAAATGAACAAAATGTAGGCAAATAAGTTTAAGAAATTACAATAATTAGCATACCTACTCCCAAAGAAATAGTCCAAACATATGAAGGGTGATTTATGAAGGGCGATTATTGCTCGTACAAAAAATTGTATGATGATCATGTGAATAGAATATAATCAAAGTCAATATTGACTTACATAATTTAATATACGTACATAAAAGATAAGAAAAAAAAAGTTTTAACATTGATTTTTAAAATAATGGGATAACAAAACTTTGAAATACGACCAAATTGAACATATATCTTAATATGTTGGACATAGGCATTATTAGGTTATTAAAAAGAACTAATCTCAAAACCTTTGGTTTTCACCTATTTCTAATTTGACCACCTATACACAAAGAATTAATTGAAGTAGTATAATTATATATTTTAATTTGCTCTTTATTTTCTCCTTCTTTTACCTCTCATTCTTAACAAATCAACAACCTAACTTCCTAAAAAAGAAAAAAAAACGTTTTTTTTAATAAATTTCTCTTACTATAGGATAAATAAAATGCTAATCAAATTTGCATGGGTTAGGTTTAATTTGATCTAGTCATATTCAAGAGTTTAAACTTTAAGTTTTTTTTTTTTTTTTTTTTTTTGTAAAATGATAAAAGAAAGCACAACTAAAAAACAAACCATTATTTTTGGGAGATCATTTTCCAATAGTAATTTTAGTGGATCTAAAATATTTTTCTAAACCAAGCATTAATCAATTTTAAGTGGTGTAAATTACAATTACTTTTTCTAAACCTAATTGTACAAAAACAATTACTCTTAGACTTTCAATTTAAGTACTTGAACACGATCCAAGTATTGTATTATAGTATTAATGAAAATATTGTAACTATGTAAATAACTTTTAATATTATTATTTTTAAAATCTATTTCATTTTATTTTTTAGAAAGGTGTAACAATATTCGCTCTAAACTTTCAATTTCATTAAATTAGATATTGTATTTTGATTGAAAAACTAGTTCAACCTATATCATACATTTAAACAAGTAACATAATTTTACTCTATGATAAATTTTAGAAGATCAATTGTGTGCATGTTTTTTTCTTTGTTCTTTTTTTTTTTTTTTTTGTTCTTTTTTTCCTTTTTTGCATGTACGTAAATTTGATGAATGTTAAACATATTTCTAAGAAACTAACAAACTTAAAAGAAAAAAAACACACACACTAAAACTGGACTTTTGACTTTTGTTGAAATTTGTGAATTTTCAAATATTTATTCAATCGATTATTTGTGAATTAATCAAGCTTATGCTTAATTAATAAACAAAAATAAAATTACCATTTGTTAAAGGTAGTGATGTAAAAAATCGAGGTAAAAAGATAAGTGCATGAAATTAAAAATTTATAGTGAAAAAGCTTATTCGAATTTTACCCCCTTCCTTTCAATACGAATGTAATATTTATGAAAAGAAAATATTTCAATAACTATCAAAACATATTCAATCATCTAAAATAAAAAAAAATTGGTGAAACTCTGTCTTTGTTTCAATTTATGAGTTAATTTAAATACATACCTATCAAATAACATTCACGATTGGATATATATCCAATCAAATAGAAAAAAATTGATATTAGTGATATTTTTTACTAATAAACGATAAAATGATTCCGATATTTTTTTTCTACAAAAATTAATACACTCTGAGGTGTATTAATCTCAAATTTAATGTTTATATTAACTTAAATCTTAAACTGTTGAGAAGTAAATTAATTTGAACACTTAAAATAGTTTATAACTTTTCGTTGATTTCTTTTAGAATCAACGTGTAATCACTGAAAAAAATTGACAAACTATTTACACTCTTAAAAAAAACAAAATTTACTATAGAGTGCAAATGTTTGACAACAAATTTCTAAAAAATAACAAACTATTTATCTTCCATAAAAAGATCATTAAAAAATAAAATTCATTACACTTCATTTATCTATAAAAGTAAATATTTTGTCAAAAAAAATTTCACAATTTTCTTTTATGAAAATTTAATGTTAAATTAGTAAGAGATTGAAACATTTGATAATTGGTTCATAATATAAATTTTTAACTCATAAACAGAGATCTTAAGTAAAAAAAAAAAAAATTAAAAATTAAAAAAAAAAGAAAGAAAAAAAAGAAAGAAAAAAAAAAAGCCTTCTTTAGAGCTTTAAGATTGTGAACTATTTTCAGAACTTCAAGATTGTGAGGCATTTTAAATTCTAACAGAGAATTTAGAATGAAGTATGTTATTTATTATGAGATGAAAGAGAATAATTTTGACTTTTAAAATGACTTTCAAATCAGGTTCAACAGATTGAACTTTAAAAGGAATAATTGTTTATTTACTCTTGTCGTGTTCTAATTTTCAATTGAAACTTGTATTAATAAATTCTATAACTTTCTTTTCTTTTCTTTTTTCGTTACTATTTTATTGATACACAAAACTTTATATACATTCATTTTAAATCTTCACCATTCTAAACAAAGTAAAAAAAATTAAACCATTCTCAAATTTCAAATAAAAAAGTTAAAAGGAAGAGTAGTGTATAGAAACTCTACCTAACTGTAATAAATAAAAAAACAATAGAAACCTTAGTAAATTAAATGACTCAATATTTTGAAGGGAAAAAAAACTTTGTTAAATGAAATCAAAAGCATTTAATTGGTACCTGTTGTAATGTGAAGATGAGGATGGAGAGAGGAGCATGGAATTGAGAGAAGAAGAGGGAGCAGTATTCCACATATGACATAACATGAAATTAAATGCACTTTGCATAGTTGGGAATATAAAGACATTTATGTATATGAACAAAGTTTCAAATCCGAAAGTCATAACGAATCTTCCTACTTTTCCATTTACATTCACTTGGTCAACGTTTACATATAAATATAAACAATCTTGTTATCCTAAAAAAAAAAAAAAGTACTTCTTTAATTTGTTAACTTAACCAACCTAAATTTTAGGTGATTTAATTGTTATGAGATGTTATTTTTATTTTTATTAATAGAGATTAAATTTTATGACCTCTAAAGAAGAAGAAACATTTTAACTATTAGAGTTGGTAGATGATGACACATATTAAAGTTTAATTATCTAGGTCAACTTAATTGGTTAGGATGACTAAATAAAGTTTATTTAGGTGTAATTTTTCTATAAATATTTAGAATAATGGTTTTAAATGAAAAAAATTATTAAACAAATATTTATAAGTCTAGCAAAATTTCATTGTTGGTCAATGAATAAATAGTGATAGACAATAATATTTTATTATATTTATAAATATTTTGTTGGTTATATTTAAAATATAACCTTTTTTTTTTGGATTTATTTTACATATTTGTGAAAAATCTATTTAAAATTAGTGGAGGGCCATGAATTTTTGAGGTTGAGTTAACTTGGATTGGAGTCACAGTTCCCAATTACTTTGATCCCCATAATCCAAATTATTGTTAAAGTAGCACACTCCAATAGATTTGAAAGAAAACAAAAGGAAAACAAAAAGATTATTAAATGGTTCCCAATTGCTCAAATAAAACAACAACAAAAAAAGAAAAGATGAATAATTTTAAAATGAAAATAGGACCCATTAAGAAAAGAAGAAGAGTCTACCTTAATTGACTGTCCATTCCATGCATTTCCCTCTATTATATTATTCTGTCTCCATTGGATGGCTTTGACCTTCACCAACCATTTCCTTTTTTTTTTTCCTTTTTCTTCTTTTTCTATATGATGATTTTTAATAAATATGGAAAAGAAAAAGAAAAAAAGAAAGTAAAACGTGATACAAATCACTACGTTTGCTTATTATTTATTAGTAGACTAAATTAGTACTTTTATTTGGATTGATTAGTTGGTTTAGCCGCCAATAATGCGTTTCATAATTGAGGGATTTTTTTTACTATTATCGATGATTAAAAATTATGTCCAATTTGACTAGTGGATCCAATAATTCCAAGAACAACCTATATTATACAAAATCCAAGAATATGCTTTCTTTCTTTAAGAAGATTTATTATCTTAATAAACACATTTTGTTATCTTTTGGGATATTAATAAATGTGGTGGGGGGGTGGGGGCTATATCACTCTCATAAACGTAATATATATATATATATATATATATATGATTACTAATTGTAAGTGTTTGAATGAAAAACTAAAAAAAAAAAAATTCAATACTTTGCTAAATAAAAATAAAATTCTACATAAACACATAAAAGCTTTTCGTAAGAAACATATAATTAGTTTTTTCATCCCAAAAAAAGCTTATGGTACTAAAAAAATACATATATGAAAGGCATATTATTCTTAATTACTTTTGTCAAATTTACATATATATATTGTCTAGGGTTTACGCCAAATTCACTTTTCAAAATATTTGACATTAAAATACTCTAAAAACAAAATTGAGAACAGTTTTAAAATAATGGTTAAACTTATTTTTAGAAGTAGTTACAAATATTATACCTAAAATATTGTAAAAAATTTCACAAATATAACAAAATTTAAATTTAGCTTTCATAGTTCTATTATTATTTATCATATTACTCATACAAAAAGTCTATGATAGATTCTATAATCGATAAACTTTGTTATATATCTACAATATTTTTATTTATTTTAAAATATCACATTATAAATTATAAATGATGTTTTTTTCACAATCAATTTCAATTTTATAAAAAAACCATATTTAAAAATTAAAACCAAACATGAAAATCACTTCTAATGAATCACCCATAACATAAATCATTTTACTAAAAATCACTCTCTAAACTACAAATAAAAACCTATCTGTTAAATGTGCCATATGAGATTTGATAAATTTGTCCTTCCCCCAAATAAGCGGCCAAGTTTAATTAATATGAAACTTTTAGAAAGATATAAATTTTTTAATTTATATACCTAATATAATAGACACAAAATAATAATAAATAAATAAAGTGAACAGCAGCATCCATCCAAAATTCATGGAATCAAATGCACATCAAAGTCTCAACTACCAAAGACTTTGGTTTGAAATCTGTATGGTTCTGTTGCTTTTTTGTAGTTCAATTTTCTAATATTTAACCATACATTTATCTACACATATACTAAAGACTTTTATTGACATAATTCAATTTTATGGAAAAAAAAAAGTTTTGATTACCTATATTTGGACTGCATCTTCATGTGTAAAAAACTGTATATCGTGACAAAATTTTGAGATTAAAATATATTAAGCCTTAAAAGAAGTCTAATTCAAACCTACCTTTCGAGTTATTAGCTTATTTATAAATAAGTTATAAACTTTTGTTAGATTATATTTTTACATTTTAATTATAAATAGTTTTGTTATGGCCAGATTTATAGAATTAATTAATATATCTCACCACTCTATTATTATCATTAAATCAAATGATAACATGCATGACATGCCAGTTTTTTATTCCATGCATCAGTCTAAATTGATCAAAATCAGTTAAGTAAATAATCAAGAAAATTTTAACACATACAAATTCATAATCTTTGAAGTATAGAGACGTACAGAAAGACAGTATTTAAATTTCTTTTTAATTTCTCTGATAGTTTTACAACTACAGTAACCATGGAATGAAGATTGAACTTACGACGTCTAGAGATAAAAATCATGTCAAAATTAGTGAGTCAAAGCTGGATAACTTTAATCATTTTATCTAACAATTTGCAATAACTTTAAAACAAAATAAAATAAGTAACATGCATGGTCAAGAAATAAATCATATTCACGTATCCTTATAGAACTTTCAAATTTTAAGTGTTATAAATGTTTACCCATTTTCTTAATTAATTAATTAGGAGGGTCTCTAACTTTTCAAGTGTTCTAATTTTATGCATATGTTGCTTTAGAAAAATTGAATAGAGGTGTTTGAGGCAATTAGGAATTAGATATTATAATTCTAAATTATTATAGTGGATTATAATAGGGTTTTTTTTTAAAGATTCATTATTTTAGTTTTGGGTTATAATAATATGTGTTTGGTGAGTAAAAACTAAACTTTTAGTTTGAGAAATGAAATAGTAAACCCAATAACAAAGAATAAAAAATGATTATGCACAATATAGTAAAAACATTAGTTGAACCCTTTTATTTGTCGGTTGTTGCAATTGTTTGTAATGACTACATTTGAAATATATGTTTAACATGAAAAAAAAAGTATATAGTTGGTTTCGAGTATTGAATACCATATTTCTATATAAAAAGAATAATATAAGTGTTCTTTCACATTGACATATAGTTCAAAAAAGTTTGAAAATATCACAAAGGCAAGTCTTACTTTAGGAAACCTTTAAGGCCCAGAAGAAAAGAAATTTGAATTAAGGACCAAAGTTTCTATTAATTTAATTACTTAATTAATCTTTGCATTAGAGAATGATTTGACAAAACTTTCTACACAAATTCAAACTATTTGAAATATATTTGGCTTCACATATCTTTATGCACACACAACAAAAGTTGGAACAATATTATTCTATTTTATGTATATAGTTTCACATTTAATTCTCTTCTACCATAATATACCCAACAAAACCCTAATGACTTTGAGGATATTTGTTTTGAAACCATGCCCATATTCTAGATGAGTTTTCTTTAAAGAAAAAAACAACATAATATAGAAAATCAAATTTATAATAAATCATTGGTAAACAACCAATGTTACAAACTCAAACTACAACCATTTCATTTAATTTGTTGTACAACTTTATGACCTTTTTTTAATCAAAGTGTTTAAAAAACCTTTTTTTTTTCCATCACTAGATTCTATCATAACTCTTGGATTAAAAATGTTTGAACGATAATAGTATTAAATTGAATCAACCCTTGAAAAAATAATCCGTCCCTAATAAAAGTTTCTTTTTAACCTCTTTTTCTTATTATGTGATTTAAGTTTGAAAGCTTTTTTCACGAAAGAGAAGTTAGATTGGACATTGATGTTTTTTAACTTTACCGTCGACATACTTAATTGGCTAATTTGCGTATGATATATGCTTTCATCCACTTTTTAAATTCTCATGCTATTTTCCTACCTATTGATATTCATTTTTTCTATAAATCAATTTTTAACATATGTATTAATTACTATGTAATTAAATTATTTTAACTAACTAATTTAAGTCCCAATTGTAATTATGTTGTTGTTTTGTTTTTTTATTTTTGAAAATCAATTCAAAAAATTTTATTAACTAAAAACAAAAAATTGTATATATAAGTTTAATTTTGAGAAAACTAAAAGTAAAAAATTAAACACCCTTTCTTAACCATTTGACTAACATTAAGCCTACCAATCAATTTAATTAAACCATTAAGCATATTTTATTGAATATATAGTTTAAGAAAGTTTAGGTTCTAAATTGATATACTTAGAAAAGTTTAATATTTAAATTGATATCACTTTTAGTTTAAGGTTTAAATTAATATAATCTTGATATAATTATTAGTTTACGGTTTAAATTAATATAACTTCTAAAATCTTTAGGATATAAATTGATATTAGTAATTATTTAACCATTTTTATAGCCACTCTTTTTTTTTTCTATCTAATTAACTTAAGATAGATTAGAAACTTGAGGGTAGAATTTTGTAATAATTAGTTAGGGTAGTGTATTTGAAATTTATCTATACATGTTCAATATATATGATTAAATATTCAAAATCATCCTTCAAAAGTGGACCCCTTTTGCCTAATTTGGATGAGTTATTGGAGATTATTATTGTTATTGTTATTGTTGTTTTCAACAACTCTATGCACTTTCTATATTGCATTTTTTTTTTTTCATTTCATGTTAGGTTTATGGGTGACTGATCTTTCTAACTATATTTATTTTATATATAATTTAATTGAGTAGAGAATTGCTTTTCAATAATTTTCCACTCATCTCAATTGGTCACTTAGTGGTATAACTACTTAGTTTAAATTTTTCAAATCATCTTTCATTTTGTATTAAAATAATATTATTAATCATTATGTAGTTCATTTATACAAAATATAATCATTTTATTATAACGTAGCAATAACAAGAAAATTGTATACTATTTATTCTTTTTTTTTTTTTCTCAAGCTATTATCATGTATGTACTTATAGTTACCATCTAAACTGAAATATTTAATGTAGCTTAGGATAATTAAAAATAACTAGAATATGCATAATTAAAAATTTTATTTTAAAATAGAATACTAATTTTGGTATGTTTGAGAGTGATTTTATGATGGTCAAAATCACTTTTTTTTTTCTCTTATCAAAATCACTCTCCCCTAAAATAACAGTGTTTTTGAATGAGCTCAAAATCATTTAGAATTGATTTTGGAAGAATCAGTTCATATAGGTGATCTTGTTCAAGGAATTGGTTGGGAATCAATCCCAAAATGACATATCTAATTTAGTTTTTATTAAAACAGTATTGGTTAGATTATTTGTGAAATTATTTTTTCAATTCTCTTTACTTGAACAAAAATGATAGATAATATTTGTCATTAAATTGTTAATAAAATGAACTTTCTTTTAATTTTGATATTTATTATAAGAATTCATCTTACTCAAAATATTAACTAGGAATATAAGAAGTTAATCTATGATAGAATAAACAAAAAAAAATATTTATCATAATAATCGATTAAATGATAATTTCTCAAATAAAAAAATGTTATATTTGAGTTAACTCTAAATCCAACATTGTGATCCAAAATAGATGAAAATCACTTCTAATTAAGAGTTCGATATCAAACATTATACAATAGTATCTAAATTAATTCTACAAATTCAATTATACGTAAATCTCTTTTCCTAAAATTACGACTTTAATCATCAATCTCAAACATATTCTTAATTGTTTTTCATATACCACTTGAAATAATATGTACAAGCAAAATAGAAATAGACAGTGTAGTTGTATTGTGACTTGTGCAAATTACTTGGACTAATTTTTAAGTTATTATATGTCTCTCAATGACACGAAGGGAGAAAGAAGACAAGTAGCATATAAATGCCGAATTTATTTTACAATACAAGAAAAAAATGCAATTTATTTTGGCTCACCAACCCCACATTCATATGATCACTCACCCACCTTCTCTATTGACTAACTTTAAATGAAAATCAATTTGTTCTTATCAAACATTTCCTCCTTTTGATTTTTTGGATTTTTGTTATATCTCCACACTTTGTCCTAAATTCATGTTGAATATAATTTCAAAAGCTTATGTATGAGAATTTTTTTAAAATAAAATTTAGCGATAAATGTGTATATATTGGTTATATATTTATTAAAATAACGTCAGTTTCGTAGTTCTTTTTCACAAATATGGTCTAATATCTTTTTTAATTAAATACAATAATTATCTACGTAAAATTAGATACCAAGACTATTAGCTAGGTTGTTTTATGCGCAACAGGTGAATGTTTTTAAGTATTATGGTAGAGTTAAAAATTAAACACTATGAAAGAAGCTTCTTTGTCGAACGTAGGCTGTTTGAGAAGTATTCACATGATGAGACCAAATGTTTTACTTAATTCAAGTAGAAATCTAGAGTCAAAACTCAATAATTAAATGAACTAGTTCAAGTGGATCATAGCCAAATTAACTGATTAAAAATCAAATTAACTCAGACACTTCATAAAATATATATTTGAATAATCAACAAGAACAAATGTCTACAAGAGCTTCAAACATGCTATATCTTGCCCGCGTGCTTGAGTGGCAGATGTCTTTAAAACAAGTTGAATAGAACAAAAATAAAAAGAGCCACCACCAATTATTTTTACACTACATTAAAATAAAGTAAATAATTTTTAAATATATGTAAGTAAACAATTTTTAAATATATGTGAAAACTAAAGTTAAGTTCGAGCCCATGGCACCCGTTTAGAAAATGGTGGCTAAATTTCAAATCTTAAATTGGAAATATTTTTCTTATTTTTTTAAAAAATAATGTCTTACTTTACCCGCATTATTCAAATATTTGAATTAAGCAATGATCTCATAAAATAAGTGGAAAGCATCTCGTCAATTAAACTATATTGAAGAAAATTTTCTCATCTCACAAAAATGAAAAATTAGTACAATTTCTCAAAGTTCGTCGTAAAAATAGTCTTCTAATAAAAATATTTTTTAAACATATTAATTAAAATAATGTTTTCTTGAATCAAATTTTGGACTCCAAAGATGTAATCTCTCACCTAAGAATTATAGGATATTGGCTCCCAAATTTCTTAGATTTTGTTTAACAAAAAGGATATAAGTTATTAAAAAATATTGATGAGAAAACTTATGAAATTATAGATTAAATTTTGAACGTTTGAAAAACATAACAAATTATAATTTTAAAGAAAAATTAAAAATGAAACTATTTACAAAATATAGCAAAAATTTTAAATTGACTAAAAAGAGTTTATGATTTTTACTCTATTTTATAAATGATTTCAATATTTTGTTATTTTTTTAAATGTTCCATCTAGTTTTCTTATATTTTAAAACTTATAAAATTTAAATTAGATGAATTTTAAAACATTAAAAATTTAGAAAAATTATAAATCAATCAAACATAAAGTAGTATATTGTAATTTTAATAAAAATATATTGAAGATCGATCTCGTACTCCCGAAGAATCAAAATAAGCGATTTTTTCACTTCAAAAATTTTAGAAAATTGAACTTTCAAATTTTCTAGATTTCATTGTCGGTAATTTTATAAAAATAATATGCTCGATAAAAAAAATTCGAAAATCTTGAAATGATATATTTGTATTTTTTTAATAATTACAAAAGATATAACTTAAAAGAATTTTCAAATGTCTTTAAAAAAAATTAACAAGTAAAGAAATATTAAATTGCATATGTAGCGATTAATACAAATATTATATAAACAACAATATTATTTAAAGAAGCATAATGATGAATTAATGAACATAAAAAAACACATTCACATTTTAGAGAAAAAATTATTGGTGATCGATCTCGAACTTCCAAAGAATTGACTCTCTAAAAAATTGAACTTTCAAATTTTTTAGATTTTATGGTTGGTTGTTTTTTTTTTAAAAAAAAGATAATTTAAAATGTTAACAAATTTAAACAACTATTAGCAATAAAATATTAAATTGACCACACATGAAAGAAAAAATACAATATTAAATAACATATAAAAGATGAGAAAATAATAAAAACAATAAATAAGGCTATGAAAAGAGGAAAAAAAGAATTAAATAAATAGAAATGCTAATTATATTGTAAAAAAAGTGAATGAAAGTCGTAGAAAAATCAAATGTAAATTTTTTTTTGTCTTTTAATGGTTTTGTTCTATGAAGTATAAATAGATTATCAAATTTTTTATTTTTGAAAAAACCCTGAAAATAAAGATAAATATTGAAAGGATAAAGTTTAAGAATAAATCAACCAAGAAAGAAATAATAATAAACAAAAATGTGAAGTAGTATGTATAAATAAATGAAAAATATAAAAAAGAAGAGCACAAGATAATAAAGAAATAGTTATAAGAGTATGAAAAGTAGAAAAATACTAACAAGAACAATAAGCAAATGATTAATCATTTAGCTTTTTTCTTTTTCTTTTTTGCTTTTTTTTCATAGAAGCTCAAAGAAAAATAAGAAAGGAAGATTGAAGAAAATAAACAAAATAACAAGAAGAAAAAAAAAAAAATAAAAAAAAAAAAGAAAGAAAAGTTGAGATTCCAACACATTTAAAAACTGACTTTGAAGTGTGAATCATTGGGACTAAATCTCTATCATACACTTTCAATTAAGTCAGAGTTTTGTGTGTTAAATTCTTGACATTGTAGAGAGTTTTTGTGAGAAATATGAAGATTTATGAAGTTGTTAGAAGAGAAAACAAAATAGATGTTGTAGATCTCTCTCGTTTTTTTTTTTAGAAAGTGAAGTCTAAAATAAATGGAGACTATAGAGGCTAGAGGTTTTGAGGAGAAGAGAGGATAAAGGAGGTTGCGTAAAAATGCTAGTTTTATTTTATTTCATGGCTTTTTATTGTTTATCCCCCATAGATGAAGAAGATGAGATTATTTATAGCCAAATCATTTCTTCGAAGACTAAAAATTCAAGTGATTGTTTTTTTTAAAAAAATTTAAAATAATACCAACTTTAGTTTACACCTCAAAATAGCAAGAGTCACTACAAGAATACGGAGTTATCGCGACGCCAGAAACGACGTCGCCAAAAAGCAACGTCGGCGTTAGTCAACTTTTCGCGACGTCCGTCCCAACACGTCGCCAGATACCCCTTTCCGCGACGTCTAGAAACCCAACGTCGTGGAAAGTCTACTAATTAATTTATTATTTTACTTTTCTGCGACGTACTTCTCGGACACTTGGCGGAATGCCTAAATGTTTTGTTTCGTCTAGACTTTCCACGACATATGTCTCCACTACGTCATGGAAAGATGAATATTTAATTTGTTTTTATTACTTTTTGTGACGTGTCACCGAGAGACGTCGCGGTAAGTCTAATCCTAATTTCGAATGATAACCCTTTCCGCGACGCACGTTTAGTATTTCTCCACCTACATGAATTACTTTAACTAATTGCTTATGTCACTTTAATCGAACTTTCACAAAACTATAAAAGTATTTAAAGATCATTGAAGGGGTGTTTGGGAGAAGAAAATGAATAAGGAGGAAAATGAATATGAAAAATGAGGGATTATGAAAAGAAAATGATTATTATAATCCTTGTTTGGGAAAAAAATAAGTTGTAAGAATTATGACAAAAAAAAATTTATTATTTTTTTTTGTAAAAAATTGTACTCTTATATATTTTTTTTAAAAAATTTGTATGGTAAATCCAATACACAAATACTCCTATTTTTAATTTACCGAAATTTAGAATTTTTATCTAAAAACATGTTCCATTAATTTTTGTAAATACGATGCCAATTTTGAACATTTTGTATGCAAGCTTTTCGTACCAATAAATTAATTGATGTATTACCTGCAAAAGAAATTATATCTATTTTTTAAAAATTGATGTTGTAAGTGCAATATCGGAAAATTTTATTATTTCTTTTTTTTTTAAAAAGAAATTGTACTTTTATATTTTTTTTAAAAAAAAATTGTATTGTAGATCTAATATACAAATACTTGTATTTTTTATTTACTAAAATTTGAATTTTTTATCGGAAAACATATTTAATTAGTTTTTGTAAATACAATGTCAATTTTGAATGTTTTGTACGCAAGCTTTTCGTGCTAATAAATTTATTATATTGATGCGTTACATGAGAAATTTTATTATATCTATTTTTTAAAATTGATGTTGTAAGTACAATATGGATAATTGGGTATAGTTAACCATTGATTTAAACAAGCGATGAAGGACATAATAGTATTGAAGCGAAATGAAATACAAAAAAAAATTTATTCGGAATGCGGTGAACGTCAATTGTATCGAACATCAGGATAATGCAAAATAATAATAATAAAAGCAATATAAACCAAAACAAAAACGGATCATGTGATTCAATCGGACAGACAATCACAGATATTTGATTTAAAATTTATGGTTTTATAGAATTATAATTAATTAAATGTGTGTGGGTTGAATATTTAATTAATTATTAGATTTTGTTGAATTTGAATTTAATTAAATATTTTTGGGTGTTTATTTAATTAAATTGAAGAGTGAAATTTTGTTAGAAATTTGATAATTATATGTTTACGTGGAGATATATATAAAAAAAAATTGTCGTGGAAAAATGAAAAGATAATTATATTTGTTAAAATATAATTATTAAAAAGAATATTTATATTTTGAAAAAAGAGAAAAGTTTGATATGATTGAAAATTATTTATTAAAGAAAAAGAAAGATTGAGAGGGAAAGAAGGGGATTGAGAGGAAGAAAGAGGATTAAGAAGGAATAAGTTATTAATCTTTGTCCCAAACCTGAAAATAACTATCTTAGTCCTTTTCTATCCCTCCCCAAATATCCCTTTATTTAAAGAGTTGATTGATAAAAAAATAAAAAATGAACTACAAAAGTTAATTTAACAATTGAATTAATTTTAAATAAGATTGAACAAAAAATAGATAGCTACACTATACAATGATCCTTATTATTTAATTGTATAATTAAACTAACAACATATAAATTGAAACTAACACTATATATATTTTTAAATTAAGATATACTTTTATGCCAAACTCAAGACTTAGTTAAACTAATTACTTTCTAATAATCAAAACAAGCCACTCTAACACGTACTGAAACAATTTTATGGAGTCTTTATATAAAATCAGTCAACGATTTTATTTATGTCAAATAAAAATACATTTCAAATACAATTCAACTCATTCACAAACTCCTAACTTTCCAAATATTAGAAATTTTAACATAAAAAGTAAATTAAAATGAAAAATGGAATATGGAATCTATCCCATTCTCACTAAACATATGGAATAAAGAGAGAGAGAAAAAAGAATGATAGTAATAAATATACAAGTCCACACCTTTCCCCGTTGGGCGTGCGCGCGCGAGTTCTAGTGAACCCTTACAAGTCCATCTTGTTAGGTCATCCAGTGCGGTACTCATTATCATATTAGCCCTAAAATAAAACCAAAATTAAAAATACTTTAAATACTATTTACTTTAGATTATATATTATTCTCCAAACTTTCATATTTTTGTTAATCTTTTTAAAGTATTCAATAGACTTTTTAAGTTTTTTAATTTTGTGTCACACTACTCATAAAATTTAAATGTTTTAAAACTACTCAATTAGAAACTACACTTTGCATATTATTTTATATAATTTTGGTTTCTTTTTTTAAATTGTCTATACTTCCAAAAATTGTCTACTTCCCTTTCTATAATTATATATATATATTCAAAGCTGAGTAATTATACTTTTACTCTTTTAGGTCCTTTGTGTCTTCTAAGAATAGGCATTTAGTCATTTGACTTTCCTTTTTAAGCAATCAACTAACAATATATTCGATAAAACTTTTGAAATATATTCATAACTATATATTAAAATTTCAAATACATATAGAACTTATTCTAAAATTTTGTAAACATAATTTCATAAAGATAACAATGGAAACAACTCAAGCAAAAAACAAACACCCACATAAAAAATAGCTTACGCAAATCACTAAAGCATGCAAAAACCATCACACAAACTTGTTTAAAAGAGTTGTGAAAGCTACACACAAACTTTCCAAACTCAAATGAACGAGCAGGACAGTGGATAGCACCATTTAGCTGACCGCGGACACCAAACAACTCACCCAACACAGAAGAAGGACCAAAAGAGTTAAAATAAAGAAAAAGGTCAAACAACAATAGCAATTAATATTAAACAGTAAATATCACAAAAAATTGGACTGACTCCTCAACTCCATAATAATAATATAAAAAAAAAATTAGGGGGGAGGGAGGGGAAGGTGGGTATCAGCTGGCCATGTTTGAATAATTTTCAACCCAAATACCAAATCTATTTTTATTTTTATTTTTATTTTTATTTTTATTTTTATTTTTATTTAAAAAAAATTCAAATTCAAATTTGACATTTCTTTATTTTTCTAAAAATTTGGATGCGTCTTTCCCCTTCCCTTCCCCCTTCCACTTTCCTCTTTATAAAATCCCTCCTTCCTTTTCTCTCCCAAAATTAACCACTCTCTCTTTTTCTTCTCTTTAACAAGAGACTGGGAAACACAGAGAGGGAGAGAGGTGTGACCCAATTTCACCTAACCCAAAAAGATCCCATTTCCCTTTCCCTTTCCCTCTTCCCCATTCATTCTTTATTATTTCCCCTCCATAATCCACCAAGTATCTCCAATTTCATTTGTTACGATTCATTTTAAAAAATGGAGCGGCGGACTAGCCGGAATTTCAGCCGGAGTATTAGCCGGAGTTTCAGTCGGGCAAGCTGGAGCATGGAAGATGTGTTCGCTAATGGGAACCCTTCTCGCAGAAGTAGTCGAGTCGATGAAGATGAAGAGGCTCTGCGTTGGGCCGCCATTGAAAAACTTCCCACTTACGACCGTCTTAGAACTAGCATCTTGCAGTCCGTTAATGAACCCTCGCCTCGCCTCGCTGGAAACTTGCCACTTCATAAGGAAGTTGACGTTCGGAAACTCGGCGTTAATGATCGCCAGGATTTCATTGATCGGATTTTTAAAGTTGCAGAGGAAGATAATGAGAAGTTCTTGAGGAAACAGAAGAACAGAATTGACCGGTAACTTCCGCCCCCACTTGTTTGTTTCGTATAAGTTTCCATTTTACCCTCAAATCCAGCCAATCAAAACCAAACCGGAAATATATCGATACTTTTAAACGAAGAGAGAGTAATAAATATATGAGTATTACTTAAGTGCAGTAAGTGCAGGTTTGGATTGACATACCATGGATTTTGGAAAAATGTTTATAAGTGAAAAAAAAAAGTCTCATAAATACTTTAAAAAAAATCCATCCAAACGTATCCTAAGTTGGACGATGTTAAACCATAAAAGAAATACAATTCCTTCAGCATTCTATTGTTTTTCTAAATGTTTAACTAACTTGATTATATTATCATAACTTTGCAGAGTTGGAATCAGACTTCCAACGGTAGAAGTGAGATTCGAACATCTAACCATCGAAGCAGATTGTCATGTCGGGAACAGAGCTTTACCAACGCTGCCGAACGTGGCGAGGAACATGGTGGAATCGGCCATTAGTTTGGTTGGAGTAAAATTGGCAAAGCAAACTAAACTCACCATTCTTAAAGATGCGTCTGGCATTGTCAAACCATCAAGGTAAAAAAGAAGGTTTAGTTATTACCATCCCTTGTCTACAATAATTGAAAATGTAAAGTTAACTTTTATTTCTTTTTGGTGTATATTATTTCAGGATGACACTTCTGCTGGGTCCCCCATCTTCAGGCAAAACAACTCTATTGCTTGCTTTGGCAGGAAAATTAGACCCAAGTTTAAAGGTAAAACAAACCTACCATATCCTCTTATTAAAAATATTTTTAATTATATTATTTTAACTTAATTTAATTTAATTATTTGGTTGAATAGGTGAAGGGAGAAGTGAGCTACAATGGGCACAGATTGAAAGAATTTGTTCCACAAAAAACGTCGGCTTATATTAGCCAAAATGATGTTCACATGGGAATTATGACGGTCAAAGAAACCCTTGATTTCTCTGCTAGATGTCAAGGAGTTGGGACTCGTTATGGTAATTTCCTTTTTCTTTTTTATTTACCTAAATAAAATAACCATTAATAACCCAAAATTTCATTTAAATGAAAATAATTTCCTTTTTGTTTTGTTGTAAAGAACTCTTGAGTGAGTTAGCCAGAAGAGAAAAGGATGCAGGGATAAAACCGGAGGCAGAAGTGGACCTTTTCATGAAGGTAATTTAACTTTAATCAATTACATAATTACCCAAACTTGTTTATTTTTAAATATATATTAAAGAAAATTGGGAACTACAGGCAACCGCCATGGAAGGAGTGGAGAGCAGCCTGATTACTGACTACACTCTCAAAGTAAGTTTACCGGTTCTCCATGTAAAAGGTCAAATACCATATATTATTATTAACAAATCAATCAATTTGACCAATTGACATAATAATTAAGTTAGAGATTATATAATTTATTATTAGAATCAACCCGAATGGTATGGTTGGTGAATGAAGTTTTGTTTTTGTTTTTTTAAGGACTTTTTGAGCACAAATTCCTATCTTTAACAACTCAACCAAGCACACAGCCTCCTTTTCTGATTTTCTTCTATCTCACCTACTCTTTCTTCTTATCTAATTTATCAACCTTGAATTTATCTCATTTTATGTTTTGTTATTATTATATAATTTTAAAAACTAAAATTTGTTGGGTCTGGAAATTTTTTGAACAGATTCTTGGGCTTGACATATGCAAAGACACCATTGTGGGAGATGAAATGATAAGGGGTATATCGGGTGGACAAAGGAAAAGAGTCACAACAGGTTATTATTAATATTTTCTTTTCCCATCACAAACAGTTGCAAATATAATAACAATGAAGACTCAACAGAATGTTAAAAATTTGCAAAATGTATAAATAGAATTTGAATCCAAGTGTGTAGAATTTATATGTTAAAAGAGATAAAAATTTTAAAAAAAATATTTTGGTTTTCACAAACTTTTCAGGAGAGATGATTGTTGGGCCCACAAAAACATTATTTATGGATGAAATATCAACGGGACTTGATAGTTCAACAACATATCAAATAGTGAAATGCCTACAACAAATTGTACACTTAACGGAGGGTACTATCTTAATGTCCCTACTCCAACCTGCTCCTGAGACGTTCGATCTTTTTGATGACATCATCCTGGTATCGGAGGGTCAGATCGTTTATCAGGGCCCACGTGATCACATCGTTGAATTCTTCGAATCATGCGGCTTCAAATGCCCTGAAAGAAAAGGAACCGCTGATTTCTTACAAGAGGTAAAAAAACACCAACAACCATCTTCACCCTATTTCCTTTTACTCTACTCGCGTCACACCTCATTCTTATTAATTAATTAACTAATATAATATATTCAGGTTACTTCACGAAAAGACCAAGAGCAATATTGGGCTGATCGGAGAAAACCGTACCGGTACGTTCCGGTTTCGGAATTTGCCAGCCGATTCAAGCGCTTCCATGTTGGATTAAGGTTAGAGAACGAGCTCTCTATCCCTTACGATAAGTCTCGTGGTCATAAAGCTGCTTTGGTTTTCTCTGACAATGTCGTCCCCAAAATGGAGCTTCTCAAAGCTTGTTTCGATAAAGAATGGTTGTTGATGAAGCGAAACTCCTTTGTTTATATCTTCAAAACTGTTCAAATCATTATCGTCGCCATTATTGCTTCCACCGTGTTCTTAAGGACCAGAATGCACACCAGAGATCAATCGGATGGGGCTGTCTTTATTGGAGCTCTTCTCTTTTCTCTCATTAGTAATATGTTCAATGGTTTCTCTGAGCTTGCAATGACTATTTCAAGACTTCCTGTCTTTTACAAGCAAAGAGATCTTAAGTTTCACCCTCCTTGGACCTACACTATCCCTACTGTTATTCTTGGAATACCCACTTCCCTTCTTGAATCTGTTGTTTGGTTGGTGGTTACATATTACACAATTGGATTTGCTCCTGAGGCTAGCAGGTTAGAGATTGTTGTGGAGTTATGTACTTGAAAATTAACTTTGTTGTTTGTGTTTATGTTTAGTTTATTAACTTGTATTCATTTGGGTTTTTCAGGTTCTTTAAGCAATTGTTGTTGATATTTCTTGTGCAACAAATGGCAGCTGGAGTGTTTAGACTCATTGCTGGAATTTGTAGGAGTATGATCATTGCTAACACTGGAGGATCATTGATTCTTCTCCTTATATTCTTGTTGGGTGGTTTTATCATTCCTAGAGGTAACTTACCAATTCACATGTATAGTCACATAATTACAAGTGTTCAATGTTGATTCATTCAATAAGATTTTCAACTTATAGTATTTGAGTAAAGAAGAATTTCTTATTTTGTTATTATAACAGGTGAAATTCCAAAATGGTGGATATGGGGTTACTGGATATCACCCCTGACTTATGGTTTCAATGCTATTGCTGTTAATGAAATGTTTGCCCCTAGGTGGAATAAGCTGGTATGGATTTAGTTTCTTTTAAAATTTTCCTTTCTCAAGTAAGAAAAAAAGAACATATGGAAAAAGGTTGTTTATGGATGTCTTCGGTTGACCCTATTGCAGATTCCAAATACTACTGTTACCTTGGGTGTGAAGGTGCTAGAAAATTTTGACGTCTTTCCCAATAAGAATTGGTATTGGATTGGCATTGCAGCTATTCTTGGATTTGCAATTCTCTTCAATATTCTTTTCACCATTGCACTTACCTATCTTAATCGTAAGAATTCCCTTTCTTCTCCACCTGTATGGCATATCATTTGTGTTAGAAACTCTTCTAATTAAACTTACTCTATCTTTAATGTATTAGCACTCACAAAGCATCAAGCAATAATGTCTGAAGAAACTGCATCGGAGATGGAAGCTAACCAAGAAGATTCACAAGAACCTAGACTAAGAAGACCTATGTCGAAAAAAGATTCGTTCCCTCGATCATTATCAGCTTCAGATGGAAACAATACACGTGAGTAACATATATTAAACCATTGTAACTGTGTATAAAAATGGTTAGGTATCATCATGTTGCTCACACGACCTTTGAAATTTTTACCAGGAGAAGTGAACATGCAAAGAATGAGTAGCAAATCTGAGGCCAATGGTGTTGCTGCCAAGAAAGGAATGATCCTTCCTTTTAGTCCTCTTGCAATGTCCTTTGACACTGTGAATTACTACGTGGACATGCCTCCTGTAAGAAATAAATTCTTTTCCTTCCTTATTCTTTCATGATTTAGCATTGATTTTGTCCTTAATTGATTGTTTATGTTCTAATCATAAAGGAAATGAAAGAGCAAGGAGTCACAGAGGATAGGCTCCAACTTCTGCGTGGAGTTACGGGTGCTTTTCGTCCTGGAATTCTCACTGCATTAATGGGTGTTAGTGGTGCTGGAAAGACAACTTTGATGGATGTTTTAGCAGGAAGAAAAACAGGAGGTTATATTGAAGGGGATGTCAAAATTTCAGGGTTTCCTAAAAAACAAGAAACTTTTGCAAGAATTTCTGGATATTGTGAGCAAAATGATATCCACTCTCCTCAAGTCACAATTCGAGAGTCCTTAATTTACTCTGCTTTCCTTAGGCTCCCAAAAGAAGTTAGCAAAGAGGAAAAAATGGTAAGAACACTAACATTATCTTGTCTTTTAAAGGAGTCTTCACTCCTTCGGAATATATTACTAAGTTGGTTTGTGTCGGTTATGTCTCTCGCAGGTTTTTGTGGATGAGGTGATGGACTTGGTGGAGTTAAACAACCTTAAGGATGCTATAGTAGGGCTACCAGGAGTAACAGGGTTGTCAACAGAACAAAGAAAAAGATTGACAATTGCAGTGGAACTTGTTGCTAACCCCTCAATCATTTTCATGGATGAACCAACTTCCGGTCTTGATGCTCGGGCAGCTGCCATTGTCATGAGAGCTGTTAGAAACACTGTGGATACTGGAAGAACAGTGGTTTGCACTATTCACCAACCTAGCATTGATATATTTGAAGCCTTTGATGAGGTAAACATATTTCTCGTTGCTCTGTATGCCTTTCTGAATTGATCCCTTGTGAAATGTCTGATGTTGACTCGATATTGTGTATCTCAGTTACTATTAATGAAAAGGGGAGGCCAAGTGATCTACTTTGGACCTTTGGGTCGCAATTCGCAAAAAATCATTGAGTATTTTGAGGTACTTAATTTTCTTTTATTTCATCTATTTCATTTTAAAATGAAAATAGTTCTCTCAATTTAGATTAACTGGTCTGTAGTCAATTCCTGGAGTCCCCAAAATCAAAGAGAAATATAATCCAGCTACTTGGATGTTGGAAGTAAGCTCTGTAGCAGCTGAAGTTCGTCTTGGCATGGACTTCGCTGAACATTACAAATCATCATCCTTGTATAAGTAAGTATAATATGAATGAATAAAAAAAGAATCACGTTCTAAGTTTTTGTTTTATTCTAAATGAATTTTATTGAAATAGGCGAAACAAGGAATTAGTAACAGACTTAAGCACACCTCCACCGGGAGCCAAGGACCTGTATTTTGAGAGTCAATACTCACAATCGACATGGGGACAGTTGAAATGTTGTCTTTGGAAACAATGGTGGACTTACTGGAGAAGTCCTGATTATAACCTTGTTAGATACTTTTTCACTTTGGCTGCTGCTCTCATGATTGGGACAGTTTTCTGGAAAGTTGGCACCAAAAGGTACATTTTTATTTCCTCCTAACAATCATTCAAATAATTTATGGAAGGAGATGTCTATTTGTTCAGCATCAGCTGTTTGAGATCTCGTTTTGAAATTGCTATTCGCGTGTCATTCAGGGATAGTTCGACTGATCTCACCATGGTTATCGGCGCCATGTATGCTGCTGTATTATTTGTTGGAATCAATAATTGCCAAACTGTACAACCCATAGTGTCAGTGGAGAGAACTGTATTCTACAGAGAAAGAGCTGCTGGAATGTATTCTGCATTACCTTATGCCCTTGCACAGGTGAGTTACTTAACCCATTTATTAGTATTTTCAATAATCAGTTTTGCTCTTCTGCTGCCCCCATGAATCTTTAGATATGTTCATGCTATTTTGATATAAAGAACCAATTATTGAAATTGAATCATGTGAATAATGCAGGTGTTGGTAGAGATCCCATTCATTCTTGTTCAAACAACATATTATACTCTTATTGTGTACTCCATGGTCAGCTTTCAATGGACAGCTCCAAAATTCCTCTGGTTTTACTTCATCAACTTCTTCTCCTTCCTCTATTTCACATACTATGGAATGATGACTGTGTCCATCACACCAAACCACCATGTAGCAGCCATATTTGCAGCAGCTTTCTATGCACTCTTCAACCTCTTCTCTGGGTTCTTTGTCCCAAGACCGGTAAGGGCGCGTTTCAAGTTCGAATATTAAGAGAATCAATTTAAACTATATACATATAAAGCTAATGAAACTTTGTTTTTTTTTTTGTTGGAACTTCAGAGAATTCCCAAATGGTGGGTGTGGTATTATTGGATCTGCCCCATAGCGTGGACCGTGTATGGGTTGATCATATCGCAGTATGGTGATGTTGAGAAGAAGATATCAGTGCCTGGATTGTCTGATCCAATTGCTATAAAATCTTACATTGAAAGCCACTTTGGTTACGATCCTAACTTCATGGGGCCAGTTGCAGGAGTTTTGGTGGGTTTTGCAGCCTTCTTTGCCTTCATGTTTGCGTATTGCATAAAGACATTGAACTTCCAATTGAGGTAGAAAATTAAAAGAAGCTAGTGAAAGACAGCCTCTTCATAATTCAATATTCTATATAGTTATATATATATATAATAGGCAATTCTTGTGAATAATATATATAGTAAAAGTGTAATGACGATCATTTTGTATCATTCTAAAAGTTTTGGTATTAGTTTTATGTTTAAAATGTAAAGGGTATTGGATTGCCTTAAATTAAAGGAAACATATGCTTCAACTATGTTTCTCCAAGCCCATGTGAGATGCCATTTTTTTTAATACATAATATAAATTCAATTCATGCATGAAATGAAGTTCAGTTAATCTCTTAATAAATCTCTCATAATCAACAAACTGCAGCAACATAACCAGTATATTCAACACTTACAATGTCTTTAAGTTAATGAAAGACTTCTTGTTATAATATATATTAAACACACACCGTTTTGAGACAAATTGGCCACCCACGATCTCTTTTCCAATTGAGGTTTAGGGTGACTCTCATGGTTCCAAGACCCATTTGAACCTTAGGCCAAGTATTTCAATCTTGATCTTGTAATTTCATCTCACTCAAGCCCAAATGACATTATCTATAGACATCCAACCCAACTTTAAACCAAAACAACTCCTCATATTCTATTCTCTTTCTAATCGTGCAAATCTAAATCTTGAGTTAGAGAAAAACAATATCTATAAGTATAAAGGTTTATATAATTTTTATTATTTTACAGGGGATTAAATATCATCAATCATTGGAGCAGTGTATAATTTAATCAACTTTTTGCAGATTTGGCCAAATAAGTTCTTATAAATAGGCCTATAGCTTATACTTATTACTTTTGCAAAATGACATAAAAAACAAATTGAATCTAATGAAATATTAAAAAGTACAAGTATATTTGATATACTACTGATATATACTCGATACACTAAAAAGTATCATATCTACAAAAGTATCGTATATACCTCTATATATACATTTACACACGTATACGTACATATAATAACTATTGAAGAGGACTAAAAGCCTACAGACTTCTTAATAATCATAATATATAAATTTATGTTACTTTTTTTAAATTGTCAGTTACATTGTAACCGTCCAACATTATTTCTCGTGAGACAAATAATAGCGATTGAAAAATTTCTAACCTAACCATAACTTTACGAAAACGGGTATAGTTGAAAATTTATAGAAGCCTTTCTTCAATTTTTAGATGTCTTTCGCTAGTTTATTCTATATGAGTACCAAGCGGTATGAAGAATTTATTATGAAGAAGTTGAAGATGGCATCCAAATAGAAGTTACCAAGTACAATAGGATTATTTATTTATAAATCCAACTAAAATGTTGTACAATAGATTATTGGATCCACATGGGGCACATACAATCCATTAATTTGATGTCCAATAAAACTATCCAAACACTATAGCCCAACAACAAAATAAGACTGAACCTACAAGACTAATTAAGTTTGAAGTGTACAACTAATCTAAAATTTTGCCAAATCTAACTCTTTCTTTTTTAAAAGAATAAATGGTTGGATATTTCTAAGTTATAATGTAGTGAAAGAAAGTTAAACTTTCTTTGATATTGAAAATGTTAAAATTTATTGGAATTTATATCATAAAACTCGTAGATTGTAAATATAATCTATTGACCGTTGTTAATAAAATATTATTATTGTAATAATTGTTATTGATTAAATTATTAGTTTTGTCTTAATAATCCAAATCTAATAAACTAACATCTTAAGATGTTTCATGAGTTTTAACAGTATGTAGAGACATACAGGGATCAATGTTCGAGATCAACTTAAAAGGTCTATAGTATAGGGATAAGGCTGGGTGCCTTATCCAGGTAACAATATGGATACGACTCACTTTGTATTTGATACAAACACAATGATCCAACGCGTTTGTGTAGTTGACATGCAAGTGAGGGTATCATATGCAATGAGTTGCATAATACTAGACCGCAAAATAGTAACCACTAGATGTAACTCCGTTAACTAGTTAGGTTTCTATTTTATTAGGATGACCTAGGTAACTTAGTCTTAATCCTGAGTGTATTATGAACTTCTGTTCTTGAGGGATTGTCCTTTGATTTGTACAGGTGAGAGTGGCCAGATCGACGACTTAATAAGCTTATCATTTTGGGGACAAGACCGAGTGGGGAGCTGGAAACATAATTACACAAGATAAAATTCACTCCTTACCTACTTTAGGGTAAGTAGATGAGTGTTCCCTTAAATTGTGTCTTCAGGTCTTGAACAAAAGGTTCTACCCTCTCTATGGCACGAAATGAGTTTTTGTTTATTGTTAGGACCATAAACAGGTTGTTCATTAGAGGAGCACTGATATTCAAGGATTAGAGTTAACCTAGGGGTAAAATGGTAATTTGACCCAACTGGTGTTACGAACACTCGTGAATGACTAACTTACTGTTATTGGTCTATATCCGTGGACACATAAATATATCTACAGTGAAAAGAGTTCAACTATGAGTTTTTAGTGGAATGTACACACAATTAACGAATATTGATTAATGTGGTTAATGAGTTTAGCCAGTTAATCTCATATTGTTGTAGCTTCTGATTTGTAGGTCCATTAGGTCTCATTTCTAGCTCATAAAGGATAATGAGATTTATTTATATTGGTTGTAATTTCAAATGTTCAAAATTACTTTGGAAATTAGTTTAATGTACAATGATACAATATATATAAACTTTATCAAACTTTATTATATAATTTAAATTTTGATATGATTCAAAATTAATTTATGAGAGATAAAATATTTGTATGAGTTCAAATATTAATTTAATGTGAATTGGATTCATATTAAAATTATTGGTTATGAAATAAACTTATATTTAAATATGATTCAAATTTAATGTAAGTTAAATGTAAGATATTTAATTTAGCTATTAATTAATTAATAGTTTTGTTTTATTTTATTTAATTAAATCTGATTTAATTAAATTAATATAAATCTATAAGATATTGGAGATATTTATTAAATGAGATTTGAATGAAATATTAATTAAATATGATTTAATTAATTATTAACTAATTAATTAATGATTAATTAATTAGTAGATTTGAAAATTCTATTAATTTAATAGTTTTAAATTAATAGAATCTCATGATTCTCTCCTACCCCTTTTCCTACTTCAAGAAGGAAAATGAGTTATAAATATCTAGAAGAAAACATTTTTCTTTAATCAATTAATCAAGAAAAAAAGTCAGTGTCTTTGCTCTTTGCAAAAAGAAAATAGTTTCTCTCTAAAACTTTTTCTCATCCCAATTGGTTCCTACAAATCAATCTCATCCCATCGGAGATCTAATCCCATAGGATAGTAAGGTCTCCGATGGGAGGTATCCGAATTTGGAGATTTACTTTGTAGATTCAGACATAAACAAGTAAGTTTTTCTTTCTCTAGTTTATAATTAGAAAGTATGCTTAGTTTTTAAGTCTTAATAAGAAAACTAGTTTCTTCATTATTTTGCCAATATACTGGTATTTTGGGATTCCCAAATTAAATTGAGGAATGATTCTGTAAAATCTTCCACTGTCATAGAGCTTTTATCCCTTCAGAATTTATGTCCTAAAACTCGTAATTTGTAATCATATTGTATTCAATAAAGTCGTTATTGATACTATAATCTTAAAGTCAATAAACTAAGGATCCGAGGCTATTATTGAGTAAACTTGAACTTTATGTAGAGACATAAATGTGGATCAAGTTCGAGTATATAGCTTAAAGAGTCTATAGTATTCGAATACGGTTGGACACCTTAGTACAAACAATGCACTACTACAAGAAATAAGAGTTTCCCCGACGTAGCAATACGTCGCCGAAAACTCTTACCAACGTCAGGGAAGGTTCTGCGACGTCGAGGACGCGTCGGCAGGAACGTCGGAGAAAGCATGTCGGGGATACTTTCCTCGACGCAACTCACGTCAACGACGGGGAAAATTTTCCCAATGCACGTTGCAGCACATCGCAAAAGGCTTTCGCGACGCGGCATCGCAAAAGGCTTCCGCGACGTGTGCGTTGCGAAAGGCTTTAAATATATATTTTTTAATTAATTATTTTATTTATATATGAAAAGAAACCCCCTAAATTCTTCCATTATTTATGTCTTTGTCATATATGATTGATGTTGCTGATAAATTAGTCTATTTCCAAGCGATTAATCGTTTTTGGAGAATGAAATTGGATAGAAAAACGGACGGAGATGAGCGATTCAGAGAAGGGAAAGAGAGAAAGTACAAGAAATGAGAGAGGGAGATGAGCGATTCGGAGAAGGACGAAGATGAGTCGGCGGCAACGATGACGGCGAAGACAGACAGACGACAACACGAATCTCTTCCTCTCCCTCTCTCTCGATCGATTTTCTCTTCCTTTCATTTTGCAATCAATTCTGTGTTGAAGGGGGAATAAATAGAGTGGACTTTCCCCGACGTCTTTGAACACGTCGGAAAATGACCTTTTCCCCGACGTCGAGTAACCCCAACATCGCAGAAAGGTTAAATAATGAATTAATTATTTAAACATTTCCTGACGTGTACCTGTTACACGTCGCGGAAAGGTGACCATTGTCACTTCAATACGTACACTTGAAGTGAAGATATTAAATTTAAATTTAAACTTTCCGCGACGTCTTATTGTTGTGCGTCGCGAAAAGTGAACGCATTAAATTTAATTTTAATTTTGATTTTAAACTTTCCGCGACGTCTTATTGTTGTACGTCGCGGAAAGTTAACGCATTAAATTTAAATTTAATTTTCATTTTTGACTTTCCGCGATGTTTTGTTTCTCTGCTTCGCGGAAAGTCGTCGCATGAAATTTAATTTTAATTTTAATTTTAACCTTTCGCGACGTCTTATTGTTGTACGTCGCGAAAAGTTAACGCATTAAATTTAATTTTAATTTTCATTTTTGACTTTTCACGACGTTTGGTACTTGTGCGTCGCGGAAGGTTCTTTCCGCAACGTACCATTTCGTGCGTCGGCGAAAGGTGATCAACGGCGACGCACCTTTCGCCGAAGTTGTTTTTGGCGTCGCAATTGTTCCGATTTCTTGTAGTGATGGATGTGACTGACTTTGTAGTTAGTACAAACAATGTGATCTTGAATTGTTCATATATAGATATGGAAGTGAGGGAATCATATGTAAAGAGTTTACATAAGACTGGAATCACTAAATAGTCGCTTTAGGTTATAACACTGTTGACTTTAGTAAAACTGACTATTTCGTTTATAGATATCCAATGTAACTTAGTCGTAATCCTAAGCTAACTATGAACTTCTATTCACACAAAATTATCCTTAGATCTGCATAGGTGAGGGCAGCTCAATAGCACTGGCCCAATAAGCCTCCCATTCCAGGGGTAAGATCGAGGGTGGATAGCTAGGGACATAAGGTGCAAGACGAAATCTTGAACAAGGGGCCCCACCCTCTCATTAGCCCGAGAGGGATTTGAATTATAGGTTGGACCTTAAACCAATTGTTCAATAGTGGATCAGTGGAACTTAAGAAGCAAGATATAGTTTTGGGGGTAAAACGGTACTTTGACCCAACTGAGATTACGAACAACCTATGAAAGATTAACTTACTTATCATGGTTATATCACATGGACACAAATATATCTATAGTGAGGGGAGTGCAACTACGAGACTTTAGTGGAATGACTCGTTAATTAACGAAGGTTAATTAACTCGATCTAAAGAGCTTAGCCAGCTAATCTCGGATCGTTGGGGACCATGATCTATAGGTCCATTAGGTTCTCCCGCTAGCTCACAAGGAATCAACTTAGAACATTATGATGGAATAATTTGAATTGTTCGAAGTAGGTAAAGAGAAAGAAACCGACAAATATATTTGATATAATCGTCGGTTATAAGTTTAAGAAAGAGCTTTATGTTTAAATATGATTTAAATATTACAAACATGAATATAGATTCATATTCAGAAGCTTGGAATTGATGAAAGTGGTCAAATATGTGAAAAGTCAAAATATTGACTTTTGACTTTGAGAAGTCAAACTTTGACCAACTTTATACTCCAATATGATTTTAATTTTGGAGAAATGAATGCAGATTCATGCTCCGGAGGTCAAAATTAGTTAAGAAGGATAAAATGGTAAAAAGTCAAAATGTTGACTATCGATTTGAAAAAGTCAAACTTTGAATTTGATTTAAATGTTAAATTATCATATTGTCCTTATACTAATTTAAATAATAACACTTGTTGAGATTGGTCAAGCTTATCACTTGCATGTGATATGCAAGTAGCTTATTGTATGCAAGACACCTACCCCACTAATAGTTAGCTAGTGGAATGTCAAGTGGTGAGACAACGAATCTCTTGTTTTTTTTTTTTTTTGCAGAGGTGAAAGGGCTATTGGTTTTTAAAATGGTAAGAATTAATTTTGTAATTAAGAATTACAAAATAAACCAATAACTTTTTTTTTTACTCTCAACAAAGATCGAAAAGTTAGGTTTCTCCTAAAAGTACCATCTCTCTCTATTTCCTCCACCATTTGAGTCCCACAACTCGATTTCAAGCCTAGAGAGTAGTGGGTCAACACTAGTGGTAGTCCCGGTTTCGAGTTCTTGAGAAAATTACAAGAAAAGAAAAGCATCAAATGTGAGTTTTTTTTTTAACCCTATCTTTGTTTCAATTAAGGTTGTAATGCATGTTAATTACTAGAGTGTTTAGTTGCAATTAGAGTAAAGTTTGATCATTATTATGCTGCGCATGTCTACCGTTTCCATCAGAAACATAAAAAATAAATTTAATTATGTAAATTAAATTTATAGATAGAAAATTCAGAATGAATTGAAATAGTCGGATTATACATTGTTGTGTACTATTTCAACCCTTATAAAATTTAGTTTTGCAGTTTCTTCAACTTGTAAGAGTTATGTTTGATTTCACCACAGTAATTAAAACCAACAAAACAACGCAAACCAGAAGGCTACTTCACAGGTCACAAGCTTCTAAAACAACTTGTGGTAGGGAGTCTAGAGATAAGAAGATCCACACTTCTCTAAATAAACGCGAAATAAACTAAATTGGATCTCGAACTCTACTCTCACTCCCAAGTTAGAACCAAATAAGTAATTGATGGTAAAATAACAAATAATAAATAGTTGAAAAAAAGAGGACGAGATCGAAAAATATACTGATTTTCTCTAAACTTGGTATTATGTCCAAACTTCTGTAACTGCAGATTTTACCATGATGGAGATTGCAAAGAGACTGAAACTCTCAGTACAAATCTCTCCTCAAATACTCGAACACCAACTAGTTGAATACGGTTCTACAACTGGGTAGCTTTGATAAACAAGAAGAGAAACCCTAAATCTGAGAAGAAAAAATACATGTACTGTACATGCTAGATTTTGAGTAAAATAAGCAGAGTGTCACCACTAAACTAAATTGAGAAGAAATAAAAAAAAAAAAAAAGGAAATGAAAAGCAATAGAATTTTAAAGAGTTGATCTACGGCCACAAAATTTCTTCTTTCAATAACACCACACCAACTCACATTAACCATTGGGTAATAAAGAGGAGAATGGGCTTTGTATCATTGGGCTTCACAATCCAAAGAAAAAAAAAAAAAAAAAGGTTGTTTGTTGCTCCCATCCCACAAAGGCACTAAGGCACTAAGGCAATAACACTTCTAAAGAAGGTTGATATAAAATGATGAAAGGCAATAACTAGGGGAAGGAAAAAGTGGAAATGGATAGGGAATAAATATTAAAGCGTGTGTGTGTGGCTGTGGCTGTGGCTGTGGCGAACATCCGCGTAGGTTGACAGCCGAAAAGACCAACGTCGTCCCCACTCTTTGGAGGCAGCGAGTCGACGCGGCTCCCCACACACCACCAAACCAAAGCTCTCCTTCTTTCTTTATTTTATTCCTTTTTTTGGCCGCCCATCTTTACTTTTTCCCCTCATTAACATATAATTAATATATAATCTCTATCTTCTTTTCTTCTTTCTTATTTTCTTGGTTTTCTTTCTTTTCAAAAAAAAAATCACTACTGGGTAATTTGGTTATACTGGCCCTTTTTTAAAGGAAAGAAAACAATTAATCTAATATTTAACTACCAACTTATTTAAAATGTTCACTCCCTCGTCCAAAATTAAAAAGAAAAAAATAAGTTAAATAAAACACTAAATCCTAGAACCATATGATATTAAGTCCCTACAAAGTCTTTTAAAATACAATCATATTGAATACTTCAATAATTTAAATGAAGAAGCTTTTCATTTTTCTTCATACTTTTTTTCTTTAATCTTCTTCCTCTTCTCTAGTCCATTTGTGTCTATTTTCTACTCAACGATTGGTCATTGTACTTCAATATATCTGAGATTTTCTTTATTGTACTTCGGTGTTTGTATTGTATTTTGTATCATTGTATCAACTTCACCTTTAATGATTTTTTGTAGATGTGATGAATTACATTTAGTATCTTTATGTTAAATTTACTTATATCTTAAATTCTTTTAAGAAAAGAAAATGTATATTCAACATATCAATACCCTAGTTTTTTTAGAAATTGACTTATCATTGTATCATATCGTATCCATATCACATATGTATATCCATGCTTCACAAGTTATACTTCTTTTTCTTTTCTTTTCTTTTTTTACAATTTAGTCTCTAAATTTGATATTAATAACAATAGAGTTCCTAAACTTTAATAAATATTATTTAACATTTTCTTAAAAAGTTATTAGGATGATTCAATGATTTTTTATAAGAATCAAATTTATTTATAACTATAAGGACTAAATTTCAACCTAATAAAAATTGACATTGAATTTTGTTAAAACTTTTCACGATAAGAACTACATTGTTACAAATCTTAAAAGTTGAAGGACTAAGATGTTATTTCAATAAAAATTCATAGACCAAAAATATTTTTAAAACTTTCTTGTTTTCATATCTTAATGAGATAATTGTAGAAAAAGTCCAACCTTAAGAATTTTGACATCTTGCTTAATTATAAAATTACTGTTAGTTTTCTTGTTTTTCTTATTCCTGATCTTCACCATTTTCCCCTTCTCTATTGTTTTTTGTTGCAAAGATGTAATCGTCAAGCATCCAAATGTTGTAGTTAAAGTTTTCAAAAAGTGGGATTGGAACATATATGGTTGTCAATCAAAAGAGCAAGAGACAGAAATGGAGAAAGTGGATTATGGTGAGTGTTGTAGAGGAGAAAAGGAGATCCAGTGGGAGTGGAGTGAACGATAGATGTGTTATTATTGGCAAAAATGGGAAAGCGAAGGAGAGGAGATCGAGCGAGTGGCAATGAGAGTCAAAGAAAGAAAGATCAAAAGACTAAAATGTCTAATCTACTTTCGCAAGGTTTCATTTTGATCATTTATCTCCAAATTAATATGACATAAACAAAAGATAAAAATCACAAATATCATTCTAATTCAATATTTTGAATCATCCTCTTAATTATCCCATATCTTAATAATATATTCCCACATTTTTTCCACCATCATCTCAACAATAATCCAATACTGGTCTTCAAAGGAATTTTTGTATTCCTAATACTTAACATCTTAAAAGGATATTGTTGTAATTATTGCCTCCTAAATAGTTTTAATTGCTTTGTTTTGAAAATTCTCCATAATATTTTAATTAGGAGTTGGTATATATCAAAAGAATATATCATGATGTGATTTGATTCGTTAATCTGACTACTTTATAAATATATATCTACACAAATAATAGTAATGTCTACCAATAAACTTTTTTTCAATATTCTTGATTATTTTTTTAAAGAAAATTTTAGGTATTCACAAATATCGTTTTAAAAAAATCACACTTTTGCATGGTTTTAGATTTTTCTTTTTTAAATGCCACTCATTAACTTTGATCTAAAACGTTTCTAAAACTTGCAAATTAGAGTTCATGTAATAAAGTTTTTATTTTTTGTTTTCTATTTTTGTTTCTTAATTTTTAAGAAACATACATGTTTACAGCTATTACATGTTAACAACATTTTTAAAAAATTACAAATATAATAAAATCTATCACTGATAGACTTTGACAAATTTTGTTATATTTGCAATTTTTTAAAACATGCTGGTATATACTTAATTATTTAAAATTTAATTGCGTTTTTAGTTTAGTTACTAATAGTAAAAAGAATTCAATAATTAGATTTATTGATTATTTCAATTTATCTCACTAAAGCCTGAAGTACTCTAAATCCAATTGTTTGGCCTTCAACATGATGATGTAGCATTTTCTCGTAAGGCACATTGTTTGCGTTTGACAATTTTGATCCACTTTAGGGTTGGGAACTTAAGTAGCTGCATGCTGATATAAGTGGACGATAAGTCGTCACCTAAGGTGAGGATAACTGGTCTACCAAAAATTACATTACATTACACTACACTTAATTAGGTCGTCCACCAACCATGAACTACTACACGATTTTGTGCCTGTACAATCAGCCCCCTTATCCTAGTCACCTAGTGGCATTATGGATCATCGATCTACTTTGTAATTGTTACAAATAATTTGATTCAAATTGTTCAAGTGAAAACATTTGTGAATGGAGTTGTTCCTAATATAAAGCTTTTATAAAATTGTACTGCAAAATATTTAATCTCTATTTATAAATTCGTTGATTTAAGCGATTAATATTTCACAAAATAATTATATGTGCGATTCAATTTGAAACCTAAGTGGGTTTATGAACTGATGTCATATGTGAGAATCTTGTTGGGAAAAACCTCCCACTTTTAACACAGAAAATAAATAGAAAAAAAAAACTAGAAACACAAGAATTTAAGTGAAAAATTCCTAACTTAGAGAAAACCCACTACAAAAGGAAATCTACTGTGTGAAAAAAAAATTGCTACAATCACAAATAATAATTTTCTCTCTCTCGACCATGATTACAAACATACTCTCTCAAAGTTTTTGGTCACTCACACTATTTTTCTATTCTTCAACTAGAAAATACAAAATGAATAATTTAATTAGAGTTAGCACACTCAATTAAAGCTTATACAAGTGTTTCTAACGTAGACAATTGAAAACTAAATGCATAAGTTTCTTTTATAGCATATGACTTTTCTAATTAAACCTTTTTAATGTAGGAAAAACTTATGACTCTTCTAAACTCGTAACTTTTTTAAACCTTTATTATGTTGGAAAACTGCACTATTAATATCTTGCCAAAAAAATTCAACAAGTATGTTCGTTTATTTGCACAAGTGATAATGACTTAATTAGTTGATTCAAGAACTCTACAATTTTAGAGACTTCGACTAAAAAAGAGAGTTGAGAACGTAATTTCCAATCAGAAATTCACTCTTCCCTTATACGGAAAGTAGACCAGTAGTTTTCGCTTTAAGAATTGAACAACAGGAGGCTTCACATTTTCATTGGCTTGAGAAAGGACTTGATCTAGAGTTGAATCATAAATATATTGTTTGTGAGAAGATGAATGATAATTAAGAGTTAAGATGTAAGTAGAGGGACAAAACAAATATTTAATCCAACTGCAATTACGTACCATTAATGAAAGTTGGAAAACATAGCCATTTCCAAAAAAGAAAAAGAAAGAAAGAAAGAAAACAAATAATAGAACACTTGTTTTATAAGTTGGTGAAAATGAATATATTTGATATTGGTGTGTGGTGTGTATGCGTATGTGTATGTGTGAAAAGTAACATGCAATATATTTGTATTGGTTGGATTGGGAGTTTGTGTGTTATTTAGGGAATGGTGACAAAGGGTTTGGCATTTAGTAAGTTTTGAAGTAAAGCTAAAATAGGTATAGTGTGTAAAAATGAGGGAACTGTTTTGGAGGGCGGAGAAGCCCAAGAATTTGTCTGAATCATAAACTAAAAAGAGCACAGAGTTTGACATTTCACGACACTTGGAGGACGTTGTTCTCTAACACTTCTCTTTTGTTTTCAATACTAAATTAATTCTTTTACGTTACAATTTTATTTGTCTTTTTTTCTTTTATTTTCTATATACCCTTTTAAATAATAATAATAATAACTATTATTATTATTATGGCTTAAACCTACTTTTTGGTACCCCAAACAAAACACTATTGTGTTTGACATCAATGTCGATGATTTATGATTATGATTTTAAGATATTATTTTAGAATATGCCATCAATACTTTTCAAATTGCTTTTAAATTTTGGTGATTAACATTTTATAATTCTTCTCATTTTTATCATTGTTTAAAACTTCATTTTACTGCTATTTTTATATTGATATATTCGTTTTACCTTGGATACCTTTTAAAACTTAAAGACCAATTGCAATAAATGCAACTAATATTTGGTTGGTTCAACCATTTAGATAGAAATTTTAACTTCTTCTTTTTTTCCACTAAGTATTTGTTACACCAAAAGCTTCTTCCACCACTCATGAACAATAACTAAATGGATAGAATAGTAAAAAATGAATCATAAAATATCATTACACATGTTTTTTTTTTTTTTTTCTTTTGTAGGAAAAAAGGAAAAACCAGCGTTGAATAAGCCCTATCGCCAATTAATGGCCTTTAGCGTGCAGAGTTTTTTAATCTTTTTGCAATTTATGACCATTTTTTAGTCATTAATTAAAAAAAAAAAAAAGTCATAAAACATACTAAAATAAAGTTTTGTTTCGTTATTGATTTAAACACACAATTTTGTAAAGTTTCAATTTCTGAATAAGAGAGACATTAATTATGTGTTTTCTTTCCTTATATTTCACAATTATATTTTTAAGTTAAATTATAAGTTGTCTCAAAATTTTCTATTTTTTTGTTTACTTAATAGCTAAATTTTTAAATTTGAAGTTTAAAATGCTTCTAATCTATTTAACATTTATTTTTATTTTTTATTTTTTATTTTTGAAAATGATAGTAGTTTCTCAACAACAATTTGTGTGCCATTTTCTACCTTTCTTAATAACACATTTGAATTCTTACTAAATAAATAAAGTAAAAAAGATGTATATAAAAGTAGTAATTGTAATTAACTTAGTTTTTAAAAAACAGAAAATAAAATAAAGAAAAACAAAATGGTTATTAAAGGGAATTTCAATTTTATATCAACATATTCCTAAATTTTGTTGTTCTCTCCATCTTTAATGTCTTAAAAGAAGTTGTTGATAAAATTGAATATTTTAAAGTTTCATTAAACACAAAATTAAAATTTATATCTAATAATTTTTTTTTAAAATAAAAGGTTTAATATATGAAAGATTAATATATAAGACTCGAATTGAAAATTTCAAAACTTAATAAGCTATTTGATATTTTTAAAAGTTTAAGAACTAAATTAATATGTTATTTAATTTTTAAAAGAATAAGATAGAAAAATATTAAAAGTACAAAGACCAAAACGATCAACGATCAACGAGATTGAGTTGATATATGTGTGGCGTGGATGGGAAGAAGAGACTTTAGTGTTGTGGCATAGAGAATGTGTACGTGCTCCTCCAATGCACCACAACCCATATGTCATATGCCAATTGCCAATGCTTATTTGTCATCACCACCGGCCATACAATCCTCTAATGACCAATCCAATTCCCTTATCTCTTATCACTAATAACATTATTTCTTTCTATTTAATCATCAACTAAAGTTTTGTCAACAAAGTTCTTCTTTCTAATAATCACCCCCATATTTTGTGGACATTTCTTCTTCTTATTCTTCTTCAATAGATATTTATCATTGAATTATTTGTCGTAATATCAATTCCTACACATCTATTAGATGTCGTAATATCAATTATATCAAAATAAATAGAACCAATATATATGTATTATAATTTGACATGTGTGATTTACTGTTCTTAGTGAAAGATTTTGATTGATTTGCAATACAAAAGAATAAGTGATTGAGGTCTGTAAATAATAATATTTTGATTAATATAGTGATGTTTTGATGGCTAAAATAATTAATGTTTTAACATAGTTGACTAAGAAATTTCTCTTTGAATGCCAGTGAATTGAAGCATATTTAAAGCTAGAATAAAATGAATAATGTAATAATGTTCTAAAAAGCCTAATAGATAGCTAATACAACAGTAAATTGAAATTATCCACAATTTGTTACGAAAATATATACTTTCTTTTTACCGACTACTCTTCACAAGGAATCACAATGTTTGATTTTTATTTATATTTTAATATTTAAGGTAGGAATTTAAGAATGATTAAGTAGTCATTTTACAACATTAATTTTTAAATAAATACACTTTTAAATAATAAATATTTAACATAAAATTTAAAAAGTAATGAAATAGATGAAGACTACTATTATTATATATATGTTTTTTTTTTTAATTATATCAAATGTGTTAGGAGATGTAAAAAATTTGAAACATAACATAGGTTAAATACAGAATCTTGATTCAATTCAGAACTTTTTTTTTTTTTTAACATCCTTCAAATGCTTTGCATTATTGTTGAAGTTTTCATTTGGAGTTATTATTGTTATATGAGAAAACTAGTGAAAACCCTTGACACTTAAGGAGCACCGTAAGGAGTTCCTTAATTTACGTTATAATAAAAATAATCAATTTATGTTCTAACTTCTGACGAATAAAATAGATGTTTAAGGAGTTTTACAAACTCTTGATGCCTCTAGTATAGAGTCAGGATAGATGTGTTTTAAAACTCTTCTTCTTTTCAAATCAACAAAATGTCCGTACAAGTTTTCTTTTTCTTCGCATCTCAGCTTCAAATTAGTCATTGTCACTCATTTTTCTCTTATATTTTGTTGTTTGCCATCCACCGCCCCTATTTTCTCCTAAACTTGATCGTATTTATCTATCTTTGATGTTTAGCAACTTTTACATCGTCCACTATCCCCAATCTGAGAAACCACGCACATTGTCCTCTTTTTTTCTTCTATTGCTTCTCTCTATCTTTGGTTGTGGTTGCCTAATCAAAATCTTTGATATTGCTCTATTTTCTTTATGCTAGATTTAATTTTTCGAGTTCTTTTAGCTTAGATTTTTTTTTCTTTTTTGATTCTTTGTATCAATTTATTTTATTTATTGTGTGATATGATTTTGGATTTAGAACGTGACATATATAATTTGATTTAGAAAGTGAATATACATGAGTTTTGTTGATTGTTGAATATAAACAAAATCTCACTAATATAGATAAATAAAAATATGAAGGTAAGAAAAACACTCTTAATCCCATTTTTAGTTTGGTTGCATTTAGATTCTCTTAGTTTTCAATAACATTTTTTGGTCATCTTTAATTCTATGAAAAACTAAATACTATTTATTTGTTTTTGTTGTTGTTTACTCAAGTTACATAATCATGATTGAATGTAGGATCCTCAATCAAATTAGTAATCAACAAATACAATTTGATCGTGGAGCTAAGAGTGATAAAATTCAAATACATTTAAAAATTACATGAAACCCACTAGCTTATTTTTATATATTTTTTTAATGATATCTGATTTTTCAGATATTGTATTGTATTGTTAAGTAGAAGAATTATGAATATGTCATAATTATAATTATTGTTACAGTGACAAATATAGTTACTAATTGACCTTAAACGACAATTATTATTGTAAAAAGATAAAAGTATTACAGTATAAGGTGGCTTCAAGTGTAATCAAATTAACATAATTTGTTTGCCATTTAAATGTATTAGAATATAAACATGAATGTACAGTGAGTAGAGTTACACCAATTTAAATTAGGAATGAATAAACATTTTAGTTTTGAGTTTCACACACAGCACTCTTGCCCTACCGTCCAATTGTAGGTTAATGCCATACAAAAGTTTGTTTCAGCTTCCTTGTGTTTGTCCTTCATCTGTTTTGCCTATGAAAATTGGAGAGGTGTTCCAAGAAAACCCTCTCAAAAAAAATAAAAAAATAAAAAAATAAAAAAGTGAAATAAATTGTAATTTTGTTTTCTTTGATAAAGAATATTCATATGATATGGATATTTTTATCCACATTATCATATGCATTCATATAGATATAGTGTAAGTTGTGATTGACATAGACGTTATAGTCATAGGGTATAATTAAGAAGCGAGGGGTGAGATGGGGTTGTGTTTTGTGGGAGGAAATGTGGCTCAAGTTTCGTGCCAAATGTGTGGTCCGACTCCCATTCTACCTGTGGCCCCAACTTCCCCCTTTTTCTTCTTTTTCTTTTTCTTTCTTTATAATAAATAATAACAATAATAGCATTTATTTTGTTTTTCTCCATCAAATTCAATGTATTCTGCATTACTCCATTAAAACTTAACGCCCCTCACTCACAGTTCCCCAATTCCCTCTCCTCCTCTCCACCTTTACTCACCTTTACTCACATATATTTCATTTCCATCCAATTTTTTCCACCCCAATTCCCTCATTTTCTCTTCTCTCCTCCTTTTTTAACAACACCTTACATTACATGTTTTATGCGTTTGTTGTTATTTGTTAGGGGTGCTTATCCCCTCTCCTTCCGCACCATGCATCCATACTTCTTTCTTTTTCTCCACTTCACCTATACAACTGTGTTCTTATGTTTTTTTTAGATGCATCTTACTTGTTAATGCCAAGACTCTACTTCTTCTTCATTAATTGTGACGAAATAAAATATATGTCATCCATTTATATGATGGACTAATTAGAAACAAATAAATTAAATTATTGAAAGTATTGTTCAGACGTATCAAAGGAGAAAAAAAGAAAATTACACACATTTAAGTGGCTGAAATTATTGGTTTAGAAAAAGAGAAATAAATAAGGTTTCTCAATTTGAATTTCCAACCTACCGAGAGGGGAGAGGGGGTTTGGTGGGAGGGCGACATTAAGCATCAAAATCTCCCAAGTTTTTGAAAAATTTACGAAAATGACAAAATATTATGTAATTTTTTTCTTCTATAAAATACATATTTTAAATATTTCTATCAACAATTACTCTTTTTTGTAAGTTAGTTTTTTCATGTCCGAGAAGATTGAAGAGTTTAAGAACATTTTTCTACTCCAACTTTTCATTTAAGTTCATTTTTCACTTACACAAAAGACTCTCTGAATATTTAAGTTAATATATTATTGATAAATCCTAATAACCTAGATTTGAATTTTGCTATATCTCAAAATGTTTTTTTTCTTATTCGTAGTGATTCCAAATATTTATTCTTGATTTCAATTACTAAATGTAACTCTTCAAAATAAGTACCCTAACAAATAATGAAATACCTACTAATCAAAATTTAACTTTATTCCAAAATTTACTAATCTTGTAATTTAGCTGGGCATGGTGGATTACCCAACTAGATTAGCCTGATTTTGGGACATTATTCATTTGACCTATACGATAAAGGTTATTCAAAAACATCATTCGAACATATATATACAAAATAATAATAATAATTTTATATTAAATTTAGGATATTCTTGATTCCTTTAAAACTAAAAAACAAAAACACAAAAGCTAGTCTTCAAATATAGCAAAACTCTAAAAAACAAAAATCTATAAATGCAGTAAAATTTTACTTTCTATCGGTGATAGATCCGAGGAGATCACTACTCAAATAAACTTTTATAACACTTTCTATCTAAGTATATTACTAGTAGAAATTGAAGTTTTATTATATTTGTAAATATTTTTCAACATTTTTATTATTTAAAACAATTTCTAAAAAAATATAACGCATTGTTTCTAATAAGTTAACGAGGTTAATTGTAATATTAAATATTATTTATATGAAAAAGAGTATAGACTAGATTAGTTAATAAAATGTGGTTAAATTTAAATATGTTTGACCATTGAATTTTTTTGAAAAAATGTGTTTTTGTAATTTATATTCTCAAATGAAATGAAATTTCTAAAAAATCTATAAATGAAAGTTGAATGAATCAATCATATATTTAAGGAAACAAAAAGCTTCTAATAAACTCTTTAAGTATTGAATTTCCTGTCTATAATTTAACTTTGTTAGTTCACCCAATAATATGACAAATTTGATTGTGGATAAGTTTAGCTTTTATTGTCTAAATGTTAAAGGTAAAAAGTTCAAACAAGAAAAGAAAAAAGATCATTGTAGACATATTAGAATATTTTTTAAATAGTGAAACTATATATACACATTAAACACATGCAAACTCTAAAATATAATTAATCCAACTATGACTATACTCTTAATTTCATGAATGATCAAATTTATAATTTAACCATACAAATATGTAATACATCTTACAAATAAGTTGCAATACGAACTATTTAATCTTTGTTTGATAGAATTTTTATAGAAAAATTTAGAAAAAAAAGAAGAAGCAAATTTGACAAAATATTTACAACATATAGCAAAATTTTCAGATTCTATGCTTAATAGCCACTGATATGTTTCTATTAGTGGCATTGATAAATAGTGATAGAAGTTTATCATTGATAGAATTCAAAATTTTACTATAACTTGTAAATTTTTAATTTATTTTGCTATTTTTAAAAATGTCTCTTTTTTACCATGGGTAATCTTTTTGGCATAAAATATATTAAGGATATAACAACCTTTAAAATAATTTGTAAATATAGTAAATTTTTTAATTTCTTTTTTGTATATTTCTAAAATGTCATTGTGTTTAAGTGTAATTGCAATGCTCTAGAAATTTTTAAAACAAATTGCAAATATAACAAATTTTTGTCAACCTTTCAATTATTTTTTGTTTTATCCAAAAATAACCTTGATTTCAAATGAAAAAAATCTAGCGTGATTTTCTTCGCCATCCTCTTAATCCAACACTCATAATGTTTGTTGGGATTCTCTCATTCTTTCTCACTTGATCAATCCTCTCAGATGTTTCTGTCCTCCTTTGCTCATGTGATTGAGAAACAATTTTTTAAGGAATATATCGAAATTTGTAAGAAATGACGACATTGAGAATTTGGGTTACTCGATATGAATTTTTAGGTTCCATCCTTGAAAATATTGGAAGCTTATTAGGATGGAATTTTTAACTAACGCAACAACAATCTGGCAAGTGGAATCATGTTAAGAGTTTAGACTTCATGTAATCAATGAGTAGGTGGAATTCCAAGTGGAATATCTTCGTATAAGAAGTGTGTGAGTTTAGGTTTAAGCCATAACATTCTAAGTAGCGAAATCTCATTGATTTTCAATCAATTTTTTGTTCTACCTTTATTTGATTTATCATTTAAAGGAATTCATCAGCACTGAATTCAATCGCTTGTTCATATAAATATTTCTACAAACAATTATACGAAACATTACCCGCAATAGAAGTGAGCAAAAACACAACCAATAGAAATTTAACTTTTCTTTTAAGTCTATTTAGTGCACTACTAGAATAAAAATAAAAATTGATAAAAACTTAACATTGATAGACTCTAATCCATACAAAATAAACAACAATGAAACTACATTTCTTCAAGTTTGAAACCTATCATCAATAGACTCAAAACAACAACACTAGAAAAACAACAATTAAACTATACCTTTACTTATTTTTCATGAAAATAAATTCAAATCATTTTTCAAGTCCATTGATGTCAAAAATATGACATCGATAGACATTAATTAACAAATGCACTAAAATAACAACAATGATATACATATTATTTATAGGGACATTTTCAAATATAAAAAAATAAACTAAAATATTTACAAAAGTCTAGCAAAATATTTTGGATTCTATCAACGATAGACACTGATAAACTTCTAATCTACCAATGTCATTGATAAAAGTATATCAATGTCTATCATTGTTAGAATCTAATGTTTTGCTATATTTTGTCAAATTTGCCATTTTTGACAATTCTCCATTCTTACTTTCCATGAAAATTTAACTTTCTCAAGTCTATCAATCATATAAATCTATCATTGATGAACTCTAATAATAATAAATAAAAAAAAAAAAACAATGAAACTATACATTTTCTTACTTTAAAAACAATGAAACTATACATTTTCTTACTTTTCATGAAAATAAATTCAACTTTCTTCAAGTCTACCAAATTATAGAAATCAAAACCTATTATTGGTGGACTATCAAACACACAACAAAAACATAATTGAAACCATATATTTTCTTATTTTTCATGAAAAAAAGTTCAATTTTCTTCCAAGTCTATCATAAATCTAAATTTATCACATATAAACTATATAAAAAAAAAAAAAAAAAACTATACATTTTCACACTCTTCATGAAAATATGCTAAACTTTCCTCTACTCTATCACTGATAGAAACCTATCGTCGATAGACAATACTAATCAACCTAAAAAAACAACATTGAAACAGTGTATTTTCTTACTTTTCATAAAAATGAATTTAACTTTCTTCAAGTTACCAATGATAGAAACATATCATTGTTAGATGCGAAAAAATAAATAAAACTATACAACTTCTCACTTTCTATGAAAGTTTATTCAGTTTTGCAAGTGTATCACTAATAAACACTAATCAACAACATAAAAAAAATCAACATTGAGACTGTATTTTTGTACTTTTCATGAAAATAAATTCAACTTTCTTCAAGTCTATCGATGATACAAGTTTATCTGATAGACTCTAAACAACATAACAAAAAAAGAACAATGGAACTATACATTTTCTGGCTTTTCATCAAAATATATTAATTCAACTTTCTTTTAACATTAGCAAACACTGATCAACGACATTAAAAAAAAAAAACAAAAATGAATCTATAAAGTTTTTCTTACTTTTTATGAAAATAAATTCAACTTTCTCCAAGTCTACCAGTCATAGAAACTCATCATCGATAGACTCTAATGAACAACACAAAGAAAAAGGCAATCACTTTAAATATATATTTTTATGACATGATTATTCATTAATGGAAGTTTATTGATTATAAAAGTTTATCATTGATAGAAGCATTATTGATCAATTTCTACGAATTATCAAAACTAAACAAAAATTGTGAATCATGCTAACATGTTTTTAAGAATATGTATATTTTCATTGTCAATGGAAGTTTGTCGGTGATAAAAGTGTATCACTTATAGGCTGAATCCATTATTAATCAATTTTTTCATTTATAGAAAATAAAAAAAATCGTGAACCACACCGATACATTCTCAATGATATGCTTCTATCATTGATAAAAACTTGTGATACAAAAATATTAGTGATAGTAATATCATCAATAATAACGATATATCAACAATATTTCACTGATAAATTGATATATTTCTTCTATTTGTGATATAAAAATATTGATGATGATAGTATGATATCAATTATAGTTTTCTACAAAAGGAGTCTATCAATGATACGTTGTTATCAAGTCTATCAACAATAAACTTCAAAAGGTGAAAATTTCATGCATTCAATGATTTTTCTTGTACATTTTCTATGGGCTAAAGGGTTAAGAAATTTTTTGTTATATTTCTAATTAATTTAATAAAATAATAATAGTTGACCAATTTTGATGATTGCACATATTTTCATTCTGATCATTGGATCAAATTGTTTATTTTGGTCAAATTAAATATTATTTTCTTGGGTTAAAGTTCAATTGAACAAAAAAAAAAACTTAATTTGACCAAAATGCATGTGGTTGAATCAATGAGCCAAATCTATGATCAATGGACCAATCAGACTCAAGCTTATAGAGTCTACGAGACGAAGAAGATTTTATAAATAGAGGAGTTGTTATAGAGAGGATTTTCTCAAGAGGAATAAGACTTTCCTAACTCTTGAAGTTGAACATCTCTCAAGAGGAAAATCTCTTGTGAACAAAATGTGAAGCATAAAAATAAATAGATTAAACTACATTTCAACTTTGTCCAAATCTGGACAAACTCTTATATATGTAAGATTATATATAGAAAAATTGCATTATATGATAAAAAAAATTTAGAAATAAAATAGCTCATAGTACCCATTTTTTGCATATTAATATATCCATAATATACAAGAATTATGGATATATACGAAATTAGCTGGCATGAATGTTATTGAAACGCATAAGAGAAAAAAAGAAAAAAAGAAAAAGAAAGAATGAAAACATTGTCAATAACTTTCCAAGCATTTTCTTAGCATTATTTTAATATTACTTTTCATTACAGATTTGATCTGTTAATTTTGAAAAAATCAGTAGGCTACCAACCAACTATCGTCTTACTTTTCTTTTTATTAATTCAATTAAACACCAATTAATGCTTTTCTAAATTCAAACTTAAATAAATATATACAAAAAGAGCACATTATTTGAGCTTCCCTTCCCTTCCCTTCCCTTCCCATAAGTTTCCCAAATTCCGTAGTCATCCTCCTCTTTCCAGCTTAGACTCAAAAAATACCACCAGGTAGAGAGAGAGACAGATCAGGGGGAAGAGTGAGAAACGGAGAGAGCAGATTTATCAGCACAAACCGGAGCACACCTCTCTTCCTTAACAATCTCTCATTCATTCTCATTCCATTCTTCTTCCTCCTCCTGTTTCTCTCTCTCTCTCTCTCTTCATACCCCTTACTAACCCAACCCCTCTTTTTCCTCCTCTTTCACCACAATCACTTTTCACCATGATCTCTTTGAACACAACCTCTTTCCTGGTATTCCAATTCTGATCCATTTCCTGTTTTTCTATCTGGGTTTCTTCCTTTTTTTTTTTTTTTTTTTTTTTGCATCTCTCATTTCTTCATTGTTGTCTTTCTTTTTCTTCTCAGACCCAGATGGGTGTTTCTGGACCTTGCTCCACTCCCTCCGGCACTGGGAACCGGCGCCCTATGGCTCTCAAGGTGGTGTCCATGGATTCCAATGGTCGAGCCGGTGATCGAAGCGGAAGTGTTCTGGTGGAGAACAACACTGTCAAAGAAATTGCTAAACCTCCCTCTCCGGTGGTTGAAGTGGAACCCAAATCCAGCGCCTGCGCTTGGCCTCAGGATGCGTACGTTGAAGATTCTGCTGCCGCCATGAATGAACAAATCATGACACCTTGGAGCCTCTCTGTTGCGAGGTGAAGATCACGATCCCCATCTTTCCTATTCATAAGGATTTTTCCTTTTTTTTTTTTTTTTTCTTAGATTTGATTGTGTTGTTTGTTTGTTGACCTCATGTTTTTTAACCTTGTGGCATCTTAATCGTGGCCTTAATTTATGTTTAAACGTTATAGGGATTAACTGATTGCAAATTCCATCATATTATTATATTTGAGTGCTATGCTTAATATATTGGTTTCTTCCATATGGGGGGGTTTATTTTATTATCCTCTTTTTTAGTATTTATCTTAGTTTTATATCTCGTCTGCTTCAAGCTGAGTATTGATGATCATACTCCTTTGTTCTTGATAATTTTCTAGAGTAATATGTTCATTCTTCATTTTTTGTGTTCAACCTGACGATTTTAATCTCTTCTGTTGTGGGGAAGAATTCGCATTAGTTCGGCTTTCGAACTGTTTTCTTTGATGCATGACCTCCTCCCTTTACCTCTTTTCCAATCTAGATCGATCAATTATGAACTTCTGAATTGAATAATGTCTTTTCCATGATCACAGTCCTTTATTCTTGATAATTTTCTAGAGTAATATGTTATTTGTTGAATTTACGTTTCATAAAGTTGCTGATTTGTGATTGACTGCTCTGACTTATTTGAGCTCTTTAAACCTTTGAGAAACTTCTTGTCCAGTTAACATGTTGCTACTTTCTCGTTTCTGCTTTCTTACATCTTAACCTTTCAAATCTAATTTTAGTTTTTTGTTGGTTTTTGCTGAAACCTCAGTGGATATAATTTATTGCGAGACCCACGGCACAACAAAGGCCTTGCATTTACTGAAAAAGAAAGAGACGCTCACTACTTGCGCGGTCTTCTACCCCCAACAATTGTTGCTCAAAATCTTCAGGTTTGCCTTCACTTGAGATACTCTTCAGTCCCAGTGTAAATTTTACTGTCCTAGTTTTTTGATTATGGAAACTATTTGAATCTACTTTCCAGGTAAAGAAGATGTTGCACAATATCCGTCAATATCAAGTACCACTGCAAAAGTACATGGCAATGATGGATCTTCAGGTAGCCATTGTTGATCTCATCTTTAAGTTCTAGAACTTCTGAAGGATTCTTGGTTATGAGTTTTGGATTTCATGATCTTGAATACAAGATTGTGAACCTTGTTCAACCAATGTTTGTTCATAATTTGTGTATCATCCTTCCAAATACACAGTGAAAATTATTTTACGATATATTTTACAAGTCTATCTCAATATTAATACTATGATGGCAGGATTCAGTGAATTGTGTCTTACAATTGACTTTTGCTGTACCCTTTTTTCAGGAGAGGAATGAGAAATTGTTTTACAAGCTCCTTATCGATCATGTAGAAGAATTGCTCCCAGTTGTCTATACTCCAACTGTGGGTGAAGCTTGCCAGAAATATGGAAGCATCTTCAGGCAACCGCAGGGACTATATATCAGTTTGAGAGAAAAGTACGGCTCATTGCAATTGAGGTTTCTCGATTGGTGATGCATCTTCTTCTTGGTTTTTTATGTTGAAAAGCTTGAGTTTTCTTTTGCAGGGGGAGGATCCTTGAGGTCTTGCGTAATTGGCCTGAAAAGAACATTCAAGTCATTGTAGTTACTGATGGAGAGAGAATTTTGGGGCTAGGGGATCTTGGATGTCAGGTTATTCCCTTTGCAATTCTTCCTTAAGGGATCTTGTTTAGAAGTATTTCAAATGATGATCATTATCTGAAGCTTGAGATTAGGCAGCAAACTCTTTCTTCTTGTTTGTTATTATACCTAATGATCCTAACACACAGCAAAATCCATGTAAATGTTTCAGGGGATGGGCATACCGGTTGGAAAACTCTCTTTATATACTGCACTTGGGGGTGTTCGTCCTTCTGCGGTGAGTTCCTACATAATCTTTTCCTATTCCTATATAATCTCCATTTATCTTGTTATAGAAAATAATAATAGTACTACTGATAATAATATTTTCTACTTATCTCAAGCTATTCTTGATTTCCAAGATTAACCTTGTTGCTTCATTTCTTTTTCTTGTTGGTTCACTGTTAAACTTTTCGTTTTTTCAGTGCTTGCCCGTGACCATTGATGTTGGTACAAACAATGAAGAGCTGTTGAACGATGAGTTTTACATTGGGCTCAGGCAGAAGAGGGCTACTGGGCAGGTTTGTGACCCATTCCTTCTCTGGTCGACGTCTCATTTGTAGTTCAATGTGAAAATTCATGACTCATATTGCATTCAAGCTTATGTGGAATGATTTTTTTCAATACAGGAATATGCTGAACTTATGGATGAATTCATGACTGCGGTCAAACAATGTTATGGGGAGAAGCTCCTCATTCAGGTATTTTGCTATAACTATGCATACTTATTCTGTGTAGTTGAGCAAATGCATTCCTTTTTTGTTTTTTACTCATTCTGATATGTTTCTAATTCAATTTCCACTTTTTGAAGTTCGAGGACTTTGCAAACCATAATGCATTTGACTTGCTAGCAAAATACGGCCCAACACATCTAGTCTTTAATGATGACATTCAGGTTAGAACCCTGGACTTTTTGTTTTACTACTTGGATAATCTCAATCAACAATCTCATTCAACTCTACTATAATCATCATTGTTGAATGTCAGGGGACAGCTTCGGTGGTACTTGCTGGGCTCATTTCAGCTTTAAAGGTTGTTGGCGGATCCTTAGCTGACCATAGGTTTTTATTCCTTGGTGCTGGAGAAGTAAGTCCATAATGTCTAACATTTTAAAAATACTCCTAGTAATGTTGATTTACAGATTAACATTTGGTGTTGCCTTGGTTGTTTCAGGCCGGTACCGGAATTGCGGAGCTCATAGCCCTTGAGATATCAAAACAGGTTAAAATGAATATTCATTTTTAGACTATAGATTTTATTTGTTCTGAATTCATTTATTTAAACTTCACCTTAATTAACAAGAGCCAGTTCTTTGTTTACCGTAGACCAATGCTCCATTGGAAGAGACACGCAAAAAAGTCTGGCTCGTGGATTCCAAGGTTACATATTCATCAAGCTTGAGGAGAAGTTTATCGTTCACTTATATTTTTTTTTTTAGTTTATTTCTCATTCATTTTTTTGTTTCTTTCGTCAGGGGCTGATTGTAAGTTCTAGGAAGGATACTCTCCAACATTTCAAGAAACCTTGGGCTCATGAACACAGACCTATCAAGAAACTCATTGATGCCGTTAAGGTGTCAAATCTTTCTATGTATCTCTGCAACTGCATATTCATAATTTGAACCAAGTTTTTAAGTTGTTCTATTTCCTTTTTCACTTTCACATCAGGAAATCAAGCCAACCGTCTTGATTGGAACATCAGGCGTTGGAAGAACGTTCACTAAAGAAGTTGTGGAGACTATGGCCTCAATCAATGAGGTATTTAATCAGTCTGGCTGATTATTCTTATATTGTTCAGTTTTAAAAGATTGAAGGCTGATCACGATTTGGGTAACTTGTTGCAGCAACCCATCATCCTCTCTCTTTCAAATCCTACTTCCCAATCTGAATGTACTGCTGAAGAAGCGTATAAATGGAGTCAGGTAATAGAATGGTTCATATTTCTCCCCCCCCCCCCCCCCCCCAAAAAAAAAAAAAAAAACCCGAATGTGGAAAGGGTAGAAAACGCATATTCATTTTGTATGACAATGTTTGTTTGTTGCATTCAGGGTCGTGCAATTTTCGCCAGCGGCAGCCCATTTGACCCCGTTAAATTCAAGGGGAAAATGTTTGTGCCTGGCCAGGTCCTCACACTTCAATTCAATTTAGTTTAAGCTTAGCACAAATCATGATTTGGGTGCTAATAGTATTCTTTGATGTTTTACTAACAATTCAGGCAAACAACGCATACATCTTTCCTGGATTTGGTTTGGGGTTAATTATGTCAGGCACTATCCGCGTTCACGATGACATGCTTCTAGCAGCTTGTAAGTACTCTAAAGCCTATTAAGATTGATGCATCGTACAGCATATCAGAGACAGGATACTTTTCAAAGCTTAGATGGACTATGGTCCATAGCTATGTTTAAGTCATCATTTTTATTGTGTCGGGTTTTAAACTGTCCACATATTGATGTGCACTTGTTTATTACCATCAGCGGAAGCTTTGGCATCACAAGTATCCCAAGAAGATTTCGACAAAGGACTCATCTATCCTCCATTTACCAACATCAGAAAGATTTCAGCACATATTGCTGCTAGTGTGGCTGCAAAAGCTTATGAACTTGGTGAGCCTTCAACTCCATTTCCCTTTCCCAATTCCCAAACCCTTTCAAAGAGTTCCAATTTGCTAATCATTCTCCCATTTCAAATTCTGTCATGTAGGTTTGGCCACTCGCCTCCCTCAACCTAAAGATCTGGTGAAATATGCTGAGAGCTGTATGTACAGTCCTAGCTATCAAAATTACCGGTAGATTAGTGTTGTTACTCTGCTGTAGCTATGTCGCATTGTTTGTTTATTTTCCGATAATGTTTTTTCTATTGTATTATTTTCTTTATGTTATGTAAGTTATTTGGTGGTTTAGAAATGAGCTATAGTTTGCAGTAGGTGTGAAAAAATGATAAAAGAAAAAAAAGTAGAAAAAAGAACTCATACAAGTTTTTCATAAAATTGAATGGAAACTTGTGCTCAAAATCTGAAGGATTCATGACTTATTGCTGAAGTATATTCACAGGTTTCTTGTAAAAAAAAAAAAAAAGGAAATTATTGTTGTATTTTTCTGTTGAATATGAAGAACTAAAGGACTCTGGAATTCCTTTTTCCTTAAATCAATAATGGCTATGGTGGGATCAAATCATCGAGGTTAGGAGTGGTAATTAGGTAAATATTTTGCAATTTATCCAAATTATTTTATTTTTATTCAATGTTGCTGATATCTTAGACGTGTACGTTTAATGTAATAATGTATATATTGCTGTAATTATTGTTTCAATGATCAGATTTTATTGTAATTTTGTAAGCTAAAAGAGCATACTTACAGTTACAGTAATGAAAATTGTGCAATTTAATTTAGGAATAATGTTCAAGCAAGAAGAACATGTACAATCTGCTTAGAATCATGTTTTAACTGGCACTGTATCAAATTTGATAAGAAAACAACATATCTCCAATCGAGCCTTCTTGACTTGCATTAAATGGTGTCACTATCACAATTATTTATTCTCGGGCAATTTCTTTTGGGACGAAGATTATTTAGCATGCTTACACGATTTCGTTTCATTTTTATATGATTCATCCAAAAATATGTCAACACAATATGATAATTTAAACCTGCTTAGTAACCATTTTGCTCATTCACTTGCTCATCACTATATATAATTTGGATGTAACGAGTTTTAATCTATTAAGGAAGAAATGTCGTTTGGCTACCAAGTGCTTGACCTAATTAAGATCTAGTGGAGATGGGGTTAATGATGATGATGTGTTGGACTTGTTGAACGCACTTAGACTTGGACACCGACATTTGAATGATAGAAGTGATATAAAAGTTGGTTTGATTTTAATATACTGTTTTAAGTAGGGTGTTTGAGAACCTTTTAGATAAAATAAGAACTAAGATGACTTCATAAGAAAAATTTATAGTGGTATGATAGTACATACTACCTTCATTTAATTAACATAATTTTTAAAAACTCTCATATCGCAAGCAATAAATGGAGTTGTATGAAAAAACTTTCATATTATTGTAGTACTAAATTTTTTTTTGATGAATTTTATAGACAATTGAGATGTGTTATACAACTACAAATTGGAGCATAATGATATTTAGCAAGACGTTGAAGAGTCTCCAACGTGTACACAAAGTCAAAGATGTTGCTCACAAGAAAAAGTAGGCATTTAATAAGACATTATAGACTTACAATTTATACGACTTTTTTTTATCGATTGTTGGAACAATCAACCATTGGGTATAACAATATACAATGGCAACAAGTAGTATAAAATAGATTAAGAGCAAGTATCAAATCTCAAGGGCAAATGAAGACCAAAGTTTGTGACCTTAAAGTAATAGATGAAATGATATAGTTTGGTGGGTGCTTTGAAAGCTAAAGAAAGTAAAATATGGTTGAAAATTAGGGAAGTAGTATGAGAAATAAATGTTGTAAATAGATAAGGAGAAAAGGGATTCAAATTATTATAACCTCTGGTAAAATTATGCCCACAACTTATGCACTCGCATCTTTTCACTTTCAAGCCTACAGGGATTAAGTCATAACAATATCAAATGTCGCCTACAATCTACCATAAACGACACTTTGGCAAGATAAATATAATTCAATACCTATCTCTCTCTCATTCAAACACCTCTAGGAGACTAAGCAATTAAGCACACATTTCTATTGTTAGTTAATACAAAACTTAAATAAATGAACATGCAATTCTAGTGATTCTATTTCTAGAGCTCAAACAAAATCTTATGTTTAGGACTTTCTCCTTGTATTGTTTTTATGACATTTGTATACTATCTCACTCACTCTTTTGATTATTAGACTAAACATGGTATGCTAACCTAAACAACCAATTCAAATTAGCCATAAACAATAAAAGCAAATGATTTCTAAGCCCTTTGAGACGAGGATTATGTGATACTATATTAACCACCTCTAGCTACCTAAGTATTATTTAAAAATTCACAATTAGCTACAGTAAACACTATTTTTAAATTTCAATTTGTGACCGTTTTTACTATTTAACTTTCATTATTTTTTTATTCTTTCCTACCGTTTTTACTATTTAACATTCATTATTTTTTATTCTTTCCTACAGTATTAGTTGTTTTCTTCCCAAACTAAAATAATTTATACCATAAGTACATACTATTGTAACTCAATCTAAAATAATCTACACCTCAAAATAAACTATTATAACTTAACTATAATAACTCGAGAGATAATAAGTGACTCTTTTACTCCAAACACATGTTGAGCAAAGTAAAGAGAACTAGTGAAGCTTATCTTCCTCTAGTCACTAAATTCAATTAGTTTTTTGCATTTATTTGCAGTCGCAATCTCATTTTGAATCAGTTTGTGAATGGACTCTAACCCTGTTTTCATTGATTAGGCTGCGTAAGCTAAAAGAAGAATCTGAATGTCCACTTTGATAAGAGATTCTGGTACCAAAATGATATGTCATTGTCAACTTTTGTATGGATATGGGCAAAACAAATTCTCTAATGGTTATGTCAATCAATGTCAAGAGCGAGATTCTAAGCTAATGACTACAGGAGAAAATGATGTGAAAGGGGAATTTCAGTTATATGGAGTACCCAACAACGAAACTCATATTCTGCTCTTTTAAAAATTTAGCACTTTACCAAAAAAGGCGCAGCAGATGGTGACTGTAAACATCTCTTTGTTTTGTGCTCATCTCTCTCACATACGGCGGAAGAATTGGAAGACAATAGATTTAGAATGACTTTTCAGGTGCTTGAAAACTCATTCAAAAGTCATTCCAAACCTGGCCGAAATTACGTGTTCGGTGTTCAGAGCTTCAAATGAGAGATATGTGTCAAAGAGGAGAATGTTTGCTATACATATTTCACCATCCTTGAGAAGATGCTTCCTGTCTTGAATGATTTTGTTTCAACTTTTGACAAATTTAACAACTGTTGCTTGTGGTATGCAATTTTACTGTGTCTGTAGTTAGCACTTTTGTTTCCTTTCACCATTAAAATTCTTGTACTCTCCAGCTTTTGTTTCCTTTCACCATTAAAATTCTTGTACTCTCCATTAGTGTTAGCACAGAATTCTTAGGTTAGTGCTAAAGAACCCAAATACTCTAAATGGAGCTATATTCTTATTACAACCTATGTATGGTATGTGCATGGAATATTACTACAAATGATTGTGAAATGAAATCTGGCCATTTTTTATGAAAATTTCACTAAACCTCGGGATGCTTCTATCTTCAAGCCTCAGATTCTTAAGCTCAAAATCTGGTCTATATGCATTGCTTCCCCCTATGCTTCTAATTTCTTGCTCTTCTATATAAACCTCTGGATCCTAACCATTATGTAAAACTCATTACTACATAATCTTCCTACCATCTTGTGTTCTTTAAGATGGAAAGAAATCAATTGTTGAGGCAAATGAACAGCATGAGACAATCATTTTTTGATCAGGTCTATTTGTCTTACTTGATCATCCATTTTCCTTAAAAACTTATCCTGTTTATGTTTCTTACTTTGAAAAGCTTCACCTCTGATAACAACTTTTCCAAAACTAGTTTTAAGTGGGTTGGAAGATTAAAACTTCTGACCTTAAGTTATACTCAAGTTGGCACTAGTTAAAGTTTAACTACTATATCGAACCTTTCACCATCTCTTATGATATCTATCAATGTAAACAAAGTGTATGGATTCCTATTCCATGCACCTCAGTCAAACTTCATCAAAAGTGTTCTTGAAGTAAGAAGGTTACAAGATTTTCATGTTCTTGAGCTAATGTTTAGACATTATTAGTTTCTACAGGGCTTCCTTGATGAACAATTTGTCCAGTTGGAAGAGCTGCAAGATGAAGCTAACCCAAATTTTGTCGAGGAAGTTGTAACTTTATGCTACCGTGATTCTTATAGATTAATCCTCAAGTTAGAACAAGCATTGTAAGTAAATTTTAAACCAAAAAACAAATTATTCTTTCCCTTCTTATCCGTTAATCTTCTAACAAATAAATTTCAATGCAGACAAAAGAGCCCTCTTGACTTTAATCAGTTAGATAGCTATATCCAACAGTTCAAGGGAAGTAGTTCAAGGTAAATCACTAGAAAGAGTTGGAACAATAATAAAAAAAAAAAAAGTTTTATAAAGTGTAGAAATATTCTTTGTCAAGCTTTACTGAAACATGTTTTTGTTTTCAATAATCTGTTTATGAATGGATGACAGCATTGGAGCAAAAAAGGTGAATGCTCAATGTACACTTTTTAGGGAATACATTAAGGCTGGAAGTGGAGAAGGGTATAATTAATATTTTTTTCTTAAATGAAATCACTATATCATTATTAAGATTAATTAACCTACAAGCGTATATATGCTCTAGTTTTTAAATTCTGATGCATTTGTAAACATGTAAAGATGCTTTAGGACTTTTCATCAACTGAAGAAAGAACATACAACTCTGAAAAAGAAGTTTGAAGCTTATTTTCAGGTTCATATCTCACTAAAAGTTCTATTTCTCCTGTGGGTTAAAGCAAAGTTTGTATCTTTAATATGATGTTTGTGTTATTTTGTGAACAGATTAAAAGGCAAGCTGGTCCAAGTCAAATTGCGAGTCGTCCCAAGTAGGAAATGATGGGGAATCAAAGGCTAAGACTTCAAAGTTTAGTTGTTAATTAAGTTTGGTAGAATGTTTATGAAAATCAAGCAGATTCAGTGGGAACTGAGGCCTTGTGATTGTATATACGTTTCAATTTCAAAGCTGTCTTAACTTTCTTGGTCAAATGGGAAGTAAGCACGTCTTTGCCTTCTTGTAAATGGCTGTCTAATAGACTGAAAAATGGTCTTGATATGATCAATTGCTTAGAATCGAAGTGCTTAATTTTGATTATAGTGTAATCCTGTACTATGAATAATTAATGGTGGTAAGTAGTTCTTAATCATCTATGAAATTACATCTATGTTTTAGATTGATTCTAAAATGGTTGAAATCATTTGTTATTTTTAATAAGTGAACTTAAAATTATATCTGGGAGTGATTCTAAAATTGTTGAAATCACTTTTGTCATTTTCAAAACTACTCAGAAAATGTTTTTAATCATTCAAAATCTAAGAAGAAATATGTTGCGGAAAGACAAATTAGAGTTGAAATGAGAATATTGCCTCTAAAAGTTTAAAAGATTGAAAGAGTTTTTCTCTAAAAAGAGAAAAGAAAAAGAAGTCCAAATTTTTTTGCTTAAAAGTGTGAAATTTAATACTATTTTAAGTTTTTAATTTTAAGGATTAAAGACTTTGTTTTAGATTATTGATTTTAAATATGACAAAAGTGATTTAATCATTTAAAAATTACTTACATGCACTAAAAGAAAGAATCTTTTAATACAAAAAGTGGTATAATTGCTAATGTTCTTGTGTTACACAAGGTGCTTATTATACGGCAAGAGTAAAGTTGAGAATTTTAGTGTAGATGGCTTTGCCTACAAGTTAAGATATTTGATTCTTCTATGATGTTATTTATCATTTTATTGCTAAGCTCTGTAACACATTTTGTGAGCTATTTTAAAGTATGCAATGGAGTCCTTGTTCAAGTGGGCACAGTCAAAACAACAAGTGATAGTATTTATATAATAGTCTCCATGCACATGAATTAAACTGGATTTCTACCTATTCAAACACAACTTGTGATGAATTTCAATAGTAACCAATAGACTCGTTCAGTATAAAGTGTTTAATTTATGGTTTTATAGGTATCGAGCGTTGGAGTCCAAATGGGGTGTGCAGGTGTTAAGCAGAGACAAAATAAAGAAACGACCCTGAAGACTTGGTGTCACTAACGATAGTGGACAGTGTTGAAGATAGAAGCAAAACAAAGCAACAACGTCGCAGTGTCATTCTGTAGCATCGCAGCCCCAGACAGATTTGGAAACCTGGCCATCAAACCATGGTGCCAGTTACAACGCCCTCACCACTCTAAATACCACCTTTATGTATTAGTTCAGGAGATCCACTAATCCCTCCAGCCTTGGGACCGGACTTCCACCTTCCTTCCTTTCTCTTTTCTCTATAATCTTTCATCTTTATGATGAATCTTTGCCCCATAATTTTGTATCCATTTAAGATGAAGATTTGTACGGTGTAAGAGGTTTGTTCTGAATGACTCATAGCGTAAACAAATTTGCATGCAATGCAAGTATTAATCCTTAATCATTGTTGAGCTCATTTAATGTCTGATAACATTGTTAGATAAACTTGTAAAATTGTTTGATTATCATTGATTATTTAACTTTGTTGAGCACAAGTCTATTTGATTGAGGCATTACTTGCTTGTCATACATTTTAGGATATCCTTAATTAGAACTTAATGCAGGTGATTGACATGTTTAGTAGCATTACAACTAAACCACTACTTAATATGTTTGCTAAGCATGGGTGATATTATAGTTATGTTTGCATGTATCAAGTAACGATTGAGATAACCTCAAAAACCTAAGCTAAACTTTTCTCATTTGATTTTCTCATTCCATTCATATTATTTACTTTTCAGCAATTTACACAAACAAACAATCACAAAACTCCCTATGGTCATGGTAAGAAATTTGAACATTGATTAGAAGAAAACACATAGCTCCCTGTGGATGGACTTAGTTTTGTTGCTAATACTATCTAATTGTAGAAGTTATAGATTGGTTGTACAAGTGTATTTGATAGATTGAAGGTTTCAACAACTTTTGGTTCTTGAGTTGCATCTTGTACATTAGATGTGTGATTTATCTTTAATTTCTTCCCAATTGCTAACTTAAACAAGAGGCTAAGGTGTTTTAGAAGCAACCTACTCTTCCTTTTTTTTTTTTTCCTTCAAAACTTATAAAGTTTTCAATACATACTACAGACATCTAAATTCAACAATAAAACTCTCCAAAACAAATCGATTACACCATCTCTAATCCTCACCTAAAGGTGCTTATCCATGTTACTGCATTGAAAAAGTCAAAATATTTATGAATATTGGAAAAGGACTGATCGATGTTGTTGTCAATCAATGAACATCCATAAATCAAGGGAGGTGGGCATCAATCGTCAGCGCAAACTCTTCTTGCTCCTAGTTTTCGGGTATAAAGAAGAAAGAGTCAGTATTATAATAATAATAAAAGAAAGAACGGATTCATGACGAAAAATGTTGTGCTTCGCCTTCATCGGCCAGATGATTAGATGTACAATATGAATTTCCTTCAAAGAAAATTTAATTAAATTGGACAACCAATTTATCATTGAAGGCTCAAAATATCTGTGGAAAGTTGTATACATCATTGAGAATATACAACTTTTGCTTATGCTTACAGGACAAAATGTAGCCTAATAGTATTACACAGGCATTCTTTACATCAAATCTGCTTCCACCATCATTATAAATTTTAGCTTCCTAAGCACTGAGAAGTGCAGCTCCATAGATTCTTTCTGCACAACCACAACATATGCTGCAATGCCTTTCGAAGGTATGCATTTCAAAGGTGTATCAGTTCCACATCTAATCACATGAAACCTCATCCAACAAGTCCAAGAAGCCTTTCTTCGATGTCTTTTGAAGAGCTTTATCACAAGGAAATGGATTGGCTGAGGCTGCTTCAAATTTCATCCATAGTTCTTTCTTAAGAGTCTCCTCCCCAGCACATTTCCCAACCCGGAATACACTTTCACATTCCTTCAACATGGGAGTGTTATCTATGTGCGGCAAGCTCAACCCAACTGGATCTTTACGTAAATTTCCTTAGTCAGAAGCGCCTCAGAAATAATAAAGCTAAACACTATAATGATAATATCAAAATTTTCTATGTCAAACAGATTCTAAACTAATTCATGAACAGAGTCAAAAATGTGTGGGAATTGGAAAACAATAAATACCTTGGTGGCTGAAAGATTTATTGGCTTCCTGACATCCACTGGAAGTAGCACTTTCAACAGAATGAGAATCAGATGGTTCCAGTAAAACGCATGTTTTTGGAGGTGACATATACCAGTCTGGTGAGGCTTCAACTTTCTTTCTGATTCCTGTTTTATGAGCTTGTTGAATACCTAAGAGTTCTGGATACTTTAAAGCCAACCCATCAGAAGCGTCACTGCCGGAAGAGCAATCATGAACTCCAACAGGAAAAGGCGTGGCCTTATAAAGCCTTTTTTTATCTTTATGTGATGACTCTGAAATGGGTTCAAGCAGCACACAAGATTTTGGAGGTGACATTTTAAAGCACGGTGTCATAATTAACATAGAGCAATTCTTCTTTGATAACAATGGCGGGGAAGCAAATCCACGCTGATGAATTATTCCTGCCTGTGTTAAATCAGAGCCAGAAGGCTCAGCACCGCTAGGTTCAAGTCCATTACCTTCTAGCAAATTATTCCCCACAACACTAGCCTCCGTTCCATTGCATTCAAGCAGATTCTCCCCAAGTGTTGATAAATCAGGCCCAGAAGGCTTGACAACACTAGGCTCAATTACATTGCATTCAAGTGGATTTTCATTTAAATCTCCACATGCAATAAAACATGGTTGTGTACTCTTAAGTATACCTGACTTCATTCCGTTAAGAACAGATTTAGCCGCATGTTTCGATGAGAGTGATTTAGAAATAGGAAGAGGAGTGAGTAAAAACAATTGTCTTCCTCTTTCAATATTGCAACCAGCACGCCATGATACGAGAGGTGAAGGAGAGACCAGATCTTGAGCTTCACCGTGGTCTGGGCTGTCAGCAACGTTATTTTCCATATCATTAACCAATGTATTGCCTTCATTAGCCAATGATTGTCCTATACCATCATCAGAATCGTTTGATGGGTGAAACACCTTCTGAAACCTAGGAACCCAGGGCTGCATTTATGAAAATTATCCCACACGAGTTATCAGAATAAATGGATTGCAACTTACGATCAATTACTGAAAATTTACAAAGCACCTTTTGCTCATTTTAGCATAACTATTTTGTTATCTGTTTTTTATTTTAACATTAAGTCTATAAATACTATTTCTACCACTCTATTTCTTTCGTTATGATCTACTGATAGTTTAAAAATCCAATTTAACCATTGTACTTGAGGAAGACGTAAATTATTGTGAGAAACAACGAGAAAATAAAAGCAATTTTCAAAAAACAAAAAATGAAATAGTTACCCAACAGAATTTTGGAACTCTAATAAGGTGTTCCCGTTTGGATTTCCCCTCATTCCATTACATCTATGAAATGTTATTTTACCCAAAAAAAAGAAATCACCTTCAAAGAAGATAGTATATCGGATAAGGCACGAGTGAAAGATTCGATCTCTTTCCTCCCTTGTTTGTCTATTTCCTTCAATTCGAGTGCTTTCACAACGAGTTCATCGATCTGCCAATCCAGCACGGTGAAGTGAGCTATGCAACATAACAAAACACAAAAAGATAGCCAACCAACTAGAACTGCTATACAAATTATAGAGAATTTAAAATTGGTGAACGGATGAGTACCACCTGGCTCAAGAACTCATATTAGAATTCATATGTACATAATCTACCCTTCTTGATGGACAAGGGCAACTAATATATGTCAATATTTTAAAGAAACAACTTCTTTGTTTGAGCAGATTACGTGTTTTTCTGTTTAGAAATAAATGGAGATAACACTTACAAACAATGATTTCTACACTTTTAAGTAATTAACAGTACGGGGTTTTGATAACAGATTTTCACCTGAAGCTGAATGCATTCAAAGCACTTAAAGAAACAAAGAAAACAAAATTTGTTATTATCAAACAGAAACTATGGAATACAACTAACTAGATTTGTTAAGATCCAAGCGAAGAGTGAAATCAGAGTTGCTTAGTATGAACCGTCCTAGTAATTCCCTTCCGTTGTCACCAACTATAAAAATGAAAATCAAGATAGGCAGAACAAAATTCGATTGTAGGTATACGAATACTAATTGTAGAAGGTTCAAAATGGAGGGGATATGGAGAGATGAACCTGGTGAGTGAGGGCGGAGAGATCGGACTGAACTAGAAGGAGGCGATCGAGAGAATCATCTAGGTCTTCAAGCTTAGAGAGGTTAAAATGTTCCGTTCTGGTGGGTGTAGTAGTGAGAGATTTGGAGGAAGTTGGAGGGTATTTGTGGTTGGAAACGTCATTCAATGGGTTCTTCAGAGATGATTTCCTCCTGACGGGCATCTTGATCGCCGCCGGTAGCATGGTGTTGTTGAACCTGCAAAGTATGGCCTAATTACTTTTTGAAATTGTGTCCGTTGGCGGGATTTTGAAGTGGCTTTTGTTGTAAAATGTTGGTCTACAAATCAGACAATGGAATGGGCCAACACACTCACTCTATTGGCCCATCAACTAAACCAAATTAACTATATTTGCATTTATATACTAATTTCAATTTGGTTCCATTTGTTTACCATTATTTACTTTTAATTCTCTCATTTTAATTCTTTTTCTTTCAATTTACTTTTACTTTTACTAATGTTTCTTATCGTTGCCTCTTTTTTATTATTTATTTAATTTCAGCAACTAACCATTGAAAATGCATTAACTAAATTTAAACAAACTTTAATTTATCGAGACTATAATAATATTTTGTTTTTTAAATTCTATATAAAACAATGCAAAATAATTTCTCAAATATAATATATTTTACATTCATGTCATATAAAATGTTCAAAAACTTCTGTTGTAGTATATTCATATATTTTAATAGGATATTTTAGCAAAATAAGCTAAATTATTTATAAATATAACAAAAAAATTCTTTCTACATGTGATAGATAACAATAGACTCAAATAGACATTGATCGCTTTATAGATAGTGACTGACAAATGTCTATCTCGGTCTAATACCGATAGAAAGTAAAATTTTGTTATAGTTTTAAATATTTTTTTATTTAAATATTCTAGATTCTATTGTTTTAATTATTTATTTGAATCATATTAAAATATGTTAATTTTTATATTATAAAATTTTAAATTTGAATCTCATCCAAAATAATTTTATAATAATGTATGATAATACAGTAATATTAATTATATCAAATACCACAAATACATCTTTCCTTCAATAATTTTGAACCTTTAAAAAATTTCTTTCAGTACTTTTTATCCATGTCAGTCCATTGTGTGCTAAAAAAGAGACCTAAAATTATAAACGCCAATAGCACAAAATTAATTAACTAAACTTTTTAATCCGTTAATCTTCATTCATTAACTACATAGAACACTATTATAAACTTATAAATACATTCCTATGTCATTTGTGCCTATAGTAAGTTGATTCTTAATCATTATGAGTAAGTTGACTTTTTACGAGTTGTTCATAAATACATAAAGGTCAAAAATTCATTTTACTCCCATATTTGTGCCTGTAGTAAGTTGATTCTTAATCGTTACAAGTAAGTTGGTTTTCCACGAGTTGTTTGTAAATACAAAAAGGTCAAAAGTTTATTTTACTCCCATAGTAACCTTTTATCCCCTCATTCTCAAATAAACAATTTGTTTATGATAATCTAACTATAAACAAGTCAGAGATTCGTTGATTAGGTGTAATACAAAAAGAAGTTGATTAACAAACAGATTGTATAGTTTTGTTGTCTTGTGATTGTCTTGAGAAAGCTGATTATTAATTTGATCAATACTTGCATTTTACTTTATTATTTTGTTAATAATTTGTTTGATATGAATTGTGCTACACATGCAACAAATTGTTTTTCTATTTTACTTTTAAATTTTATATTATATAGTTTGTTTCCATGGATTTACCCCTTTAGTTTCAATTTACGGCCATTTTTCTCTTTAATATAACAAAAATTGAAATACAGCACAGCAAACTATTTGATTGCAATCTACAAACATAATTTAACTTCAATTCTAAATTGAATTATCAACAGATTCCATTGATATAATCTTAAAAGTTTTCCTATCACTTCACTCTCTCTCCTAAAAAGACAACCTGGGTAGAGAAAGACCTGTTGAAAGTGGGGCATTGGGATGAAGAATAATTCCGTGGCCTTTATATATGAGTTGGAAACCATGTTAATACATTATTCTTTCCTTACCTTCCAACCTGACTTTTTCTTTTTTATTTAGTGTTCGTCCAAAATATGAGAAGTAATGTACATTGAATATTTTCTGTACCACTTCAAATTATATTGCAGCCTTTCTGCATTGACTCCTCTTCATGACAAACATTCAAATAAATAAATAATCTCAATGATAATAAATGCAATTATGTGCATGGGAGGCATTTGTGGCGCTTCACAAAGCCAGAAGAAGATTATTCAACATAAGTGTGTTCTTTACTTATACTAGGAAACCCAAAAAAGCTCTACTTAGGCAGCCAACGGAGGATGCGAAGATTGTAGGCAAAAATTGACAATGCAAGAACATGAAACGGTTACCGATTAATAGACAGTGACTTTACCCAAGGCATTCGAAGGGTGGCTGCTGCTGCTATACAATTAGAGAAGATGAATCAGGAGAGGTTCAATGGGCAAAATAGTAGATGGCCATATGGCAGATTGATGGGTTGAGCTGATGGAGTTTCACAACTATCTTCCTTGGACAAGACCACTAAAAACTTGGCTGTTACCAGCTAGAGTGGCTTCCCACTCGATCGAAGAGAGTAGGATTTGTGACAAGGATATCACAACTTGCTTCATGTCAGGACGTAGGATTGAATCTTCATCTACACACTGCTTTGCCAACATGGCCACCTATTGAAAAACAAGTACCAAAACATCACAAAATTTTAAATCAACCACAGCCATGAAAGGTCTTGTGTAAAATTGACATTACTACAAGAGAAGAGACTGGACATGATTGTTATACTTTTGAATATGTATTGTAGACCATTTTCAAAATATTTCCTAGGACAAGTGTTGAGAAACATGTTTAATGTTGAAATTTCATCCACTTCCACAAACTGTAGCACTCAGTAACCATCATATGCTATGTTCCCTTGAATGTACTTACGGTTCTTTTTGTTTGTCATTTCTATTAATCAATCAGGAGTTCTAAAAACACAAACATCCTACTTGAAGGTGTCGAAACACTTTCTGAAAAGCTTTCAAAGAAGCTATCCTAAACCTAGAATGAAATGGAAAAGGTAAATTATGTACCTTAAATAGACAGTCATGAGGATACAAGTCCATCATACTTGGATCAACTTGATCTTTCAGACTTGCCATATTCATGGGATCAGGTGCATTCCGAAGAACAGCTAACATCTGCATTATGCCAGATACATTGTAAGCTTCAAAAAGTTAGAATCAAATGGCCATAGTTCTTACTAAAACTGAGATATACAAGAATAACCATAGCAATTATTAGCTCAAAAGGCTCAAATTAAGGCATGAAATGTGTATTTTTATTTGAGAAATAACATAAATTCTCCAAATTAGCACATATTCAGCACGATAGAACTTACAATAGATGCTAGTGACCGTCTTTCAGGATTCTTCATAGTTGTCCCCTCAGTTCGTATAATTGCCTCCTTTCCAGTTATAAGCTCAAAAAGAACGACACCATAAGCATACACATCACTTTTGGTTGTGGCAAGACCATTACTCAAATATCTAGAATGAATGAGGGTTAAAGAAAAATCAATTTAAATGAAATTGTCGAGAAATATTCAGCCATCGAATTCTGATTACTTACTCGGGAGCCAAATAACCGTATGTACCAACAACTTTGGTTACTGTAGCTTCACCCTCATTTGTTTTTCCAACAAGCTTGGCCAACCCAAAGTCAGAAATCTAAACATGGAAGGGGAGGAGGATTTCAGTTGAAAGTACTTTGCCTGATTAAACAGAGATAGACAGAACTAGTAGGATGCTTAAATCACCTTTGCTCTAAAAGAACCATCAAGTAAGATGTTGCTTGTCTTAATATCTCTATGGACATAATGAGTTTTAGTATGCTCATGAATGTACTCGAGACCTCTCGCAGCATCCAAAGCAATTTGGAGTCTCATAATCCAAGATAGTGGCGTATGACCTACAATCAGGATGCATGAATAGACAGCAGCATAGTTCAATAAGCAACGTTTTTTTTATCCAAAGCTAAATTTACCTTGTAAAAGTTTACAATGCTAATCTATAATCTTAGATATAGCCAGGTAGTTTATACAAGACAAACTTCCAAACTTTTCACTTTAAGTAAACAGATTGTCTTGCAGGATTTTAAGAATTAGCAAAGTTAACAAAAAATAAAATAAAATAAAATAAAATAAAAGCATCGGAAAATAATTCGATTAATGGGTATGATGAATGTGATCTTACCCTTGTTCAGAGGATCATGTAAATGGCTTTTGAGGGGACCTTTTTGAGCATATTCATAAATAAGAAACAACTCATCCTCACTGGCTGCATAACCAATCAATTCTACCTTGAAAAATGTAAACCAAACAGAAGTCAAGGTTTCAAGTTGTATGCTTTTGCTTGAGCAAATAAATACATCAGTATATATAAAAAAAGATGGTGGATTACCAGGTTAGCATGATGAACCTTGCAGAGGACTTTCATCTCTGCCATAAACTCTTTAGTTTTTGTTGCAGTCATTCTTTTTATAGCAACTTCCTAAAACATCAGATTCATTGAGTTAGGGCAGTCAACAAAACAGATATGCTTAATCCAGTAAAATCCCTCGAACATGAGGTAGATGTGATCCAAACCTGATCACGCAGGATGCCATAGTACACTGAACCATAAGTTCCATGGCCAAGTAGACTTGAATCAGAGAAACTATCGGTTGAGGAAACAATTTCTTCGCATGAAAAAACCACAGGTTTGTCCACATCAAATACATTGTTCTCAATAGCTACATGAAAGACAATCCAAATAGCAGTTAGACATCTCTCAAATAATTTAAAAAACTGAGGTTGACGACATCTAAAGTATAATGAATTGCTGCTTATGCTATCAACTGTGCAAGAAATTGAAGAATTTCAACCTTCGAAAGAGCTAGTGTGCAGCTCTAGTTGAATAAGCAGGAAGACAACACCCAAAAGTATGTGAGCAAGTCAACACTAAGAGTTGGAAGCTCAAAACTAACAAAATAATGCATTTATTCTGTTCGGATCTTAGTTAGTCCCATTTGAACTATGGGCCACGATTCATAAGTCAACAGCTCTAGCATCAAAGTTTGTAGAGAGCAATTAGTATAGCATGAATCTGGGAGCAATAATTTAATAGAAAATTTTACAAGCTATGGTAGAACATGAATATCGGAGGGGTAAATGGCATACAAAATCACATAATGAAAGGGGACGAGCCAGAGGAAGAAATTGGCAACTATCACGATGTTCTCTTTAAAATTAAGTTAAATATTATTGTCCCAGTAGAAGTCAATGGGATCCTTCAATGAACCCAGGTGGATACACCAAGCCAATAATGCTCATCAATTTTTGGCAACTGAGACCAGGAAAAATAAGGCCAAGAGCTGAAACTACCTTTTGGAATTGCACTCTGGTTGTCACTGGATTCCCTGTTGGCTTGCTTCCAATCTGCAGAACTGCAGCAAATATGCCTTCCTGAAGCACAGCAGAAACTTGACTTCCCAAGAATATGGAACTTGTGGGAAACCTTTCCAATGGGATCTTTGGAGTGGCTACTCCTTGATCTAGAAAAGCATTTCAACCACCTGAAGCAAGCATAACCTACTATGCCTACCAAAATCAGAACAAGAATAATTCCCAAACTTCCAACGATCCATATATATGGAGGATGACGTTTGGGGCTCTCAGCATTATCTGCAATTCATAACCCCATAGAGTTACGATTTTTCTCAAGTTCATAACAAATTTAGGCAGTAATTAGAACTCAGAATGTAAGAACCGTAAGGTTCATCCCTGAGAGGAAGTATTCCACAGTAGTGGTGAAAAATAAAAATAAGCAGCAGGAAACAAAGTAAATCTGGAAACAGACAACTTAAAGGATCTAGAAGAACTGCAAATCCTCCTCCCAAATATTGTGAAGTTTAAAACGAGAGTCATTGTCAATGCCCTTTTATTTAAATTTCCCAAGTACAAATTCACTTCTGAAGGATCACTAGATATAACCTTCAGTTTTTAATATTGGTTGCCATACATGTCATTAGATTTGCTTGACTCAAAAACAAACAGCCACCTATTTCAATATTGTTACCAGACACAATTACATCAACTACTTGTTGACTTTATGAATGTCTTCCTAAGAGTGTGCAGCCAGAAAGTACATATTGTCTGAATGAGAAATGTCAAAGATATTGATACCCACCTGAGAAATTGTTCGGAGTATAGGAAGGAGCTGGAGTAGGAGCAGGAGAAATGTTCGTCTCCAACGGATAAGGATCTCCAGGAACTACAAAGTTCACAAGTTAATTGATTAAAAGAACAAAGGCGAACATCGGCAGAATCACAACTCAACAAATTTGCTCAACAGAGTAGAAACACTAACCCGAATTCAAGGGAATGTAATACAAAGCGCCCGCAGTAACATTACCGGGATTTTCAATTCCATTCACCGACTCAATGCTATCCATACTAACCCCAAATCGACTAGCCAAAGACTCTATGGTATCACCATCTCTCATCACATAGCTCATCAAATAGTTCCACAACCCGCTTGAACAAGCACAAAACAATCTCAAAGACACAACAGCGCCGTTCCTCGCCATTCGAGTTGTGTTGGGTAACAACGCAAGCCCATCATACGCTTCCATGACTATGCCATATACACGACCGCGATTGGATTTGATAGTAAAAGTGGTGTTGGTTATGTATTTCTTCAACCCAGAGGCACAGGAGCAGTTCTTCCTGATGAACACATAGTCCTGACCATTCCCTTCAACGGTTACATCTTCAGGCAATACGTCGAACATACTCTGGATCACAGAAAGGGTCTGATTTGGCTGAGCCTTAAAGGCCAAAAACGAAGTGCATAAACGAGTTGTGTCCGTACAATTCAAGGGCGTGGGGTAAGAAGAACAGAGGGAATGATCTTGAAGAAGAACAGCAAAGTATAGAAGGAAGAAGAAAGTAGAAATTCGTACAGGATTCATTGACCAAAACATTGAATTCTAGCTCCAAAGTTACCGGATAAAGATAGTGAGTTCAAACAGTCAGTAACAGAAACTAGTGGCAGACAAAACTCGATCAAAATTCAACATACAAAAATAAAAAAGAGAAAAAAAGAGAAGTAGAAGAAGTGTATGTGGGTAAGTCAGAAAAAAAAACCCAATAAGAAACCAAACAAGAAGATCATAATCTGTATACAAAAAGACTAAAAAGTAGAGAGATGGGGAAGTAGTATATGAAAAAAGGGAAAGACCCAGAAGATGAATGAATGAAAAAAGTGAAGATTTGTAGGAAACAGGAAGATTTAGAGCAGAAAACGAAGGAAAACGAAGGAAAACGAAGAGTATGCTAAAATTGGGAAAAGAATAATGGGGGAAGGAAGAAGAAGAAAATGAGCTGGATACAGAGAAGAGCTTAAGGTGGCTTGAAGGAGAGAAGTGAAAAAAGTGTAAACAGAGGCATCTGTTTTTGGGTAAAAGTGATGAGTGATCATAACAGTGAGAGTCTCTGGTAAAACCCTCTCTTCCCCTCAACCTTATTACACTGTTGGAAGTAAAGGCAAAAGAAAGTGATGACAAGAGTTTTCCACATCCATACACATGGAGATTTTTGACAACCAACTCCTCCTTTTTTTTATCTTCTATCCCTAAAATACCCTTCCTTCACTTTTTCTTTTTTCTTTCTTTCTTTCTTTCTTTCTTTTATCAAATATCTACGTTCATGTGTCACAAAAAATATCAAATAAATCCATTTTACAATGTATGTTTGTGGTTATATTTTAATACTATCTTTTCAAATATCTCCATTAATCTCAAAACATAGTTTCATCTCGTACTGAAAAAACAATATACCATTGAATATAGATGCCAATTTACATTATAAGTTGTTAACCCAAACTACTATAGTATAGATTGAACTTGCCACTTCATAAAAGGGAGTGTCTTCAATAATTGAATTGGGTTGGTGATATAAAATTATTCATTTATTAGGGTCATTTATATCATGTAAAGTCTAATGAACTTTTAATAACGTATTTTAGATACATCTTTATTATTTTTCTCTTTATTTCTAAAATGTTTTAAAGTAAATATCTATGACTTAAAATTATCTTTGAATGTGGAACGTTCTACCAAAATCGGATTTATATACATTGTTTTTTCTTTTTTATTGACTATTAAACATATAAAGTGTTATTACTTATTGAAATTTTTAAAATAATAATGTTAATTAATTTTTATTCATTTTATTGTTACAGAATTTTCTATAAATATATAGTTTTTTCTTTTTTCATTTTACAAAAGTTTGAGACATTTTAAATCTCAAATATATATGATGCATGCACACCAAATAAAATTTATCATTTTTCTAAATATTCATGAATGTTTGGTTGGAATTTTGTAAAAATAGCTTCTCAGGTATAGTAAGAGAAGAACATGGTAGGTTGCTTGAGAATCACTCAAATTAGTATGATTTTTGAGATCCTACAAACAACACACTCAATTTGAGCCATATAATTATTGCAATTCTTGACTTCTCCTCCTTCATTTTCTTCTTCTTTTGTTCGGGACCAATAATCCTGTGTCTTTGCAGTATTGGAGTTGGATTCAATTGAAGTCATTCAAATCTAACCTAATTAGAGTTTGATTTGATTGAAGTTAGATTTTTTTAATACGACACTTCTTGCCTTGCAAATTTATAGATTTTTCTCCAACATCTCACTTAAGCTCATAATTAAGTTGTTTTTACATATTTTTTCAAGGATTTATAAGTTTATGAAAGATGTCCTTTAGTCTTAAGCTTTATCTCTCGTTCTCAAGACGAAATAGTTTTAGTTGTTGGTTAGTTTGATTGTATTCAATCAATTGATGTTTTGAAAGAAAAGAAGGAAATGGATGCCTTAAATAAACTCCCAACAGGAGAGATTTAATTACATTTTCCCCCTTTTTTAAGATAACCTATTTATAATCTTAAAATCCATACACACGCAAGAGATTAATTAAACCATAATTTATGGGAAATTAAACACTAAACAATTTTAGATTGCCCCAAATTCTTTTTGCAAAAAGAATTAAAATAAAAGGAAAATAATATTCTGAAAATTATTGTATATAGTTACTTAATTAATTAAAAAAAATTAAGTTCACTTGTAAGTGTATCTAATAGGTTCAATACATTGTTCAAGGAAAATTGTCAAATTCTTCTTAGAAAAATAAAAATATAATAGATTTTGTCTTCTAGTAAATTTTTTTTACCAAGTGTAAATAGTTTTTTTTTTTAAATATGTTTAATGAATTTTTGAACTCTCTCCATCAGCTTGTGTTAATAGATTTATGATATATTTGATCTTTTAAAAAAACATGAATCAAATTATTAGATTAAAGATTAAATTTTATGTTTATAAAAAACATGAACTTTGAACTTTACATTTACTGTGACTATTTTTAAAAAGAAATAATAAAAGTTGTGAATAGGTCAAAGAATTATATATGGTAAGTATGAAAAAACAAAAGAACTAGTAATTTATTGGACATATAATTTTTTTTAAAAAAAAAAAACATTTTAGTATAAAATTGAGAGCAAGAGATTTGAAACTTCTAAATCTAAGATGATACATCATACCAATTTTTACTAAGATAAACTCACTTTAACTTACTTATAAAATACTTTTTAAAATTCAATGATTTATTAAATAAAAAATTAAAAGTTTGAAAAACATATTACAAACATTTTTAGAGGTTAAGAGATAAATCAAACATTATACAAAAGGAAGGTTAAGTTATATTATTCAAAAAATAATATTAAAAAAAGAAAAGAAAAGAAAAAAAGCCCTTAGAATTTTGTCCCTTGTTGAAAAATATTTTTATTCTTTTTGAAAGAATGACATTATTATCTTTTTTCCTCAACGTTTTATAAACATTACAAAATTACTATTTAAATAAAAATTCTTAAAATTTTGAATGAAAGTTGATATATTTACGAAGATAAAAAAAAAATATTACAAAGTTCTAAAAGTATACACGATAATTTTAAAAGAAATAACCAAGTTAGAAGGGGTAAAAAAAATTCATTTTACTTTAATTATTTTGATAGTTGAACTTCTAACAAATAATAATTTTGATAATTTTGAAATTAAATAAAAATAACATTAACTTTTTAGAAACAGAATCAAAATAAACATTTTATTTTTTAAAATGATAAGTAGAAGCATGTAAGTTGATTTATTTTAAATTTAAATGGAAATTATTTAGATGTTAGAGACAATTATACATAAAAGTGAAGAGGTTTAGTATATTTTTGAATGGACAGAAAGAATGTCCAATAATGTAAAAGGGTCATCATAATTGTAGTTAAAAAGTTTAAAACAAAAACAAATTTCACCCACGATGATTTACCAAAACTGAATTGCATTTTATTTATTTCTGATGTCATTCTTCTCCAAGGTTGAGTAATTAATTATTAACGAATTAGCATTGTAGTATATTTAAATAAAAATTCAAATAATGAAACCGAAAGCCTTTGGTATATACGTGGCCAAGTAGTACCAAAAACAAAATGATACTCCCCAAAAAGGAAAAAGAGAGATAGAGAGAGTCTGACAAAAGTAAATAAAGAATTATTAGAAAGTAAAAAGCGCATTGGGAGAATTGAGTTGCTGCCCCGCACGTGACGTACAGACAACGGGTAAAATTACGTTCTCCTCTGGTGGTGTTCTACTTGACTTCTAATCTTCTTTTCTTCCATTCATTTTTCTTTTCTCATAACACAATTAACACCTTAACACTCTTATTTATCTACATGTTTCTTATATTATAACTTTTAAACTTCCTCTTGCTTTTCTTTTTTTACTGTGTGTTTGCTACTTAATTTTATAAATTATATTATAATTTAAACAAATCTAAACCTACTTATAGTTTTTATCCATATAATTTATGTTAAATTGGAAGAAGTTAGAATTTATATTTTAGATTTACTTCTAGGGTTATTATAAAAGCTTCATGAATTGTTCTCCTTATAGGATCTTTAACATATCACTCGAGACCATATGGAATATTATATCAAGCTTATATGGATGAAATTCTTTTTAGAACCATATGAAATAATTTCTAGTTTCTTTTTCTAAAATCATATCGACTAAATTTGTAATTTATAATGAACATTTTAATTTTTTTTTTTTAAATGAATTGAGTTTAGAAACAAAATTCTTATGGTTTGACAAACACATATTCATTCAATTCTATGAATCTGAAAATATAAAACAAAACCCCAATTTTTCAGTGTTATGTCTATTAGATTTGTGGATTTTATAAATTTTGAAAGTTTAATGACCAAGACTCCAATTTAGTAACAATTTTATTTTTGATAATCAACCGTATAAACATTATTTTCATCTCTAATTTTTTTTCATTTGATTATCTTTTTTTTTTTGTCAATAGTTTAAAAAATCAAGTCAGGTTTTGAAAACTAAAAAAATAGTTTTTAAAATTTAGCTAACAATTTGACTATTACTTAAGAAAAATACAAATTATAATTAAAAAATATAGAGAAGTAGACTTAATTTTAAAAAATAAAAAACAAAAAACAAAATAATTATCAAACCATAAGTGAATATTGAAGGTTTGAAAACTGAAGAGGTATAAAGCCTATAATTCTAATTTGGACTAATTTTTTAGTTGTTCTTTAAAATCTTATAGTTATTATTGTGGTTAAACTTTGAGATTTATCCTTAAAAAAGGAAAAACATCGTTAAAATTTATAAATATTATAAATATCACAACAAATAGATAGATGCCCATCAAGCCATGTATATTAATATTTGAACATTCGCTATCTAACTTGTATCTTCTCATTAAACGTTCAACACTCATACTATATGTCAAGCAAATATGGAGAAAAATTATAACAATAAAGCACTTTTTAATACTAATTACCAAAATATAGCTGTTTTTATTTTCTTTTTCTTTTTCTCTTTCATAGGGAGACTCACCCTTTATTATTATTATTTTTTTCATTTTCACGCAATTGATTTTTATTTTAAAATAATATCTTTTTTAAATTAATTTTTATTTTATACAACAAATAAATTTTATTTTGTTATCAAAATTAAGTTTTAATTTTTCAATTTAATATTCATTTATTTTTCTCTCCAATTAAAAAAAATTATTTGTTTTAAAATCAATTTTATTGTTATTGAAAATGTATATTTATTATATTTTTAATTGATGAAATTTAGTTCAATATTTTTCTTTAATTTTTAAATTTATGTTTACGTTAATTTTCTAATTTGTGGATATTTATCGTTGTGATTTATTAATTTCAAGCCATAAATTTATAGTAAGTGTTTTTTATTGGAAAATAATTAAAAGATGAAACGTCTAATACAATAATTTAACCATTTTCACTCAATGAAAAAGATATCGTACAAAATATTTTGTTGATTAAAATTAGTTGTTACAATTTTTTATTACTAAAGTTAATTCAAATATTATTAGTATATTGGTTAGATTTAAATTATATTTACATAAACTATTGTACTTATTATTATTATTTAGTACTTAAAAGATAAAGATATGAGATAAAAATGGTATAAAAAATACCTGCTTTTGAAAATATAAATTAGATAATAAAAATACAAAAAAAAAATCTTAATTTTTAAAATACAAACTAAATCTAAACATGATTTCATTTATTATGTCACCTATAATTTAAAACTTAAAAACAGTTATAATTTAAAATTTGTCAAAAATTTAAAAAACTAGCAAAATATTTTTTAAAAAATAGATTTATTTGAAAATTTAAAAATATTTGAAAAATTAAAAAATAACAAATTTTGTTTTCTAGAAATATAAATAGTTTTTTACTATTTTTTTAAACTCTTGTAATTTATCCTTAATATGTTTTCTAACTAAATTATATTTTTTAAAAAATCCCTAAATCTTGTACATAATTAAATCTCAAATATACAAAATTTTATAAAACTAGATAAATATAGACAAATATCGAATATAGTATTTAAATCTCTATAAGTTGACTATGATATGACAAATAACAAAGAGAGTATATGTGCTAATATAGTACTTACGGACCAAACAAATTTGATATATGTGAAGAACCGATCAACATTTGTTTGTTTATTTTTATTAACAAATTTATCAATCATAGTTAATGTTAATAATATAAATTAAACTCATAATATACATTTGTTTGTTTGTTTTTATTAAACAAATTTATCAATCATACTTTAATGCTAATAATATAAATTAAACTCTAAAGCATATTTTAAAATTACATAAATTACAAAAATTAAAATTAGAATAGATTGAACCAGTAAAAAAATATACAATCCCATTAATCATAAAAATTACATCTAATAAAATCAGAAATGTTTGATTCTGCATGAAAAAATAGAAATGAGCAAAAAAAAAAAACCTAATTCAGATTATTCAGGTTGCCAACCTAACCAACTTGAAAATATGAGAACCAGTTTACAGTTATAGTTAAAACAAACAGTGTTTTTTAATTCAATAAGTATTGAAAAAACTATACTATATTTAGAGAACCTATGTTAAATGATTCATAGTCGTATATATTTTTAGTCTTACTTTTATGAACCGTGTCAATGTTATTTTTTTAATAGTAAAATTTTAAAGGATTCAAATTTCAAAAGGGAAGGATTCAATATTTTAAAACCGCAAATAAACTTACCGTTGGAGTGAAATATTATAAATTAACTATTTCAATACTATATTATTCAATTTAAAAACTCTATTGTTATAGGCATAATTTTAATAACTTTTAAAACATATAAGAATCATTTATTTATATTATTTGAAACGGTAACTTTTAATAGTATTTATAACAATTTTTTTTATAATTATGTCAAGCATAGAATTTTGAAATATTTGAATAAAACTATATCCAATTTTGTTAGTTCATCATTTTCTTGATCTTGTAGGTAAAAAAAATTGAAAAATTGAAAAATTATTAAAACGTAATCATCATATTTCAAAAGAACAAAAACTCTGGTTCTTTTTTCTAATTTTTTTTATTATTGACTGTATTTATTATTATACAAATGTTATTTTGCAACAATATAACTATAAAAATTAGACCAATTTAATATAAATATTAGAATAGTAAATTGCAAAAAGAAAAAAAAATTAAACAAATAAAGAAACCTTAAAAGATTATACCAAATTAGTCTGAACTTTTGTTTTGTGTGTTTATGGTAATATCAACTATATTTTGATAAAAAATTTCAAATCAACGACATTTTGGTAATAAGTTTTAAAAGATGCATTATTATAATATTTTATCTCAAATATGGTATTTTAGTAGTCATGTTATGTGATATCCTACTTGTCAAGATATCTATAAATAGTGATTTAGTGATTTTTGGTAGAGTTGTAAGTTGTGCCTAAAATGAAGAGGGAGAAAGGGAAGAAATTTATAAGATTCTCGATTTCTTTATTTCTTTATTTTATTTGTGTATTATTTATATTATATATTATTATTTTAATATTTTAATATTTTAATATTATATTTTCTCTGTTTTCGTTTCTAATTGTAGCCCTTTACACAACAATAGGAATGGTTTTTTCCATTATAATGGGCAGTGGACAGTCACGAAAACTCACTCTTGTATAGAAGGTATGGATACCATTATATTTTTTACAACATCCCTATTCATGTATTTTAATAATTAAATATACAAAAAAGTTCATTTGACACAAAGCTTACCTTTTCAGTTGTTTTGTTTTCAGATCTTCCCCTCAAAATAAAAAGTCATTTTAAGCCCTCTTTTTTTTTTTTCTTTAGTTTTAGAAAAAGAATGCATTTTTGTTCCTAAATTCTAAGGTTAATGTCTATTTGGTCTTTAAAATTTCAAAATGAGTTTGAAGTGTTCAAATAACTCAATAACTCAATAACTCAGACTACTTAATTCAAATTGTAAAATTTTTTTATTAGGTTAGAATTCGGGTTCGGGTTACATTTTAAAAAATTCAAGTTGATCCACCCCAACCCAATTTCTAATAATATTAAGATATATATTACAACTTATAAATATTTTAATTCATACATATTATCATGTAGTTTTTTTAAAATTTGTAATAGATATGTTGAATTTTGATATTTAACATTTGAGGGTTTTTGAAATTTTAATTATTAAAATGTGTCGTAGACAAATTTAAATATTTTAAGTTAATAAATAATATACTTAAAAAAGGAAAAAATAAGAAATAAATAACCCGATAACCCAACCTAGATTTTGAGGGTTGGATTGGTTCGAAGATCTTATTTTGATTATTTGAGTTGTCAATTTAACCAATCCGAAGTTTCGGGTTTGTCCAAAAAAAAATCTCCCTAACCCAACCTAAGCTATTTACACCCCTAACTTTAGTTCCTAAAATTAAGAAAATGCTACTAAATGGTAAATGAGGTTGGCTTAAAAAATGATGTTAGCACTTTCTTAATTCATAATTTTAGGAACTAAAATGATGTTGGGTTACGAATGTCAAGATTTTGGACATTTACACAAGTGAAGGTATGCTTAGTGTCAAAACATGATGTTGCAATTGTTGTGTTTAAGAATTCCATGTTTGAAGAACTTAATAGATAATTTTTAAAAAAAAATAAGAATTACAAATGTCAATCGATACAAATAAAAACAAAATTTTAATTAGAAATTAATTCACAAATATAGAGATTACGTTTTGCTTGTACTATGTAGTAGGTTAATTTATTTTTGACAGACTAAATGCTCTTTTGTATATGTAAAAGAAAAAACAATGATTTTCTCAACATATTACCTTTGAAATGAGGTTTTGTTTCCTCTAAAGATTTCTGGCTATCAAGGAGAGGATGGATGAGAAAGAAAAGGAATGGACAAAGAAAAGAGGAAAATGGAAAAACAATATAAAACAAACAAAACTCACCTCATCAAAATAAATAAAAATATTAACCATATTTAAAATTTGTCAATTTAACATGTCATGTCATTTTTATCTGTGTGTTAGTAAATTCACGTTAATTCAATAACTTTAAAAGCATTTCTAAACTTAAAAAACTAAATCGTTCATTCTAAAATTTTAGAAAGGAAGTAGACACTAAATATTAATATAATATAATTTTTATTTGTTTATTTTATAGGAGAAGAAAAGATACACTCATGACTAACTAAAGTTGTCACATGTACGCAAAAAAAAAAAAAAAAAAACTAGAGTCGCCATGAATAGTAGTATAGAACCAAACAAGCAATCCAAAAGAAAATCACGAACAACTTCTTTAGAGAAGGAAGAAGAAATATTTCGAAATATTTCGAAATATTTACGAAAGTAAACCCTAAAATTACCAAATACCACAACTATATGAGCAAGATGATGCACCGACCTTATTTGTCCGCTCTCAAACACTAGTCAAGAGACAATCTAGATGACTTCAAACAAGAAGACAATCTCCTCTAGCAAAACTACTTAGCTGAAACATATCACAACGTCACACATGATTAACAATATTAAATTAGCTCAATGCACACTCTCAAATTCATTATGCACTTTTTTTAATAAGAAAAACAATCAATTATTGTTATATCTATGTATAAGGAATGGAGTTGTTTTCGTTTAAGTACCATTTTGATTCTTTTTATACTTAATTTTGATTTATTTAGTCTCAATATTATGAGAAAATTCAATTTAATATTTTGTACTTTTAACTTGTAGCTCATTTTGATACTTATGCTTTGAAATAATTCATTATTTCAATCCATATACTTCTAAACAACACATTTTGGTTGGTTTTTAAGTTATCAAAATGAAAACTTTTCAAGAATAGAAAGAAACCAGACTAAGATTTTGATAAATTGAAAATAGAGATGAAAAGTATAAAAGGAAAGAAACCAAATAAAAATACAGTAAGCAAATTAGTGTAAAGAGGTAGAAGGGGAAAAAGACGTGTAATCACAGAGAAAGGATGAGGAGAAGGGAAAGTTGTCTTTTCTTGTTTGTTTGGACAAATTAATTGGGAACGAATTTTTTTGAAGATTTAGTGAAGCTTTGTTGTCGGTTACCCTTTCATTTTTTTTAGTACAATAATTCAAAGTTGTAAGTTTCCAACCATCCAAAGGGACTCCCTTTCAATACTTATCCCTTTCTTTTGTTTTCTTACAAATAATTTACCTTATCTCTCTATCATATTTTCAATTTTTAATCAACCTAAATATTTTAATATTAAGTTAATTTTTATAAGTAATACACCAAAATATTAACGGTTCATAAATTATTGGTGACTACTTTTTCTTTTTCTTTTTCTTTTTGCTATTTATTTATCTCCTCTTTATATTATTAATTTTTTCTTCTTCTTTTTCATATTCTCACTTGTTCTCGTTCATGATTTTTTTTTTCTCTTCTAGAATTTCTTCCTTCTTCGTTATCTTTCATATATTTTTTTCTTTCTTTTTCTACTTCTTCATATTTCCACTTGATAAATAATATTCGTCATCTTTCATGTATTTCCTTTTTCAGATCTAAATGCTCTTAGTTCAAGATCATGTACCAAATCTAAACGATATTGATATACAATCTTGTACGAAATATAAATCATTTTGGTACACGATCATCTACCAATATCTAAATGTTCGTATATTATTTTCTACACAATCATGTATCATTCAAATCAAACCAATTAAATATTTTTATAAAAAAAACAAAAAAATAAATAAAGATATATTTTATATTGTCTTGCCCTTTGCCGTCACTTCCACGGTTTTAAGAGAAAATTAGAGAACAGTATTCTTCTTCCCACTTACTCTCTAGATCGTATATATGTGTATTTAGTATTTTCGAAACCAAAATTAAAATGAGAAAACAAATTTGAATCTATGTTTTGTATTCTTTTAATTTCTACCAACATTTTTGGTGTTTTACTTGTATAACCATTTATATTCGTTAGATGATAGTAACATTATGATTTTTTTTTCAAATATCACTTAGATTTACTTGTCATTGCATGCAATAGTTTTTAAACATAAACTTTTCTTCAATATTTTAGTTGCATGTAATGATTTTAGTTGCAAGATAACTTTATGATTGTAATTTTTATTTTCATATATCACTTACATTTGTTGCAATATTTTCAACCATATTCTTTTAGGAATATAACAAAAACATAAATCAGTCAAGCTCAAGGTAAGGGCCAGATATGGAGAAGACTTAAATTAATTTTCTTCCATACAAAAATGAATGAAGACGTTTCAATCAATGGAATAAAGAGACCTCCTCTAGTTTGAAGCCAAGTTATTAATCTCGTTCACAACAAAAGTCACTCCAATACAATCGATTAATTGGTTGTTAAGAGGATTCATCAGCACCAAAGAGTTAGTCTTCATGTACAAACTCACTTTTCCATTAATAAACTTAATGTCATATAAAGATAGAGTTGATAGAGATAAAGAACATCAAAAGACGAAATTAAGGGAGACACAAATAAATGATATCTTGATGCATTTTTTAATACATGTCTTAGACAATAATGAGAATTTTGTTAAAGGATTCATTTAATTTATGTAGGTAATCATTTCTAGTGAATGTGTTACTTGTGTATGATAGTAGTTAAATGTATGTTAAATCATTTGCATTTATGACACGTACAAGAAAAGAGACATTGAGAGTTTGAGTCATTATATATTTTGAGGAAAGCAATAGAAAGAGATTAAAAAAGTGTGCATTCCCAAAACTTCTGAATACTTTATTTTTATTATTTTTGTAGCTCAAATTAATTCTCTAATTTAATTTGTTATGATCAATTAAGGTTATTTGTAAACGAAGATGATACCTTTTGTCAACTTCTTTTTTCTTCTCTTCTTTCTTTTTTGGTGAGTTACGAGGGAGGAATTTAAAAATAAATACAAATTAAAAATAATTAAATATATTATTATATAAGTTCAACATATATTTAATCAATTGTAAATTAATGAACAGTGAAGTATCCTTGAAATATTATATAAATTTGAGAAAATTTTAGATAGAATTTCTATCAAACAAAAACAAAAATAGTATTTTCAAATTTCTTTAAAAATACTCCTATAAAACAAACATTATACATTCTTATTATTCTTATTATTATTTATTAAGGATGTTAGATGATGTATACCTCTTAAAGTTAGTATTCTAATAATATATCTTTTAGATAAAGTGTAAAATGCTAAGTTTATATGTATTTTTTTAAAAGAAAAGTTAAAAAGATATTTTTATAATATAACTTTTATTTGAATATAATATAGTTGATTTGGTACACCAACCAATGAAATTGCCCATGAAATAAGGGACAAGCCCATGCACATACTTACTCACTCAACCTAAGAGAGGGAGAGAGAAAACCTGGATTCACCTCACCTCTAAATTTAACTTCTTCTTCTTCTTTCTTTTTTCGTTTTTTTTTTTCCACATCAAAAACCAAAATCCTATTTATTAATTTTTATATGCCTATTTATATTATAAATTGATATATGTATAAATTAGACCAAACATACAATTAATTAATTATTTCACCCAACTTAACTAACACCACTTAATTGAAGCCTCTTCAATGTCCTGCATTTAATTAGTATCATATGAAAGTAGTCAAATGTTCAACATTAATTTCAATCATTAATGTCATACTTTTACCCTCCCTTTCATTTCTACTAAGTACTTTTCCATACATTTAAATTTTACACTTTTTTTTTCTTTAGTTCTAACATTAAAACAATTTCCGCCGGAGTTCATATGTTCATCTTCAACCTCATACTTCCAACAAATATTAAACTTACATTTAGGATTTGTAATTCGTGTTCAAATACTCTACATTTTAAATTACTGAATTATATTCGTTAAATTATTAAATATAGTTTATCATATTTGATTGATTTGGTTGTAAAACTAGATGTAAAAGCTAATCATCAAACTAAAACCATGGAATAATATTATGTGATAGTAAAGAAAGAATTAGCTCTTTTGTTTCAAGTTATATTAAAAAAGTATTTAACACTCAAATGTTGGATAAAAGAAATTAAGTATGGACATAAATTGGAGAAAAACATTGTTCATGAACAGTTGTAATGTGTTACCAACAGAGATGATATTACGGTCAATCAACTCTTTCTTATTACATATTAATTTAAACGCTCATCAGTTGAGTATGGAGTTGTCCTCTTTCAAGAAAACTAGTAGAGAGGGAGTACATATAATAATAGGGTTCTTGTGTTATTATAGGAGAAAGATCAGAAACAACCTAAGGAAAACAATAAAAGACGAAGGAGTAATTATTGAGACAGTAATATATTTACACACAAATGCATATTAAAAATGCCAACACTTGATTGATTTAGTAGATTAGATTAGATTAGATTATATGGATATGTATGTTAGGATGGTAGGTGGTGTTTTGTTTTGTTTTGAAAATATAGAAGAAATATATAATAAGAAAAAAAAGGGGGGGGAGAAAAGGAATAAAGGAAAATGGGTATTAAAATATATTTGGGGGGGGTGAGGGTGAAGCACCACACTTATGGTACAGAAAGAGCAGAACGAAAAAGAAAGAGGGACCCGGAGACATGGGATGTTGTTAGTCCTTGAGGATGCATTCATACACAAAGCCCTCACTTCCCCCTTCATCACTCTTTCACGCTGCCCTTCTTCTTCCTATTGCTTCCTAATTTGTTATTTTATTTTCTTTATTTCAATACTTCAGATTCAGATGTCAATGCACCGAGAACTATATCAATAATGCAAAATTTATTTTTTTTTCCTTTTTCTCTCTCATAGGGCTCTGTTAATCAAATTAAATTCTAATTTTTTAATTTAATATTTATTTATTTTTCTCTTTAATGCAAAAATTTATTTGTTTTAAAATAAATTTTATTGTTATTTAAATTTGTTGAAAATGTATATCCATTGTATTTTTAAACTGATGAAATTTCGTTCCATTTTTTTTGTTTAATTTTTAAATTTATGTTTACGTTAATTTTTTAATTTATGAATATTTATCGTTGTAATCCACTTGTGTTGTACTAATTGAAGACCATAAACTTGTAGTAAGTGTTTTTTATTTGAAAATAATTAAATGATGAAACAGAATGTCTAAGACAATAATTTAATAATTTTTATTTAATAAAAAAAAATCCATGTGTACTAAATATTTTGTTAATTAAAATTAGTTGTTACAATTTTTTGTTACCAAAGTTAATTAAAATATTATCAGTATATTAGTTAGATTTAAATTATATTCACACATCCTACACTATAGGCAAAATTATATTAATAATGCATTTTCTCAAATTAATTACCAAAATATGGTTGTTTTCAAACTAATTACCAAAATATGGTTGTTTTAATTTCTTTTCTTTCTCTTTCATTGGGCAAGTTGACTCGCCCTTTATATTTCTTTTTCCATTTTTTTATTTTCAAGCCATTTAATTTAATTTGAAAATAATATCTTTTTTAATTAATTTTTTTTATTTTATATAAAAAATAAATTTTATTTTATATAAAAAATAAATTTTATTTTTTAACTAATTTAAATTCTAATTTTTTAATTTAATACCCATTTATTTTTTAGGCATTTTTAAAAATACCAAAATAAATTAAAATATTTATAAGCTTTAGCAAAATTTTGGATTCTATTACTGATAGTCTTCTATCACTATAGCAGAATATCAATGACTATCAGTGATAGAATTTGCTATAGATTGTAAATATTTTGTCAAATTTACTATTTTTAAAATTTTCCCTTTACTTTTTTCTCTTCCATGAAAAAAATTTATTTGTTTTATGAAAACCAATTTTATTGTTATTGAAACTTATTGAAAATGAATATTCATTGTATTTTTAAATTGATGAAATTTCGTTAAACTTTTTTCTTTAATTTTTCAATTTATATTTACGTTAATTTTCTAATTTATGGCTATTTATTGTTCTAATCCACTAGTTTTGTATTAATTGAAGAACGTAAATTTGTAGTAAGTGCTTTTGATTGGAAAATAATTAAAAGATGGAACAAAATGTCTAGTACAATAATTTAGCAATTTTCATTCAATGAAAAAAAGGATTAATGTGTTCCACAACCTCGACGTCGACGATTCCTAGTTGGTTGTCGTCGTCGACTCTGAACTCTTTGTTGTTGTATTTTCTCCTGATTCTCTTGTTGTTGCTGCTCATCTAGTTGCTCGGGTACTGCTACAGACACTTCGTAGTACAAATGGTCATTATGTTCTCCACGACTACTCCCGTGACCATGCATGTATGAAGATGATGGATCGCTCCCTAAATCATAGTATTGTTGTCCAAAGTTTGATGATGATGGACCTGCCTATGAAGTATAATATCATGTTCCAAAGTTTGATGGTTGACCGACTCCTAAATCATGATATGTCGTTCCAAATGCTGGCATCATCATTATTGGACTAACGTAACCATGCTCGATCTATGTCTATGTCACGAGAGACACTTCTTCCACGTGTTGGTCAACTTCTTCCAATTGATCAGACTCTTGTCCTCGAGCACGTCTTCTTTGAACTGGAATAGGTACAATAGGAACATTGTACATATAGTGAATGTTCTCCATGTACTGCTCGTTATTGGTGCATATATTTAGGCTCTGTTGTGGATCATCTGCAACATCTTGAAGTTTACTATTGTTCGATCTTGTTAAATATTAAAATGAATTAGAAAGCATTGAAAATAAATGTATACTAAAATAATTAGACAGTATTTAAATGTGTACCCAATGGCCTATAGCAGCTCCCAGTCGGGTGATATAGAGCCTGATGATGTTTTTGTACCAATGGATGTATTTTGGAGTTACATCTATATGAAATTGTCCAATTGGAGGTCACTCAGCAATAAACCTCATGCGATTTAGTCATCGCATCACTAAATGAGCAACTCTATCTAACCAATCAGCAGTCCTTAGGTCAATGTCATACAAAAATGGTCCAGTATTATAGCCACGTGGAACACCTTGTTGAATATCGAACTGTCTAAGTGTTCTGTCAGGTTGATGTCACTCACCAATGTAGAAACACATGAGAGGACTAATCGTCCGCCATATGTCTTGACTGTTCGTACAGAAATGTGTCAAATTATCTATGACGGCTTTGTACGGCTCCCAGATAATCTGAAACACATCATATTGTATGAAACAAATAATATAAAACTTAAAATTCAAGTTTAGTATGACGTACCTCATCAAGTTGAAGAAGATCAAACATGTACCTATATTGAGAGACTACATGTGTAGCCGACCTGGTCACACAAAATTGATCTCTCCATCTGTATTGTTCAAGTAATATTTTAGATTTTAAATCTATTACATATAAAAAGTTGTTAATCTAAATTAAATTGAAATAACATATCTTGAACCATAAGCTCGATCATGTAATTGATGAGCATTGACATGTAGGAGTTGTTGAGCCACTATTGGGAATCATTCCCAAGCCCATATTGTAACAATATTAGTAGTCCAACAATTTCACGAATACCTTGTTTGGACAACTATGCCAAACATGCTCCACTCCAAGAATATCGTCTTGTGTGGTGCAGATTAGCTAAGAATGATAGGAACATTAGGTGCACATAACGAGTTGATTTATTTGCAAACATACTCCCACCCATCAACGGCAAGATATATGCCTGTTCGTCGGCATCGTCAGTCAATCCAGGAAACTCTACCCCAACCATGTTAAACTCAATCTTGAACCCTTAATTTGGTCAGGAGGTGGGGTCACACCGAGTAACACTTGGCAAAGATGCAACCAATCATCATGACTCTGACTGGTAACAGGCTCGCCATCAATAGGTAATTCCACCAAAACTTCCACATCTTGCAACGTAATTGTGCACTCTTCAACTGACATGTGAAATGTATGCGTCTCTGGTCTCCATCTCTCAACAAGTGCAATGATGAGATGCCAATCTAACTGGATGAACCCCAATCTGGCAATCCCATAAAATCCCGAAGGAGTGGAAGTATGTTGCGGTGTAGTGGGATAGTACGATAAACAACTACCTCACCCCATCTACAATTTATCTCGGGTGCAGTTGAATCATCCCATATAGTTTCGAATTGGTGAATGTTCTGATCATATAAAACGTTTGGATCGATTGGTCCTGGTTTAGTGCCATTAACTACATAAAAATAATTTATTTTTAACATTAAGAACAACAGAAAGAAAAAGTAAATAGAAGTCAATTTCAATTAAATATAAATTATTTACAATCTAGTGTAACAAACATTTTAAGATGTGAACATTTATAACAAAAGAAAAATTGAGTACACAAAGATCTCTAATTATCAGGTGACTGTCTTCTTAACAAAGTACACTTCCGTCAGTTGTGACCAAGTTGACCATAGAATAAACATTTTTGTTGAACACTTTGTTCTGTTCAATCCATCTCGTTATGATAACGTGAACTCTTTGGTCTGTCTGGTTTCTTAATTCAATAACGATGGATCTGGATGTAAGATAGGCATACTCGTGGGTGTGCTCCAATAATCTTCATGCAGTGCAGGTTGAAATTGAGGAGTGTAGCATGCAGCGTAAGTTAATATTTTATAATAGTCCTCAATAAAGTCTTTGTAGTTCATGTTAAAACGTGGACAAACTGCCATAAAATGTGAGCATGGAATACCAAAGGCTTGCCACTTGTTACACGAATAGTACCGCTCAGACAACCTTAATATTTGGATATTTCCTTCTTTAGAATTCAAGTCGTGACGTCCAGTTTTCACATGAAAAAGTCGTTGAAATCGATCATATGATTGAACTTCATGCTTATTGGATCTTGCAGTCCATTTAAAAAAAAATTCAAGGGCGTAACTAAAAATTGACACACGTAGTATAACATGCACACCATTAAAACTATTGACAACTGTCAAGTTGAAAAATCCATACTCGGTGTATTTATCTTGACATTCCAATGCATCTCTTGTTTCCTCTCTCCTTTTTTCAAAGTAATTTACACATTTGAAGAATGTAATTTGAGCTAGAGCATTTATCTGCAACGCTCGAGCTCCTTTGAGGACTCCATTCATGCACTCTAATAGGTTCGTCATCATCCACCCATACCGAAATCCTTTGTCATGTGCTTGAGTCTACTTCTCTATAGGAATCTCATAAAAAAAACTCATACAACTACTGTTTATTCTCATCAAATCCTGAATTGCTTTATCAATCTTTCGGATATGGAATTGACACCTGGCACAATAAGCGTAATTCTTCAATGATGTGAATTTATATCTCTTATAGAAATTGTTGATGACATGGCGTAAACAAAATCTATGATGACAATTTGATCATGTCCACCCATTCTCCGAATTGTTCACCCTGATATAATACCAACATGTCGATCAGAAACCAAAGCATACCTCATCGTGGGTCACAATATTTTTTAGATGTTTTAAAAACCATCCTCATGAATCTGCAGACTCCTCTTCTGCAACGACAAATTCTAATGGTAGAAGATGGCCATTCGAATATCAACAACAGTAGCAATTAATAATTTTCCTTGATACTTGCCATACAAGTGAGTGCCATCGATCTGAATTAGTGGCCTACATCTACTAAAGGCTTCTATACATGGACCAAATGCCCAAAATATCGACCATAGTATGACATGACCTTCGATAGGTGTGACTTGTACCCTTCATTCAACAAGTGTTTCAGGATTGATGTGCTTCACCATGTATAACCACCTGGGTAATAATTTGTATGACTCATCCCAATCGCCAAACATTTTGGCACTGCTTTTCTTTTACCATCCTAAGCCCTACGGTAAGAAACATAGTGACCAAACTTTTCCTTGATTGCAGTGACGCAACACTTGTTAATGGTTTTTCTCTAATAGGTTCAAAAAACTCTCGTGCAAGCATTAAATGATCCAACTGAACATGACTTTGACTAAATTCGGAGTAAAAGCATATATGTTGGTCATATAATTTTGTGATCTCAAATAAACCATGAGATTTTTTCATTATTGCATGAAGTCTCCATTTGCAACCTTCGTCCGACTTCTTACATCGGATGACCCATTTTGTCGGTGTTGACCCTATTACTTCATATGGTACGTGACTCTTAATAGCAAAGCACTTGACGATATGTTGTAGCATCTCTTTGTTTTCACAAATCATTCTCTTTTACAATTTCGTGTTGTCAGTTACCATTGGAACTATAATTGGCTCGTGTTTTAGAATGCTATCTACTGCATTCATGTCCAACTCAGTATTTGATGGAAACTTCATATTCACGACCATTTTCTGTATATAGAAAAAAAAACAAACAATTAACACAATATGGTAACCAATTTAATTTAAATAAAGGTTTACAGAAAAGATAATAAAATATATGAAATTAGATTAAAAAAATATAAAAAAGATAATAAAAATACAAAAGATCTGAATTTTTAAAATTCAAACTAAATCTAAGGAAGATTTATTATCTCATTTATAATTTAAAACTAAAAAAAAGTAAGATCATACGTTTAAAGAAATTATGATTTGAAATTTATCAAAAATTTGAAAAATTAGCGAAATATTTGAAAAATTAACAAAAATATTTTAATAACAATTTTTTTCTATTAAAATAAAAGATTTTTTTTACTATTTAAGAAACACCCTTGTAACTTATCCTTAATATGTTTTCTAACTAAATTATATTTAAAAATAATCACAAAATCTTATACATAATTAAATCTTAAAAACAGTTTTTCCCCATAATTTTCACTCCTAATAAATTGATCACAAATTTGGTATATATTGAATTAAATTGAAAAATCATAATTACTTTTAATTAATTTGCCTTTTGAGAATAAATAAATTATGTACATTTTGGTGCAACTCTATTTGTACTATTTTTTATCTTTATGGTGATTGATGTTGTAGTCCATTTTGATAAGGTTTATGTTAATTTATACACACACAAAAATATTTTAATAACAATTGAGTAGAACACATTCTTTTAGGTTGAAAGCTAACCATTATAAAATTTCCATTTAAAAGAAGTTTGCAATTTGAGGCAAAGTAGTTGCTTCTAAATTCATTTTTTTTATGTTTTTTTTCTTTTTATCTTTCAATTTTCCAAATCTTTGTAAATTTCACTTTAAATATTAAACAAAATACCCAATTTCATTCTTAATGCTAATAAAATGGCTATTTCAAACAAATTTGACTACAATGAGTCAAACTTTATTTGTTTGTTTTTATTAAACTAATTTATGAATCATATTTAATGCTAATAAAATGTTAATAATATAAATTACACCCTAAGCATAATATACTTATCATAATTAAGTTGCTTAATTAGTTTAAAAAAAAAACTTACAAATTTGGAGGACGGTCATGCTGTTTTATTGTTGTCAATCCAAGAGAAAGGTAGTTCAAAAAATATCACCAAACAACAACAAAATCATTTCCAACTACAATCAAATTTGAAAATATAATACAAGAATATAGTTAAAATTAATGTTTCATATTTATTGGGAGGAGGAGAGCCAAATCCAAAAATAATTAACTAATGATAAGAAAATGATGAAAAGTGGTCGAAGAAGAATGACGAAAAAAAATGTCACCTTTAAGGATGGAAAGAAGGCCGAGAGGGTGAAAAATTTATAATTTATGTGAAAAATTTAGAAGGCTGAGAAAGGAAGAAGAATGCGAGAATGAATGGGGATGAACGAAAATTTAAAGGTCAAGTTCCCAAGAAAGTGTGACATGACTAATGTATGGCACACTTTATCTGTCACACGCAAGCTCTGCCCAGTTTGTTGCCTGTTTTGTATTTTTTTATATATAAATAAACTGAGGATGAGTCGACTCGCCCTACTTTATTATTTATTTTTTTAAAAAAAAAACGTCAAAACCAACTGTATTTAGGTAAAAAGTTTCAAAACTACCCTATTTTCTTTATAAGTTTTCCAAATAGCAATTATTTGGTATTTAATCCATCAATGCAATATCACTACTTTTTTTTTCAACAATTTCACTTTCAATTCCCTCGTATTTGGAGAATTATCAATGTAAAAGTTTCCACATGTCATCATCTCTTACCAGAAAATTCTATAGAACACAAATCTTCATTCATTAGAACAAAAAGTATCTATTATGAGAGTTGTACATATTCTAAAATTGAAATGAGAAAAAACTGTCACAAAAGGTCAAAATTTGCATTTTTTGTAGAAAAAGACAGAATTTTTCGGATTTCATTTACCGCAACAGTTATTTATTGTCATAAAAGATACAGAAAATAAATTATTTAATTTTATTAAAATAAATTCATTTTAAATGAAAAGTTTATTGAATAAGAATTTCCCCCAATTCTTAAATCCTCACGCAAACAAAACCCTCAACCCTCACACGATTCCGACATCCACCCTCAATCCGACCATCACGTCCCGTTTCTAAATGCCCCGACCATCTCCAAACGTTGTTCACCGTCAATCGTCTCCCTTCGTGAAAAAAACGTCATTCATCTTCAAATGTTGACCATCTCCAAACGTCGTTCATCTCCAAAGTTGGCCATTTCCAAACATCGTTCATCGGCAATCGTCGCCCACCAAGTCTTGAAACTCAAAGTACAATATCTTTCAATTTCCTTTGATTAGGGTTTATTGCCTCCACGTAGCGATAGCTTTCGAAATGTAAAAAAACTTGTTTTAGGTACTTACTCACGGGATAGTACTCTACAAAGACGAATGAATATTGGTTGGTTGTTGGCTAGCATTTTTTAGTTGTTTAAAATGTTTGGAATATGACTTGAGTGATATGATGTTAATATTGAAGAGTGAATAAGACTCTTCAAATATTGGTATTTTATAATTTTTTGTTTGTTATTTGTTATTTTCTTTTGAGTTATTGTTTTTGTTTTCTTTTTCCTTAATGGTTTGTTCCATCATTCTACTATACACATACTTTTTCAAATTCTTAACACTCGTTTGATATGTGAATTTATTTTATATATAACTATATTGCACTTAAAGTAGACAAAATATTTTAAAACTGGAGTTGGTCGTCGAAGTTGGTTGTCAGAGCCTGGAGTTGTTCATCGATGTTGATGGTGACCAAAGAAAATAGCATTGAAAACATTAGAAAAAAAGAGAGTTGGAGTAAGTTGATAAAATAGACTAATTCAACTCCACCAACATTTAAGAAAAATAAACCATAAGCTTTTGCTTTATTTAAAGGAAAAATACCATTTTTGTATTGAAGAAAAAAATCAGGTCTCTTTATATTTTGAGTATATGAAAACCCATGTGGAAGTAAAACAATATGAATTATAAAATTTGGATAAAATTGTAGTGTAACTAAAGAAGTGTAACACCCACAAGCACATATATATTAAAGAAATAAAAATGTATTAGAAATTAAAATTTAATGCAAAATGTTAGCATTGTTTGATAAGAGAAGGTTGGGAATGTAAGAGTGGGCCATTGGAAATGGACATGGGCCTGGGCCTGCAGTGCGATGACTCTCAAACTTCAAATTTACTTCAAAACTTTGATCACCTTTGATTTTGATTTTAGAGATATTTGGAGGATTAGCAAAATGTTGACATTAAAGCAAAGTCCATAGGAAATAAGATTTCTAGCAAATTCCCTAACAACAACCCTTTTTATTCTCCTCTTGCCACTGATGATTTTTACATATAGTGTATTTAAATACATCAGATATTTGTTAGGCGTCTAATGTACTAGGGTTGGAGCATTTAAGTCCTATTTGTAAGCATTTATTATTTCATTTATTTTTATGATTAAAATAGATTTGTGCTATTTTTACAAAGTAAACTTGAAATAGAATTGAAACAAAAAAATAGATATATAAGACCATGAGATTTTAACATTTAAAAAAAAAAAAAAAAAAAAAAAAGAGAGTTAGAAGTCTTACAGAATATGACAGATTTTTAAGAAAGTTGTGTTTTTAAAAGCGGGTTTTGAAGTGATTTTTAACGTAGGAACCAACTAAAAAGTGATTTTTCTTTTCTCTTTTAAATAATGAATTAATTAATAATCATCTCAAATGTCCAAACTTTTTAGAATTACTTTTGGCTTTCCAAAAGTAATTTTCAAAGTGGGCTTTAGGTCTAGTGATTTTGAGACTTTTCTTGTTAAAATCAATTTCTTTTCGAACATGAATTAAGATTGATTTTTTAAAAATATAAAATTATTTTAAATTAATTTTGAAAAATTTATGTGATAGTAATTTTCAATCACTCCAAACCGGTTATCTAATTTAATTTTTGTATAAAATATTGTTGGTTAGTCCTTTATATTTTTTAAAAGTTTTAAATATTGAAATAAAAATATAAAATGAAGGGCCCGTTTGCTAACGTTCTCATTCTCTGTTTTCTATTTCTTGTTTTTTTTTTTTGTAAGAAACATAGGTGTTTGATAACTTTTTCTGTTTTTCGTTCTAAAAAAAATAGAAACGTTTCTCATTTTATAACGAATTATTGAAGAAAAAAAAGTAGTTTCTATCGTTCCCATTTCTCAATTATTTCTATTGGTTTCTTTTTTCTTTTTCTTAATTATTTCTATTGGTTTCCTTTTCCTTTTTTTCAATTCTTTTTCTATTTTATTTTCCTTTTCCATTTTCCACTCGTGATTTTCTTTTTCTTCCTCCTATTTCCATCTATTTTCTCAAATAACCACTCTCCACGTGGTTTCCTTTTTCTTCCTCTTATCTCCGTTTTTCCCAAATAATCATCCTCTTCCTCTTCCTCTCATCGTCTTCCTCTACATGACGCCTTCTTTTTTGCTGGATCTGAATTTTTCTCTTCCTCTTTGCGTGAATTGTGGGTTTTCGTCAAATTTGTAGGTTTTTGCCAGATCTGTGTTTTAGCCGTGAGTTTTTGTCTTCCACTCGCCGGCTCTATCCTTCAGATCTCAATCTTCATCTCGTTCTCCATAAGATTACAAGAAGACATTCCTATCTAGTTTTGATAATTTTATTTTTTTTATGTTTAATGGATGACATATATTTTTGTTTGATATTTAATTAAATTAAATGTGAATAAAATTTAAAAAAATCTAAAAAAAAATCAGAAAACAAGAAACAAAAACAGTTATCAAACACATTCCTGTTTCTTGTTCTAAAAATAGAAGAAACAAAAAACCGAGAATAAGGAACAAGGAACAAGAAACAAGAAACAAGAAACATGAAACAAGAAACATGAAATGGGAACGTTACCAAACGAACCCTAAATTGTTACGTAAAACAAACAATTATATAGATTTTGATTTTTTTTTTTCAATATGTATATATAAACATATATCAACCGTACATACAAGAAGTTAACCATAAAATAAATAGAATAGATCTTTATCATAAATAATTATTTCTCAAATTAAAAATACAATTACTAATTGGTAACTCTAAATTAACTAATATTACAACTTAATAATATTAGCTAACATTTTTTTTCTTGTTATTTTCACGAGAATTTTCAGAAAAAGTTTTTGAACTTTAAAAAAATACATAAAACCTTAAAAAATTACTGAGAACAAAATATTTATAAAATATAATAATATTTTATATATTTTATAAAAGATAGATATTGATAGACTTTCATTAATCAAAATAGTGTTTATCTCAATATAAAACTTTTCTATACTTTATAAATATTTTAGTTCAATATATCTTTTTTTTCTTCATAAACTTATAAGGTTGTATTTGGATATCTGTCTTTAATTATTTATAGAAAATAGAATGATTTTAATATAATAATTATAGAATGAAGAAAGGTAGTTTTTCTTTTATGTTGGTTTTGAGTTTGAATTAAAATTAGGAAAAAAGAATAGTTTGGAATTTGGTATTATTGAGCTGATTGGCCCTATAAAGTTAAAATGTTTGGTGTTTGATGATAATTATTCCCAATGTCCTGACCCAAACACCCATACACACCTTTTTGGAATTTGGCCTTCTCTTTTATTATCAAATGAAACACACACCCCTCCCTATTTTAACTTCTACTTTATTTTATACAATAAATATAATTTCACCATTGCAAATATATAAATAATTTTGAAAAGTTTATAATAATATTGTTTTGTCAAATGTTTGGTTTCTTTCTTTTTATTTTTGTTTTGTAAGGGCATGTGCCCTTTGCCTTTATGGCACCCCTCCCCACAATGAGGCCGCCTAATGCCTCTCTTTATATTACAATTCATTCAATATCACAGTTTCAATCTTTTTCTTTTTCTTACCTTTAACTTACTTTTCTTCATTATCATTCCTATTTACACATTTTCTATCTACTCTATATCATTAACTAATTCTAACAACAAACCTTCTCACCTTATATTCCTTGTGTTTCTAATTCTTTTTTAATTAACTACAATTTTAAAACTATTATTTCTTTACATGTCAAAGTTTAATTTCAAAATATAGTTAGAAAGTAGTCTTTATACTATTTTTGGTTATAGTTCATTTTGATTTCTGTACTTTCTAATGTTTATTTTCGTTCTCCTACTTTTAACTTTGATTCATTTTGATCCTTTAATTTTTAAAAAGTTGTTATTTTTATTTCTTAAAAATGAAAATAAAGGTATGATCACTTTCTTATGGTACAAGACCAAAACAAATATTTTGAAAGTATAAATACCAAAAATGAACCCAAATAAAAAGTATGTAAACCTAAGCTTAATTGATTACATCATACAACATTATTTTGTTGGTTATTTGAATTTGATATATAGTTAAAGTATACAACAAAATCTGGTAAAGATATCAATCACGCTTAAGACTATAAACTCATTCGCTCATAATAAATTGATTGTACTGATTATGTAATGCAAATATTTTGTTATTATAAAAAAGAAGAAAGAATGATTCCAAAAGATTGAGAGTTCCATCAACTAAATAGAAAAAAAAAAAAAAGAATGTTTGCATAAATAATTATTGTGGGAAAAAAAAAAAGTTGGTAGTTGAGATTGGGGCTGCCTTAGCTTCTTCTTAGGATCGGATCCACATAATCATGAAATTATGCTCTATATATTTCTATTTTAATTTGAACTAATTAAACATAAAAAATAATGCTACCTTTCACTTCCAATTCCGAGCATAAGGGCTTTTAGTTTTCCCTTTTCATAAAGAAGAATGAAGGACACAAAACAATTAGAGCATGATGCCAAACCCATTCACCCATTCACCCATTTCCATTTTCTTCTTCTTCTTCTTCTTCTTCTTTTTTTCGGGCCACACACAATTACTTTATTTTTAAAACAATCACTTTTTTTTTTTTTTTAGTATTGTATTTAGATGCTTAAGAATGCTAGGTTTACCATCTATGGAATGAGAAAAAAGAACACAAAAGTCTAGATTTATTCCTTATTAGATTTATAATATATATATATAGGTACATATGAATTGAAGTTTGGTCGAAAGATGGTTATTTTTAAAATAAGCAAGAGATGAGAAAAAAAATATTTGCATTGAACTAAATAATGAGAGAAAAAAAAAGGGTAGGATAAATATTTTAGTGTAAAGCAAACTAAACTCATGATTACATTGGAAGTAAGTAGAGAAATGGAAGACTTAATTGTTGCTTAAAGAAAATCACATATAACTTACAATAAATAATCAATGATTAGAAAAATAGAGGTGCCCATTTGAAGAAAATCTTGCTTTTTAAGTTTGGTTTATTTTTAATTTTGGGTGTAAAAAAGGGGGCAAAATAAAGAAAGATAAACTCTTATGAAAGCATTGCATCATGGATCCAAAAAATATAAACATAACAACATAAAAAGCCACTATAATTGACTAAAGAGGCGTCCCTTACAGAGTTGGTGGTTGTCATCAATATCTCTAACTTTTTTGTTTTTTTTTCGTCTTCTTCCCTTTTTTAGGTTGCAATCTCATGCTTCTAATTATCACTATCACATACACAATATCCCTTTAACAATCCCACAAAAGAAAAAGGCACACAAAACATATAAACAATTGCAAATGTGTTAATTGGGGTTGAGTTTTTTTAATTTTAATATTTATAAGATTAGATCATAATCCAAATTAGACACTGAATCAAATTTAGTGATGATTAATTGATCCAACGTGTAAATGTAACAAATTAAAAGCAAAATTCTTATTTGAAGGGGAAATAAAAAGAAGAAAAGAAGTGGTGTTATATAATAAAAAGAAAGAGTGGGTAAAGGGGTAGGGGTTATTGATGGATCCCACTTGGATTAATGTTTTGTATATGAAATATTGGGCAAAAATAGCTGCGCGTGGTTTATGAGCAAAAAGACACACACAGAGATAACAATAAGATAAGTCACCAAAATTAAATCAAATAAATAAATAAGGTCATACACAAAAATCATTGTTTTTTAATATTTTTACAAAAAGTTTTTAATGTTTTTATTCTCGTATCATTTTCTTTTTTGCAAGGATCTTTTAGTGTTGGTTTTATATTCATCATTTCCAAAGCACATCTTAGCTTATGAATCTTCTCCAATTTTTGTTCCCTAATTTTAACAAATTGGATACTTTTTCTAATATTTAAGTATTTGATACTTCGGGTCGTTAAGCGTTGGATTTTAGGTCTCGTGCTTCCTCTGGGGTTCGCTGGAAGAATTTTCACTTTTACTTATGAAAATAAGTGTTGTCCAAAGTCTACAAAATGTCGGTCTAAGTTATGTCGACGCATTTTTTTTTGCATCGACAAGAACGATCGTCATATCCGTGTCGGGAGAAGTTCTTGCAAACAAATTTGAGCTTCGTTGACATAAGTATTTTTTCCAGTAGTATATTGTTGCATCGGTGTACAAGTTTTACTAACGAAAATGAACGTTGTCAACATAATACCTTTTTGTCGACGAAAAATGTTGCGTTGACGTGTAAGTTGTCCTGACAAAAATACATTTTTGTTGGGACAACTTATACTCCAACGCAACATTTTTTGGCACAATACAAAAGTACACTTTTTTCAGCATAACCATTCTTCAAAATGCGATAAAAAAAAACCATATATTTACTGACTTCGTTTCGTCAGCATAAGTGTTTTACAGTTTTATATATAAATTGTAATCGATAAATAAGAATTTTTTTCATTAACACTTAATTATGCATGAACAATAATTAATCGACAATTAAATCAATTGAGGAATAAATCATTCTCTAAGGCAAAATTGTTATTCTAACTTTAAGTTTTTCATTCTCCTAACCAAAATATACCCTAACCCAAAAATAAGCCAGAGGTGTTAATCAAAATAAGTAATCATCTCAAAATATTCTCGGAATCTCCAAAAATCGATGTATGAGAATTCACACGTACAACCTGAAATAGAAAACACAATACAAAGTGACAAAGTAGCAACATAAAGTGACAAAGTAATAAAGTAGCAAAATAAGAAAATAGCAATAGGTGACAAAGTGACAAACGTGTCTAACCATGCGTTAATATACTATGTCTAATAATTCATTAAATTTTACACAAAAAAATATATCTAGTTTAATCTTTAATTTTATGCATTTGATTAGTTGCAAAATTCTTGATCATCATGACGGATGAACGTGTGTAACCATGATTATTTGATGAGTTCTGGTGTCAAAATTAATGTTTAAGTTCAATTCTAAACGATGATTCTAATCTCCATTTAATATAAATATTTTTGTTTTTGTTTTTAAGAATTAAGCTTAATGAAAAAAATTTCAGGTTCAATTCTCACGTGTTTTTATTGCCTTAAAATTTTGTTCTCTCTAAATATATATATAGATATAGATATGTTTTTGTTTTTGTTTTTGTTTAAAATAAGAATATTGAAGTTAAAAGAGTTATTAATATAACTGAAAGATTGAGATCACATATTGTTAAATACTTTTAAAACTTGAGAACTCTATATTAGTTCCCAATTTCAAAAGTTTAGATAAAAAAACAAAGTAGAGATCACAAATTATTGATGAATTTAAACAGACAAAACAAACATCCAAATTTCCAAATGAAAGAGATATGGAAAGACAAACAATAATGAATTGGATTGTAAATGTATATTTCTTAGAAAAAGAAAAAAAAAATAAAAGAAGAAGAAAAAGAAGGAAAATTAATAAATAATAGAAAGGGGGGGTTGTAAAAAGGATAGACATAGACAGTTGAAGGATGGAGTGTTGCACAAAGGTAATGTGGCCTTTTCAATCTTAGTTGGGTCTGCTTTTGTACTCTCTCTTCTCAACTATTTTTTCCATCTTATGAAAAACATCACCACTTCAAATGACTATTTCATCTCTTACTTTTCTTCCTTTTTTTTTTAAATATCTTTTTTTCAAATTTATAACACTAAACTTATACACACAATACTAACACCTTAGCTATAATATAAATTTTTATGTCTTCATTTTAAGAACTTTAGTATAAATAGAAATGATATGTTCAAGTTTTGTTTGTGTGATAAAAGTGAAAAAGAAGAGGTCAACGTTATCACTTTTGAAAAATACAATGAATACCCACTCAGATGATTTAATATAGCAATCAAATTTAAAGTATTTATAGGTATTAAATATAACACAATACGAAAGAATTATCAGACATGACAAAATTTATATGTACTTCTTGAAGTCTATCACTTAGTGAGTGATAGATCATATCACTACTAGAAGTTTATCAACTGTAGAGCACTATATCATTACTATAATTCTATATTAATAATAGAATCTATTATTTATAGATTTTCTTATATTTTCACCTCCATACAAAAATTGTTATGCACTTAATTATTATATTTAAAATTGCAACTCGATGCATTTAGCCCGAGAAATTGAAGTTGGTGAGTTTCACTCTTTGTTTGATTCGAGAAGTTAGTTAATAAATTTTATATTTTATTAACTTCTTATACTGATAAACTTCATAGGTAAACAACTTTTCAAACTTCATAACTTCATTTCTTACCATACCATACCATATCTAAAGGGATTAAAATGAAAACTATACTAACATTTTAAAATACGATAAAATTCCTATCCATCTCAGATAAATTAACTCGTTATATATTTGAATTTTTTATGTTTATATTTGACTGAAAAATTTATAGGTAAGTGGACTACAATAAAGTTAAATAATTTATTTAGAATAACTTTGTCCAACAAACCTCTAATAATAATAAGTGAGTTTAATATAGTAAGTGAGAAGGAAAAGAAAATGCATAAAGTTAAAAGCTTTTTAATTAGAAGAATTTAATAGGAATTAGTTGCATTAAAAAGAGATAAATCAAATAGTGAGAGAATGTTAAAGTGAAAGACATGTTTTGTCAATTTCATTTCAACGATAATGGATTCCTACTTTGACATTGATTTGTCCTTTTGGTACTTTAATTATCTGATATCTCCATTTCTTATTAACACTTGCTTATTTCTCCTCTTAATGTATCATCAATATGTCTTGTTTTTAATTACCTTTACAAATTATGTTTGATTTATTTATTATCACCAATTCATGTAGTGAGTTAGGTTGGATAAATAAGTAGTTTCTTTTCTTTTCGACTAAATAGAAAATACAATAAATGTAACTATTATTACGTTTGTAAGTTTATGTGATTATGGAAATAAAAATATGATTTATATTAGATGATGATGTGGAGAGGTGAGTGGAGAAGGAAGAAATAAGAATAATAAAAAGAGAAAAAAAGAGAAAAAAAGAGAAAAAAAGAGAAAAAAGAAAGATGATCGGGAATCAAAGGGTTGGGATTAGGGCAATGGCGATGAAAGATTAAAGGAAAGTTGGATTTGATGATTGATGTGATTGTGATTTGATTTGATGGGGTTGGGGTTGGGGGCAGCCTTCAGGGCTATGCTTCTCTCTATTATAGAAAAGCACGCACTGGATCACAGCCTTCATACCCCAATCATCTGATTTGACCTTCTCTCCACGCCTTCCTTCCTTCCTTCCTTCTTTCCCCTTCCTCACCGTCCATTCCCTTTTTCCTTCACTCACAATATATTTTATTATTTACTGCTCAAACATATTGTATCATCACTCTTACCTCTCTCCACTACTTTCATTACAATCTAATACACCTAACCATAACCATATATATAACTATAATAAGACAAATAAATATAACTAACAAACACTATCTAATTAACCTCACTTTCTACATTATCATTCATTTATTTTACCACTACTTAAATGCCCACCTTAATTCTTAAATTTTGTACCTAAATTGATTACATATTATTCAATATTACATTAATACCTTTACATTTCCTTTTATTATAATGCACCACACTTCAATATTCTCAAATTATTGATTCAGTATAACAAATTTCAATTAAAATTTTAAGACACGGTAAATTGCATTCATTTACTCCTTAACAGCTCATAAATTTCAAGATTTCACCTTCACTTTTAATGCATTATCCATTAATTATTTAAATAAATTGCTAAATATGAATTTAAATTAACTTCAACAGAAACGAAAGATAATAAAACTTATTTAATTATAAATTATTTTTAGAAGTTTTTTTAAAAATAAAACAAAACGCAAAAATATTTACACTGCATAGAACAATTTTAGAGAAGAAAAAAATCCACAAGCCAACAACATGAAATAACAAAAATACTCCCACGATTAATGGATTGCACATGCGTTAAAAAATGATTTTGTACCAAGTCCAAACGATTCCGTACCCTCAAGTCTAAACGATCTTGTATCTTTGTACCTAGTCTAAACAATCTTGTAGTGCATGTATAAAAGCCTCCTCTTATGAATACTTCTCTTAATTATATATCGATCTTTTTTGTATTATTCGATCAATAAAATTGTAACGCTTCAAATTTAGGAGGGAGACATGGAATAAATCAATATTATATTTGAATGAGGTTATCCTGATGATATGAATGAATGTTTAAGAAATACATAAAATAATTAAAAATGGTATCTCAGGACTGAGGTACTGAGACTAAGTTTTGCTCGGTCAAGAGGAAAGACAAAATGAGTTTGGGATAAGAATCTCAGGCAACCTTATATGATCTTGGTGAGATTTGAGACAAAAGGTTAATCTCGGACTAAGGCACGAACATCGTCCCAGTGCTTGTTGGCCGAGATGACGGACAAAAAGGTTTTGGATATAGATTCTTGGGCCATCTTGGGATTGTTTCTAGCTGAGACTAGAAGCAGAGAAGGGAATTAATTAAATGGCTCTCGAACGGAATTAAGGCCTACCCAGTCGAGAAGTGTGCAAAGTGTTGTTTTAATAGTTGGTCTAACGTGAAGTGTTGTTTTAAGCTTATTTAGGGCTCATTTCTCTCACTTTGCATCATTTTACTTTAAGAGAAAAGTAGAGATAAGAGTTTGAGAGAGGTTGGGATTTCTTGAGACTTTTGGAGCTAAAGAAAGAAAGTGTTGTTCCTGGTTTGAATTTTGAGGTTGAGGTGTATAAAAAATCTCTTCATGTCCCTTTCTTCTTCTCTTAAAAAAAAATATATACGAATGAAAATAAAGGAACTTGTGTTTATTTTTGTGGAAAAAGTAGTTCAAAACAAGCAAGGATGATCCAAGTTGCAAGGGATGCAAGAAAACACAAGAACAATTGAGTGTTGAATCTAAAGTTGACAAAAATGATATATTTATTTCCTTATTTCTTTCATTCTCTTTTTAAATAGAAAACTTTGAATAGGGGGAGTACGTGAACTATATAATTTATCAGCATAGCTTTTATATTAAATAATTGAATTATGATCTACCGTTCACGTTGAACAAAAATTTAACAATCGATTTTAGGTAAAAAATTTAACATATAAACATCAGCCCATATAGTTATACCGTCCCCTGAGTTCATACCAATATCATTTTTTCTCAACAATCTTCCTACGGTGGCTTGTTTTTCAACCACATCAACTTTTATAGTCAAATTTAATAGTTTTTGTTAGAGGTGGTCCTACTTGTTGGGATAAACATCTTTGACTTGGATCAATTATCTCACTTTTGTGTGAACTTGATAGAATACTACTAAACAACAACAATAATAATAATCAAAGTATATGAACACAACGAATTTAACGTGGCAAAACCCCCTCAACGTGAGGAGTAAAAAACCACGGATCAAAGTTAAAATCTCCACTATAATCTTTAATGGGTACAACAAAGTTCTTCCTAGTCACAACTAGAGGCAAGTATCTCGACAGTAATAATCCCGACAACAAACAACAATAACAATGAAAGAAAAATAGAAAGATCTCACAATATGTGGTAGCCAACTATCTACTAGAATCTGACTGTAGATAGCTTCAAACAAAATCTTCACTGTCCAGAATGAAGAATTTCGTGCCAGGAATACACTGTCAAAATTTTAGCTTGATCGGACCACGAATCAATCCCCAAAATGGCTGAAATACGAACCACTCGGAATTTACTTTTTCTTTCTTTTCACTGTATTGCCGTCACCCTTTTTTTCTTTTTTCTTTTTTGCACATTAGTTAATTTCATAATGAAAAACTAACCTAAAGTGCTAATGGGCTAGGCTTCAAGTGAAATAAGCCCAACAAATCTCCCCCTATTTCACTTTGAGGATGAATTTGTCATTCCCACTGTGGAACGACAAAACTCAAGCTTCGATCTTGGTAGATTCTTTGTCAACATATCAGATCCATTTTGATCAGTGTGGATCTTCTCAAGCTCAAACAATTCGTCATTTAAAGCATCTCTAAGCCAGTGATATCTCACATGAATATGCTTTGTTCTGGAATGAAATGAAGCATTCTTACCAGGGTGAATAGCACTCTGATTGTCACAGTATATCACATATCGTTGTTGCTTGAAGCCAAGCTACTGTACAAAGCACTTTATCCACAACATCTCTTTACATGCTTCTGCTGCTGCAATATACTTTGCTTCAGTTGTAGAAAGGGAAGCACATTTCTGCAACCTTGACTGCCAAGACACTACACCACCTGCAAATGTCATCAAGTGACCAGAAGTAGACTTTCTGCTGTCTAAGTCCCCTGCCATATCTGAATCAGTATACTAAGCAAGTACTAGCTTTCCATCCCCAAATGTAAGCTTCATATTGAAAGTACCTCTCAAATATCTCATGATGCACTTGACTGCTTCCCAATGTTGTTTTCCTGGATTAGACATAAAACGACTAACAACACCAACAACATGAGCAATATCAAGTCTAGTACATACCATGGCATACATTAGGCTTCCAACTGCTGAAGCATACGAGACATTACCCATATCCTCCTTCTCTTTATCTGTAGAAGGGCTTTGTTTACTGATAAGTTTGAAGTGACTGGGTAAAGGAGAACTAACTGATTTTGTTTGACTCATCTTGAAACGTTCAAGTACTTTCTCTATGTATTGCTCCTGTGACATGTTTAACTTCTTGGATGCTCTGTCTCGAACTATTCCAATTCCAAGAACTTTCTTTGCTGGCCCCAAATCCTTCATGGCAGAGGATTTGTTCAACTATTTCTTCAATTTATCAATTCTCGAAACATTCCTACCAACAATCAAAATATCATCAACATAGAGTAATAATATAACAAAATCATCATCAGAAAATTTCTGGACAAAAACACAGTGATCATAAGTAGTTTTTCTGTAGCCTTGCTCCCCCATAACTGACTCAAACCTCTTGTACCATTGTCTCGGTGCCTGTTTCAACCCATAGAGACTTTTCTTCAATTTACACACCAGATGCTCTTTTCCTTTCTGCTCAAAACCCTCTAGTTGTTCCATATAGATTTCTTTGTCTAAATCCCTATGAAGAAATGCAGTTTTAACATCCATCTGCTCAACCTCTAAGTCAAGACTGGCTACCAAACCCAGAACAACACGTATGGAGGACATCTTGACAATTGGAGCAAAAAATTCATCAAAGTCGATACCTTTCTTCTGACCGAACCCTTTAACAACCAATCTTTCTTTGTAATGTGGCTTTGAGGTATGTTCTTCATGTTTAATTCTGTAAACCCACTTATTTTTCAGTACAGTTTTTCCTTTGGGCAACTTAACAAGCTCAAAAATGTGGTTTGCATGTAAAGACTCCATCTCATCTTTCATTGCATCGTTCCACTCATTTTTGTGTTCATCCTCTATAGCCTCTTCATAACTCTTAGGTTCTCCCCCGTCAGTCAATAGCAAATATTCATTAGGTGAATATCTTGTTGACGGACGTCGATCTCTGATAGATCTCCTAAGTGAAACATCTGTAGGAACAACTGTTTCAGCTAACTGTTCTTGAACACTATCCTCTGTCCCAACCTGCTCAGAACTCTCATCTGTATCAAAAAACTGTTCATTTTGAACCTCATCTTCTATCTGTGTAGAGGACTGTGTCAAAGAGGTTGAACTCAAATCAATCAGATTATCACTATACTTAGACTCTGGTTCATCTATTTTCTCAATGTATGCTATTGTTTGGTCTTCAACAAATACAACATCTTGACTTCTTATAAGATTTTTCTTAACTGGATTAATCTATAAACAAACTCATCTTGGCCATAACCGAGAAACACACATGCTTTAGTTTTTGCATCAAGCTTTGATCTCTCATCTTTAGGTACATGAACAAAAGCTTTACAACCAAAAACACGTAGGTGACTGTAAGATATATCCTTACCTGACCATAATCTGTTTGGAACTTCTGATTCCAATGGAACACATGGTGTGAGATTCAAAACATGTACAACTGTATTTAAAGCTTTGTCCCAAAATGATTGTGGCAACTGTGATTCTGATAATAAGCATCTCACTCTCTCAACCAATGTTCTGTTCAATCTTTCAGCTATCTTATTTAACTGTGGGGTCTTAGGAGGTGTCTTTTGATGTCTAATGCCAAGATTTCTAGAATATTCATCAAAAGGTCCACAATACTCACCTCCATTATCAGTTCTAACACACTTGAGCTTTGCACCGGTTTCTCTCTCAACAAAGGCATGAAACTGTTTAAACGCTTACAACACTTGATCTTTAGTCTTCAAGGTGTAAACCCATATTTTCCTTGAACAATCATCAGTAAATGTCACAAAATACAAAAAACCCCCAAGCGACTTTGTTTTCATGGGACCACACACATCAGAATGTACCAACTCTAGTACATTTGGCTTCCTTGAATGCTGAGATGATTTAAAGGTAACTCTCGTCTGCTTTTCTGCCAAACAATGAGGACACCGTTTTAGAGGTGTACTCTTTAAATCAGGAAGATGATTTTTCTTGATTAAAATCTTTAAACCCTTCTCACTCATATGGCTAAATCTCTTATGCCAAAGCTCAACATTTGCTTCATCATTCACTGTATTTATATCAGAATCCATGACTTTTGCATCCATGTAGTATAGTGAAGAAAATTTTTGTCCCTTTGCTATAACCATTGAACCTTTAGTAAGCTTCCATATGCCATTGTCGAAGGTATTGCAGAAATCTTTTTCATCAAGCTTATTTGTAGAAATCAAGTTCATGTGAATATCAGGAATATGTTTCACATTTTTCAAAATCAGCCTAGAACCATTTCTGTTCTTCAAGTGTACATCTCTGATGTCAACTGCATTTGCTGATCCGTCATTACCCATCCTAGCACTGCCAAAATCACCAGGAGTATAGGATGCAAAAAATTCCCTCTTCGAAGTAGCATGAACAGATGCACCACTATTAATCACCCAACTGATCTATTGTGTGGCAAGATTTACAACATCACCATCAGACAAGATGTAAAAATCTTCAGTGGCTACAGTGATTGTATCAGCATCACTTCATCGTCATTCTTCTTTTCCTTGCTCTTATGATTTTTACTATCTCTTTTCAATTTTCGACAATACTTCTTTATATGCCCTTTTTCATGGCAATAGTGACACTCAACATTTGCAAACCGGTCACTCTTGCTTTTGCTTCTATTATTTTCTCCCGGACCTTTACTTTTACTCCTCCCCCTCTTGTCAGTAACCAGAACGTCTGACTGTGAAGAAGAACTTTGAGACTTTCTTCTCATTTGCTCATTCAACACGCTACTTTTTACTAGGTCCATACTTAGTACACCATTTGGGGCTGAGTTCGATAAGGAAGTTCTAAATATTTTCCACGAGTCCGACAATGTACCAAATGCCCATAACCCATGTATCTCATCCTCAAACTTGATATTCATTCTAGATAATTGATTCAAAATACCTTGAAATGTATTCAAGTGATCTAATATAGGCACTCCATCTTGATACTCTTACTCCATCATCTGTTTAATCAAAAACATTTTATTATTACCAGTTTTAGGGGTACATAGCGATTCAAGCTTATTCCACATAGTTCGCGCATGAGTTTCTTCACAAATATGGTTTAGAAAGTTATCTTCTACCCATAGCCTCATAAACGCACACACTTTTCTATGACATAATTCCCATCCTCTATCAGTTTTGTCGTCAGGCTTCTCATTAGAAAAAACATGAAGGTGCAAGTCATTTACATACAATAGGTCTTCCATTTTTCTTTTTCATTCTTGATAATTTGACCCATTAAGGGAAACCATCTTAGCTGAACTAGTATCCATATTTAACACAAGGCAATTCTAATTAAATCTCAATTAATTAACCAACGCTCTGATACCACTTTGTTGGGATAAACACCTTTGACTTGGATCCCACTCTTGTGTGAACATGATGGAATACTATTCAACAACAATAATAATAATAATCAAAGTATATGGACACAGCGAATTTAACATGGAAAAACCCCCTCAACGTGAGGACTAAAAAACCACGGACCGAAGTCAAAATCTCCACTATAATCTTTAATGGGTACAACAAAGTTCTCCCTAGTCACAACTAGAGGAAAGTATCTCGAGAATATGAATCCCGGCAACAAACAACAATAACAATGAAAGAAAAATAGAAAGAACTCACAATATATGGTAGTCAACTATCTACTAGAATCTGACTGTAGATAGCTCCAAACAAAATCTCCATCGTCCAGAATGAAGAATCTCGTGCCATGAATACATTGTCAAAATTTGACCACGAATCGATTCCCAAAATGGCTGAAATACGAACCACACGAAATTTACTTTTTCTTTCTTTCCACTGTATTGTCATCACCTTTTTTTTTTCTTTTCTTTACACATTAGTTAATTTCATAATGAAAAACTAACCTAAAGTGCTAATGGACTGGGCTTCAAGTGAAATAATCCCAACACCACTACCTTTATTTAATATGGTTGTTATGTGATTTACTCTCTAGGAAGTGGTTTTGATTCTCCTTCTTTATAGGACAAATAGATGAAATCTTGGAAGAAGATTATTTTAAGTTCATCATATTAAGTTGATCAACGAGTTGATGTTCTTTAAAAAGAGATTGACGATTATATCTTGGTGCTTAAGGTACTGCTTCTACATACACTTTTGGTGACAACGATACTGTATATAAAAGCATAAGAGAAAATTAGCTGTGAAGGGTAGTTGAAGATACAATTGCACATGGCACTGATTAAGGGGGAGTTTCTCCTAATATTGTTATGAAGTGTTTGTTTATCATATTACTGATAGTTATGTTAGTTTTTAATCGGCATTAGATGCATTATTAAAGTTTTTTTCTTGGAGTCATAGCATTGTAATTATCAACTATTTCATTAGCAATACACATTCTCTTATTTGGGTCAAAGACCCTCCAGATGTAGATGCATAGACATCGAACTGGGTTACCAAAGTTATTTGTGTTATGTGCTTCAATCCTATTTGTTCACCTAGTTGTTCTATCGATTAATTAACTTAAAATACATCTGTGAATACAGTTTTAACTGAGGGTATTTTTCTCAAATGGTATCGGAGCGGGTTACGACGCATCTGCTTAGAATGGAACATATTCGTGAAGGAAACTCAACCTCTCGACCACATGTTTTGGATGGAATAAACTATGCATACTAGAAAGCTTGGATGATAGCCTTCCTTCAAGCTGTTAACATGAATGCTTGAAAAGCTGTTATTTCAAGATGTGAACGTCCTATTGAAACGGATGAAGCTGGAAAAGTCTCTCATAAGTCAGTTAAAATGGGAAGTTCTTGAAGTGGCTTATGAAGGAATGTCAAAGGTAAAGATGTCACGACTACAAATACTAACATACAAATTTGAAGCTCTCAAAATGGAAGATGATGAGACAATCACGAAATTCAGTGTCCGTGTTCATTATATTGAGAACGGATCCTTCACTCTAGGGGAAAAAATGTATGATTCAAAGCTAGTTAGAAAGGTTCTAAGGTTTCTACCTCAACTATTTCACGTGAAGGTAACTGCCATTGAAGAGGCTAAGAACGTTGCCAACATGAAACTAAATTAACTCTTCGAATTGTTGACAACATTTGAACTTACCTTAGGAGATGGTGAGGGAGACAAGAAGTCAGGAGTTACCTTTTCAGTGATCAATGAAGATGCTCCAAAGAATGCATCGACGGGGAGTCCTTAGCTTAATCAATTGCCTTCACTACAAGAAAGAAGGCCTTCACCAACGCACGTGCGTCGACAAAGGGTGAAGAAGACATCGACACGAATGTCGAGAAAAAAGTGTCGAAAAAACTTTTCTTGACATTGGGCAAGGGCTACGTCGACAAACCATAAACACCAACATGGGGCATACCGACGCGAGATGGACGTGCTAAAATGGTAACGTCGACTTGGATGTGGCACGTTGGCGTAGGTAATACTAACGTCGCGTCGGCAAAAGGCTTTCCCCGACTTCTTGTGCATGCATCGAGGAAGGCACCCTATGCCGACGTAGATGCTACGTCGGTGAAACAATAATTTTTATTTTTTTAATTATTTATTTTATTATTTTGTTTTTGTTATTAATGTTGAATATTGTTCTCAGTTTCCTACGTGGCTAGAAACGTAATGTTTAATAATTTATAAAATTTAAGAAATTACATTAATTATAATAAATCAAATACAATAGATAAATTTTCAGAACGTACAAATAATATGTTGAAAATGTTTACAAATAATTACATTAAAGTAAAAAAAAAACCCTACATCTATCTTATAGATACCTAGTAGTTGTGAACGCTACATAAAAAATGCAAAACCTACAAATGAAATAAAAATATAGTTAGAAAATCACAGATGCGGACTTAAACAAATTTAAATGTTGAAAAGTACGTACCCCAAGTGTTCATGAGCCTCTATGTTGCCGACTCATATCCTTGATCATCTTCCTCATCTGTTCCATTTGTCGTGAATAGTTTTCTTCAAATCTTCGAACTGTCTCGTCCATATGTCTATCATAGTCTGGTATTTGTCAATCATGGTTTGCCACTAGTCAGTCCCGCTCCTCTTCTCTTAGTCTTTGTTCTTCAATCATGCACTTAGCATTTTCAAGGTCGTCTCTAAGTTGGCTAACCTCCGCAATGTGTGAGGAAGAAGCTAAGGAAGCAAAACTCTTCCTGGACTTGGGTTTGGGACCCCAACCAAGACCTTTTGAATAGCTCGGTCGTCTACCCAAAATAGTCTCGCATATCTTGTTGTCCGAGAGTGGTTGAGAACCCTCTAGGACGGGCTAGAACTGAAGTTGTAACATTTTAATTCTGCCAATAATACAAGCTGGGGTTAGGAGAGATCATCAAAATTTAAATAGAAAGTAATAACAAGTTAAGGTGAACTTACATGTGCGTCCTCTACTGCCGGTGAAACGAACTCGCTAGACTATCGACGTGTGTCTTTCTAAACAACTCAACATGGTCCATTGCCAACCGCGTGTTATAGTGAACTCAACTTAGAGCTGAAGGAATGACTTCGAACAGCTCCTGTGGTTGTAGGGCTCCTTCGCTCTAGCAGCCTTACAAGCACTTGATTGCTCCTACAATCAGACAAAGTGTAATTAAAACGTTATATCCAAACAAAAATTAAACGAATCATTGTTAATTGATTTTAACGTAGATTATATAAATCACCTGAACTGTCGAGTCATATAATGGTCACAAAGAAAGTGCCAATCTGGCACCCAATTAACCAATCTGGGTGATGGGTTTGCACGTGCTTCTTTAGGGTCACTGAACTTTTTAAAGTGTCAGTGGTTCTCTTCCTTGAACTCTTTCCACACGGTGAGCATTTGATGCTCAACATACTTATTAAGTGATGGATCTTGAAAATCCAACATGAAAAATTGCTACAAAAGAAATAGGTTTGAGATTAGTCTTTTACGTATGTAGGTTTAACGTATATATGTTAAAAAATTTACAAACATACCGCTAAACCACCATTGACGACCTCGATGCACTCATGGGGTACATCTGTCCATTTTAGAGGCTAAATTTGAACCGTATCTCATGTTAACAAATCGATCGTGCTGCTAAAACGAGGGACGTGTGCGGAGACAGGCCTATCTCCTCTCGGAGGGATTGAAATGGAAATTTTCCCATTCTACTGAACGTATCTCACCAACTCAATGTACCTGAATTGTTGTTGCCTCCTCAGAATGGGAGTTGGAAAGGGTTGAGACGACTTTACAAAAAAAACAACAGCCTATTAGATTGGACAGTAATGATGACTACTAGTATGTAAGTGTAACGAGACGAACCTGGAGTGTCACCCACCGAGGACGATCCTTCCGTGTTATCTAACGCAACTAAATTGAAAAAAAATGTTTGAATCGTGATTACTGATAAAAAATTTATACATAATTCCTATATACATGAAAACCATCAAACGTTAAACAAAATGTGAGTACCACATAAACTAAATGTATAAAAAAAAATGACCAATGTGTATACTGTAAGAAGACATTTTTATTCATTTTCGCTTGACTCGCTCGGATGTGATGAGGATGGTTGTTCGTCATCGTCTATGAAGTTGTTCACAACAAGACGTACAATATTTGGTCTTTCCACCACAATAAAATCAACTTCAGTCCTGCACAGAGCTGCATCCTCAGTAAGTGTTTCGTCCACACCATGTCTGACGACAATTTCCAATACATTAAGTTAGTCATGCTCAACATCTTCCGCTTATGGCACATCCCATACATGTTTATTCTATACCACTTGAACAATTTTCTAATTCGTAACATTTATAGGGTCCTTGAGGTAGAAAACTTGATAGGCCTAGGTTGCGAGAATCACTGGTTCCCCAAGTGAATAAAAAATTGAACTTGTTTATTGATTTATAGCCTAGTTGCATGTGCGTCCTATGATTTTTGTTGATGCCTGTGTCAAACCATCTACACTTAAAAAGCCAAGCACATCGTCCAAATGGATATTAAGTGTGCAATACTTCATCCAAAACACAGTCGAAATAGTTGTCGGCACCACCTTCACTACCTTCACCGACTACCATGACTCCACTATTCTATGTTATGCGTCGAGAATCACGCTCTAACGTGTGAAATCATACGCGACCGACAATGCATCCATTGTAAGAGCAAACCTCAAGTGAAGGTTCTACTGCGAGTGAAAAGAAATCTTGAGAAATATTGTTTGAACTCTCATTCCTTTCTGTTATAACTTGAAATAAGTGTACACGAACGAATTTTATATGGAATATAAAATACTGCATGTACAAATTCTCCTATATACCTGAGCTTTGAACCATTCAGAAAAAGGTCATCCATGAGTTTTCAAAGTTTCAGAAATAGTTTCACTCTGACGAGCATCAAGACTAGGTGTTTCCTGAAGTATATAATTTTGTGTTTAGGTGGCGACAATAACAAATACTCATCATGATTAGTGTAGAGATACATACTTTCGGTACTCCACTATTTCATCAACATGGTTGAAAATGTATCAATGAAAGAGTCGCCTTTTTTCTTGTGATATGCTTTAAGAACGGAACGCTCCCAATGGTCGTACCTTCTGAACGAACACTTTTGAACTCACCAATCACCCTATCCTCTAGAATGCTATCGTTATTTCAATCATCTCTGGTGAATAGGATCTCAATCCCACTTAGATACCAGGTACAAAATGTACTTGATTCGTTCATAAGATAACCTTCTGCAATAGACCTCTCAAGACGTGCTTTGTTATGAACATATTGCTTTAGTGTGCGGAGACTTCTTTCGATGGGTTACATCCAACTGTACGAAACCAAATCAACAACCTTAGTCTCATATGGTAGGTGAACAGTTTGTACAGTATAATTATTATATCTGCCTGCAAATTCTCCAAATCACTTGCTTTATCGTCTTGATGCATAAATTACGAAAAAACTACACAGTTTTAACAGCGGTGTATACATTTCTCTGTAAGAATGGACGAACACCGATTGGTAGAAGTTGGGTTTAACAGAACATGACAGTCATGCATTTTGAGACTTGATATTTTTTCCTCATTTGCATTCACACATCGCAAAATATTATAAACAAATCCATTAGGAAACTTAATTGCTTTCAGGAACTTGCAAAACTCAACCTGCTCGCTCTGATCAACGTGTAGCTCACATGTGGTTTCACCAATCGGTTACCCACTTCTATAAAATGTAAATCTTCTCTTATTTTTAAATCTTGTAGATCCAACCGGGCATTCATGGTATTCTTGGTTTTTCCTTCAATATTTAACAATGCACCGACCAAGTTGTCACAAACATTCTTTTCAATATGCATTACATCAAGTTTGTGATGAATAAGTCGTCTCGACCAGTATGGAAAATCAAAGAAAATACTTTTCTTTGTCCAATTAAGAGCTCTCTTTCTTTTTCTATCTTTTGACGCAGGATGCTTGCTCATAACTGAAAACTCCAACGAATCTTGTTGTTTCAAGATTTCTTGGTCATTCATTACCACTAGCGGTGTCTTAAGCTCTACTTTTCCATCATGTAGTCTACTTCTCCAAACGTGGTTATCTGGAAGATAGCACCGATATCCCATGAAATCTATTTTCCCTCTTATCTCCAACGACGATCTATCACCCATGCAGATGGGACATGCCTGATATCCCTTTATACTCCACCCATATAGATCACCGTATGCTGAGAAGTCGTTAATTGTCCATAACAACGCTGCAAACAACTGAAAAGAGTGATTCGTAAGACAGTCATACGTACGCACACCAAAGTCCATAGATTTTTCAATTCCTCACTTAACGACTCTGTACACATCAATTTCCATTCTATGAGATTTTGGGCCAGGAATGAGCAAACATATGAAAAAGTTTGACTCTTTCATGCATTTTCATGGCGACAAATTGTAAGAAATTAACACCACAGGTCACATACTATACGAGGTACTCATATGACCGAATATATTAAATTCATCTAAAGCTAACTCCAAACAAACACTACGTGACTCTAAAGCAAAATCAGGAAATTAAGAATCAAAGTGCTTTCATCCCTATGCATCAACTGGTTGTCTAAGGACATTCTCTGTTTCCACTTGTTTATCCTTATGTCATTTCATGTCCACTGAGCTTTCTTACGATACGAACAAGCGTTGTAATCTTGGCACCAACGGAAAATAGCACAATATTTTTTGCGAAATTTTTTCCCTTGATGATCTGACGTTTGAACTAACCATGCACCGAGACTCACCATAAGTCGAACACTGTTGCAAATCCTCAAACTCCGTCTTCCAGAATAATACACAATCATACTTACAGGCATGAATAGTCTCCTATTCAAGGCCCAACTCATGCAACTTACATTTGGATTCGTAGAATGACCCAGGGATATTGGTACCACACATTAGAAATTCACGTTTTATTGAAACACTTGTTGCTCATATCATTTAGAACATTCGCAATCATCATCGTAGCCAAAAAGTTCAAGGATGAAAATATTGAACAGTCAGGGTATAGCTCACGACTTGTTTAGTTTAACTCTTTAAATACCACGTTTGTTCTATCTTCTTCAACATCTACTCCACTGATAAACGACATTTCATCCTCCAAACCATCCCTCATTCGTTCTACGTGTTAAATACCAGCTTGTAAATCATGCAGCATACCCCACATTTCGTTTTCTTCAAAAATTGGGTTATTACTAGTTCCTTCATCAAAAGAATTATTACTACTACTCGTTCCTTCATCAAGTCTTTGCATACCTCTGTACAAGTTCACTGGCTCTTCATGATACACCTAGTCTATGTATGAAGAGGCTATTCCAATGGTTAAAGATGTCGCTCCACCCGTCTAATGAGTACCAATTCGAATTCATACATCTCTTGCATGGACACTTTATTTGTCCGTAATTATTGACGTGATGTTTTGCAACCTCTAAAAATTAGAAAACTCTTCTCTTCACTCAACCAAAAACTTATCATTGAGTTTCAGTCAACTCTTGTCCTTCTCGTTAAAATCCCTAAAACATAAATATGTTTGATTAGTGTTATATCTCTCCTCTCAACCTACTCCAACTTACTCCATCAATAAGCTAAGCTATATTGTCCAATCTCTAATATGTCACTAAAATTAAATTCAAATCTAAACTAAGTTTAAATCTAACGAACACTTTCAACATACCTAACAATTCATACATACTTAATTAAAATCCCCTTAAGAATCTCAAAGCTAGTAATTAGCAGATTAGAAACTAATTTTTGACATAAATAAATAGGCTATCATAACTACAAGATAGCCATAAAATCGACATTCGTATTCAACTTTAAAATCAAATTCATATTATAATTGATATTAAACAGAAATTCATATTTAAACTTAAATTTAAATTAACTCTCAAATTCAATTCCTATTAAAAACTTTAAAAAACATATATTACGCATAGATTATATAAAATCAACATACAATCTCAAATTTACACATCCAATATCAAACTTACATATAAAAATTCATACATTTTCATATAAAAACATACATAATATATTACACATACATACATCTCTTGCATGGATTACACATATAAAATTACATAATACATTACCAAAAATACAATGAATTTTAAACTATACATGCATACATTTCAAACTGTACATAATAAAACATACATAATATATTACACATACATACTTTGCAAACTATATAAGTTTCAAAACAAAAAAAAAATGGAAAAAATCTTATACCAAGCAAATCAACAATAGAGTACGAGGGAGGAGCATGAAGCGGTGGGCGACGGACGAGCAGCGGCGGACGACGGACATTCCTCAAACTCTCCTTCTTCTCTCTCTTTCTCTTTTTCTTTTCTTTTCTCTTTCGGTTTCGCCTTCTCTGTTTTCTGTATTCACATAACAAATAGGGAAAGGAAAGGTCGACGCAACACAAAAACGTCAATTTTTTCAGACTTTTCCCAGCGTTTCACTAATGGCGTCCAAGAAGTCCAACCGTAATAATTAATGCATACAACCTTTGCAAACATGGTCAACGCTGACGTTGCCTAAGGTTTGAATTAAATCTTAAATTCAAACCTTTGTCGACGTGGTGTGTAAGCAAGTCGGCAAAAGTCTACCCATATTATTTAATTTTTACATTTTTCTGACGTCTCTGTATATGCATCGACCTTACCTCCTTATCTCGATGTGTCTTGCACGATGTCAACGTGGCCTTTCTTCACTGACATTGTCTTTTCTAACATCCATTACGACGTCGAGATAAACTCATTTTCTTGTAGCTTGTTGACTAAACAAATGACTAAGCTCTAAAGTCAATTCTTTAAGCATGTGGGAAGTAATAAGAATCAAAATAGTAGGGAGCAAACATGAAGCTCTTCTCGTGTCTAACAGGAGTGACAGATTCCATGAGTATGATAGATTTAGTCACTTACAGGCTGAATGCGCAACGTTTCTCAAAAGAGAAAAGAAAGGTCTAACAGCTACACTGTCCGATGATGAATTTTGGTTGAATGGTGAATCTGAAGATTTGAGTCGTGCATTCATAAGCATAAGTTCTTAAGAAAATCTGTATGTAGCAAATAAGTCGAATGATTTAGATTTGGTTGGAACAAAGAGTAATACTAAAAAATTTGATGATAGTATTCAAGATCATGATAGTTGGATGCAACAGTGGGATGAGGATAAAAGTTTAATAAAACACGAGCAAGAACTGATTAAAAAATCTCTATGTTGAAAGTTGAGTTGCATGAGGTACACCGAGAATTTAATTCACTATCCAAAAATGTAAGGATGCTAACTTCTGGAACCCAGAGTCTAGATACACTTTTGGTTACACAAAAACCAAATACTGATAAAGTGAGGCTTGGCTGCTCAGGTAACACATGTGCTAGTTCTTTGAAAACTGTATTTATTCAAGCTTCAGGAGATACTAAATCTAATATCATTCATTCTGCTCAAGAAAAACATAATGTCAAGAAGAGATGGATTTGTCATTTTTGGGGAAGACCTGGTCATATTCGACCATTCTGCTATCGTCTTCTTGGTAATTCCAAAAACAAATCAAGTGTCCACAAGACCAAGAAATGGTTGACTCCGCAGACAGTGTGGAGACCCAAACCAATGAGTAAGTTAATAAGATGCAATGTTGCTCTAACCACCATTCATCACTCTATAAATTCAGACTGGTACTTTGATAGTGGATGTTTACGTCACATGACAAATAATGTTGCCTTGTTTTCTGATCTTCAGGAGTGTCACTCTGGTCATGTTATGTTTGGTGATGGTGTTAGTGGTAAAATTCTTGGTAAAGGATCCATAGATAAACCTGGTTTGCCATGCCTTAGTGATGTTCGATTAGTGAAAGGTCTATCTACAAACCTTATCAGTGTTAGCCAGCTCTGTGATCAAGGGTTCTCTGTATCTTTTTGTAAAGACAATTGTAGAGTACTTGATCATCAAAACAACATTGTTTTAAGTGGCACTCGTCTCTCTGATAATTGTTATCACTAGGATGTTGAGATATCTATATGTAATTTGTCAAAATCAGATAAATCCAGTTTATGGCACAGGTGGCTCGGTCATATCAATATGCCTACAATATTTAAGACCATTCAAGTGGAAGTTGTGTTAGGTACACCTATACTCAAACATGATTCTCATGATTTTTGCAATACATGTCCTGCTGGCAAACATATAAAGTCATCTCATGTTTCTCTTGGTAAGTGCACCACATCACAGGTACTTGAACTTTTACATATGAATTTTTTGGGTTGATAGGTCTTATGCAAAATGAGAGTCTTGGCGATAAATGTTACGCTTTTGTGTGTGTTGATGATTTTTTCCGTACTGCTTGGGTTTGTCGTACCTTATGTCTACAACTACAACGTGAAAAGAACTTGGTTTTCATTCGAAGTGATCGTGGACGCGAATTTGAAAATACTGCATTTCATGATTTCTGTTCCGTAGAAGGAATATTTCATGAGTTTTCTACTCCCTTGACTTTTCAACAAAATGGGGCAGTTAAACGTAAAATTAGAACATTACAAGAAATGGCCCATACATTGTTGCATGCTAAAGCTATACTTTTATACTTTTGGGCTGAAGCTTTAAACATTGTCTGTCACATTCACAATTGCATTGCTATAAGTCCTGGTACTTCAATGACAAATTATGACATATGGAAAGGTTGGAAACCAGATGTTAGCTACTTCCATGTGTTTGGTAGTAAGTGTCACATACTTGGTGATCGAACTCCTCATCGTAAATGAAATTCAAAAGCATATAATGGCTTGTTTCTTAGCTATTCCACCATATGTCAAGCATATAGTGTGTTCAATGAACGAACTAGGATTGTTATGGAGTCAATAAACGTTCTTGTCAATGATTTTGACAATCACAGGAGCATAGATGATGATGAATTGTCGTTGCTCAAGCAGCCTACTGCGGTTGAGCCTCTAGTTCATCTTGATGAGACACGAAATTCAGCTGATCCAAAAGATGTATCTACTGAAATCAATGACACTCTCTTCGTCAGTCCCGCCGTTTCAATCAACAGTATTAACGACCTCATGAACTTGCCTACCTCTGATATTAATCACCCGAACACTATCATGGCACTTAAGGCAATAGCACCTTCTTCACATGTTTTAAAGAATCACCCTTCCAGCAGCATTATTGATGACATCATTAGTATGACTACTCGAAAAAAGGAAAGGTGCAATTATGCTAAAATGATTGCTAACATGTGTTATACGTGTTGGGATTTATGTCATAAAACTCGTAGATTGTAAATATAATCCATTGATCGTTATTCATAAAGTGTTATTAATGTAATAATTGTTATTGATTAAATTATTAGTTTTGTCTTAATAACCCAAATCCAATAAACTAACATCCTAATCTGTTTAATGAGTCTTGAACAGTATGTAGAGACATACAGGGATCAATGTTCAAGATCAGCTTAAAATGTCTATAGTATAGGGATAAGGCTGGGTACCTTATCCTGGTAAGACTATTGATACGACTCACTTTGTATTTGATACAAACGCAATGATCCAACGCGTTAGTGTAGTTGACATGCTAGTGAGGGTATCCTATGCAATGAGTTTGCATAAGACCGGACCGCAAAATAGTAACCACTAGATGTAACTCCGCTAACTAGTTAGGTTTCTATTTCACTAGGATGACCTAGGTAACTTAGTATTAATCCTGAGTGTGTTATGAACTCCTGTTCGTGAGGGATTGTCATTTGATTTATACGGGGAGAGTGGCCAGATCGTCGATTCAATAAGCTTATCATTTTGGGGACAAGACCGAGTGGTGAGATGGAAACATAATTACACAAGATGGAATTCACTCCTTCCCTACTTTAGGGTAAGTAGAGTAGTGTTCCCTTAAATGGTGTCTCCAGGTCTTGAACAACGGGCCCTACCCTCTCTATGGCACGAGAGGGGTTTCTGTTTATTGGTAGGACCATAAACAAGTTGTTCATTGGAGGAGCACTAGTATTTAAGGATTAGAGGTAACCAAGGGGTAAAACGGTAAATTGACCTAGCTGGTGTTACGAACACTCGTGAAGGACTAACTTACAGTTATTGGTCTATATCCGTGAACAGAGAAATATATCTACTGTGAGAAGAGTTCAGCTGTGAGTCTTTAGTGGAGTGTACACACAGTTAACGAATATGATGTAGTTAATGAGTTTAGCCAATTAATCTCATATCGTTGTAGCTTCTGATCTGTAGGTCCATTAGGTCCCCTTCCTAGCTCGTAAAGGGCAATGAGATTTATTTATATTGGTTGTAATTTGAAATGTTCAAATTTACTTTGGGAATTAGTTTACTGTATTGTGATACATTATAATATAAAGTTTGTGAAACTTTATTATATAAATTTAACTTTGGATATGATTCAAAATTAATTTATGAGAGATAAAATATTTGAATGAGTTCAAATATTAATTTAATGTGAATTGGATTCATATTAAAATTATTGATTATGAGAGAAACTTATATTTGAATATGATTCAAATTTAATTTAAGTTAAATATAAGATATTTAACTTAGCTATTAATTAATTGAAGAATTAATTAATAATTTAGTATTATTTAATTAAATTTGATTTAATTAAATTTATAAAATAATATTGCAGAGATATTCATTCAAATAAGATTTGAATGAAATATTAAAATATGATTTAATTAATTATATTAATATAAATCTATAAGATATTTATTCAAATAAGATTTGAATGGAATATTAATTAAATATGATTAAATTAATTATTAACTAATTGATTAATTGTTAATTAATTAGTATATTTGATAATAGAATCTCATGATTCTCTCCTACTCCTTTTCCTATTCTAAGAAGGAAAGAGGGTTATAAATATCTAGAAGAAAACAATTTTCTTTAACGAAATCCATCAAGAAAAAAGCCAAGGCTTTTTCTCTCTATAAAAAGAAGAGGTTTTCTCTCAAATATCTCTAAACATTTTTCCATCCCAATTGGTTCCCACAAACCAATCTCATCCTAGAGGATAGGAAGGTCTCCGATGGGTGGTGTCCCCAATTCGGTGATTTGTAGATTCAGAGACGTCATTGAAAGTAAGTTATCTGTATCTTTAATTTAAAAGCATGCTTAGTGTTTATTTAGAATTTTGATTCTAAAATTTTGCCAATGTACTGGTATTTTAAGATTCTCAAATTAATTTGAGTAACGGTTCTTTAAATTCTTCAGCTTCCATATGGCTTTTATCCCTTCAATACGTTTCAAATTGAACCCACATCTATTGCTGAAGCTTTACGTGACGAGAAATGGACTCTGGCCATGCACGAAGAATCAATTTAGTTTGAACGATAGGCTGTTTGGAAATTAGTTCCTCATCTGGCTCATGCAAATATTATTGGCACTAAGTGGATATTTAAGAATAAAACTAACGAACATGGAACTATCACTCGAAATAAGGCACGCTTGGTGGCTCAAGGATATGCACAGATGGAAGGTATTGACTTCAATGAGACATTTGCTCGGTGGCCCGTCTAGAGGCTATCAAATTGTTGTTTGGTTTTGCCTGTATTCGACAAATTAAACTATTTCGGATGGACATCAAAAGTGCATTTCTCAATGGCTATTTGCTTGAGGAAGTGTATGTAGCTCAACCAAAGGGTTTCATTGATCCAGTGGATCCTGACTATGTGTACAAACTATGGAAAGCCTTGTATGGACTTAAGCAAGCACCGCGTGCCTGGTATGAAAGACTCTGATTATTTATCTTGGCAAGGTTATTGTCGTGGTGATGCTGATAAGACTATGTTAATCAAACGCTCAGGTTCTGATTTTATATTGCATAAATTTATGTTGATGATATTATATTTGGTGGATCCTCCTCTGGCTTTGTTTCTTTGTTTGTTGAACAGATGAAGGTCGAGTTCAAGATGTGTATGGTCAAGGAACACCAATTTCTTTTAGGCTTTCAGATTCAGTAGTTGACCATGTGAATCTTTATGTCTCAAACAAAAATGCAAAACATCTCATCACCAACTGTGGCTTGGATAAAGAAAAATCCAAGCGCACTCCTGTTGCTGTTCATGTCAAATTATCCAAAGATAACATTGGAAAAAAAGTTAATGAAAGTTTCTATTCGAGTATCATCGGGAGTTTGCTATACTTGACCGCAAGTCGTCCTGACATTGCGTTTGTTGTGGGAATGTATGCACAATATCAGGCTTTGCCATTGGTATCTCATCTTCATTCCGCCAAACATATTCTTAAATATATTATGAGCACTGTACATTATGGATTATGGTATGTGTTTAATAAATTGTCCTTTCTTGTTGGATTCTGTGATGCTGATTGGGCAGGGTTAGTGTTTTAAAAAGCGCACTAAGGCGCATGCCTAAGCTCAAGTCGCCCACTTAGGGCTTATTTGTGAGGAAGCGAGGCATTTTCTCTAAAGCGCAGCTTAGGCGCTTGCCTCCCTTGAGGCACGCCTAGGCTCAACTCACATTAGGTGTGGGCTTCTTTATAACTAATGGGTTGTGCTTTAATTATAAAAAAAATATTTTATATAGGTTTTTTAAACCTATTACGTGAAAGTGAAGAAAAGACCCTTCTTCTCCCAAGCGACTTTTCTTTAACGCATGTCTTCAACTCTTCATCTACCTCTTCCGTTTCCCTTCTGCTTCTCCTTCAAAGAATCTCTGTCACCGGCACCGACCTTCAATAAATCTCTTTGATAAGGTCCACCGGCCACCCTTCTTCTTCACACAAAACGTCAAAAGCTTCCCAAAATCATTACCATTATCGGTTAGGCAAATTTTCCATTTTTTAACATAAATACCTTCTGTTTTTTTTTTCTTTTTAACACATATAGCTGCTGTTTTTTCTTTTAAACATAACTAAAACAGAAGTGCAGATTTAAATACCTTCTACTTTCTAAGGTATAATTACTTAAAAAAAATATTGATAAGTTTTTTTTTAATTTAAAAAAATAATTTGTGAATACTTATTTTGATAACTTAGATCATAGATGGTTGATGAAAGTTCAAGAAAAGATCTGGCATGGAAATATGATCAATTGCAAAATGACCAAGATATAAATACGTTTGTCTGTGGTTTTTGTTCGAAAGTAACAAAAGGAGGGGTATATAGAATGAAACAACACCTCATTGGTGGTTATAGTAATGTCACAGCCTGTAAAAAATGTCTGGATCACGTGAAGGAAGAAATTAAAGAGTACATATCTAAGAGAAAAGAGATTAAAGAACAAAGAAATCTGATTGTGGACATTGATGTAGAAGATTACGATATTAAGGATGAAGATGAAGGGAGTGTTAGTGTAAATAACATAGCAACACCAAGTGGCCCTAGCTTGAAGAAGCCAATGTAAAAGGGTCCATTGGATGCATTTTTTACTCCCAACCCAAAAACTGTGGTTCAAAATATAAAGGACAAAGGAAAACAAACTTCGTTGAATGAGACATACAAAAAGGAAATGAGGGTGCCTATGAATGCTTGCACATATGATAGTTGTGTCCCTATGATTGAGTCAATTGGGCAATTCGGTCCTGATTTGAAACCACCATCTTATCATGAGTTAAGAGTTCCATGTTTCAAGAAGGAATTAGAAGTAACAAATGAGTTGATGAGAAGCCATAAGGCAAAATGGGCCAAGGTTGGATGCACTGTTATGGCTGATGGATGGACCGATAGAAGAAATAGGACATTAATTAACTTTTTAGTTAACATTCCTAATGGCACCATGTCTATATTGTCCATCGATGATTCATCTTATGTGAAAGATGGAAAGAAGATGTTCCAGTTACTTGAAAATTTTGTTGACCAAATTGGAGAAGCGAATGTTGTACAAGTAGTCACGAATAGTGTCTCAGCAAATGTGATGGCAGGTAAGAATGTAGACTACTTACAAGTTATAACTTTAATTTATTAGATTTAGTTGAGTTCTACGCTAAATGTGTACTTATTTTCTTTGTTAATAGGGAGATTGTTAGAAGCAAAGCGACCACAGTTAATATGGTTTCCATGTGCCGCTCTTTTCTTAGATTTGATGTTGGAGGATATATACAAGATCTCTAATATTCGCAAAGCATTGAAAAGAGGCATGGAGATTAGCAACTTCATATATGTTTGTCCTGGATTGTTAAACATGATACGACGTTTTACTAACCAAAAGGAGTTAGTTAGACCAGCTAAGACTCGTTTTACTACTGCCTGCATTACATTATCGAGTATACATCGTCAAAAGAATAACCTGAGGAAGATGTTTACTTCATATGAATGGAAGGATAACAAATGGAGTAAGAAGCAATAAGGGAAACAAGATAGTTCAAACTATTTTGTTGGCTAGTTTTTGGACTACCATTGTTTTCGCTCTTAAAGTATCTGGCCCACTAGTCCGAGTTCTTAGATAGGTTGATGGCGAGAAGAAGCCACCTATGGGATATATTTATGAAGCCATGGATAGAGTTAAGGAAGCTATTGTTAAATCCTTCAATAATAATGAAGAAAAATACAAGGACATTTTCATCATAATTGATAAAAGATGGAAGCTTCAGTTGCATCGTCCTCTGCATGCAGCGGGTATTATTTAAATTTGTCATTCTATTATTTGAACCCTAACATCCAGGAAGATGATAAAATAGTTAATGGACTCTACTCATGCATAACGAAAATGGTTGCTTCATTGGAAGTACAAGACAAAATACTTGCAAAACTAAGCAAGTATAAGAGAGCTGAAGCATTATTCGGACAATCTTTAGCAATCAAACAAAGGGACAAAATATCTCCAGGTAAATTTTAACTAAACGATTACTCAACGATACTAGCAACAAGCTATTCTATTAATATATATTTTTTTGTATGTGCCTATAGTGGAATGGTGGGATAATTTTGGACAATCAACTCCAAACTTACAAAAGTTTGTTGTGGGAATTTTAGGTCTTACTATCAGTGCTTCTGGATGCTAGCGTAATTGGAGTGTGTTTGAACAGGTTACCTTTTCTCTCCTTAAGTACATTGAGAATGAGAACCAAAATTTGTTGATTTATTGACAATGAAACTTTCTAATTTTGCAGATTCATAGCAAGAAACGAAATAGGCTTGCTCAAAGTCATTTGAATGATTTAGTGTTCATCAAATACAATAGAGCATTTAAACGTCGATACAACCTACAAGATATTGTTGACCCATCCCCTTGAAAGATATTGATGATAGTAACGAATGGTTGATTGGAAGATTGGATGACGATTCTAAAGAGGAGGATGAGTTGGTATTTGACGATGATGCTTTAATGTGGGGTGATGTTTCAAGAGCTGTCAGAGCAAAAGAACCATCATTCTATTCTAGAGCTTGTACCTCAAGAGGAAATACTAATGTTTCATGTTCATTCTCGTCTACCACGCAACCCAAACAAGTAAATTTGGATGAATATGATTTGGAAGAAGAAGATACTGATGGCTATAAATCTAATGAAGGAGTGAATGAAGACGATGATCAATTTAGTGATGATGAGTTTGATCTTTAGGGATGAACTTTTATTTTGATTGTTGACTTGTTGTTTAATACTGAGTAGTTTTATATTGTGTTTTGTTTTTTTGGTAGAAAACTAATTTTATAATATTTTATACATTATAGTTAAGTCTCAATTCCACCTTGATTATATACTTATATTTTATACATTTTTGCTATGCTATGTGTGTGTATCTATATATATATATTCTTTTTATATATAGTGCGCCTTATGAAAAAAAGCCCGCACCTTTTTGTGTGCCTTGCGCCTAGGCTCCAGAGGACCATTGTGCCTTAGTGCGCCTTGAGCTTTAAAAACACTGGTCAAGGTGCACTAATGATTGAAAAAGAACCTCTAGGGGAAACATTGGGAAATAACCTCGTTACCTGGTTCAGAAGAAACAAGATTGTGTATCTCTATCCACTGTTAAAGTGGAGTATATTGCTACTGGCAGTAGTTTCACTCAGCTGCTATGGATGAAGCAAATGCTATTGAAGTACGGTATCTCTCAACCATCTATGCTCTTGTATTGTGATAACATAAGCACCATCAGTATTTCCTAGAATCCTGTGCAGCACAATCGTACAAAATACATTGACATTCAACATTACTACACCCGTGATCTTGTTGATAGATAGGTGATTCAGTTGGAACATGTGAAAACTTTCATTCAACTTGAGGACATTTTCACAAAACCCCTTGAAGTTTCTGTTTTTTAAAACTTGCGGGCCAGACTTGAACTTAGTATCTGTCTAGTATAGTAGTTAGTGCAATGGGCATGGGCTTCTATTGATGGGCTTTTGGTTTAGGTTTGGTGGTTGAGAGGATTTCCTGATCTACACGACATTTATTTGAATTGCTGGTTTCTCACGGCTGTTCATCTGTTGCAGGTGTTTCTTCTCTGGGTATATCTCGCACTCTTCACTTGGCCTTTCCTCATTATGGTTTCTACTCGATGCAGAGCATATCAGTCTATGGCTTCCTCTAATTCTTCTTCGCTTCCTCTCGTTCAAGATCAGAGATTCAAGAGTATCCCAACACGTCATTCCTACAAACGGCTTCGTCGTATCCATGAACTTAAGGATTAAGGTTCCTCTGTGCCGACTCCTAAGCATCATGTGACCGCTTCGACCAAGTCTGTACAAGAAGCTCTAGGATTGTCTTCCAGTCCTTCCTCTTCTTCGACATCGGAACCTTCTTTATCCCAAGTACCTAAACACACCTCTTCTTCTTCAATGGCTAGGTCCAAGCAGTTCGTTGAAACGATTCAAGTTGACTATGATACTGAATCCTCTGATGAAGATGACTTCGTTATTCTCTCAAAACTACTACTCCAGTCTCGTGGTACGACTTGCTCTTCACTGTCAGGGAATGCTTCTACTCCTGGTACATATGTTACATTTACTAGGGTCTCTACCTCTTCTCGCCATCGGGTTCGGTTCCCCTGTTTCCAAAGGACGTAGCTCTAGGTTCGTTCACAATCAGTCCTGATGCACTTGAGGTTCCTAGGGTTGCACCTCCTCCATCTTCGTCTGTTGCGTTCCCCGAAAGGGCTCCTTCTCGTGCTTCGGTCACTTACCTATGGATTATCCTCTTGATTCGTCTATTGAACCGACTAATGTTCCCTCTACTGAACCATGGGTTGTTCCTTCTCCTGATATTGGATTTGACTCACTTGTTGATCCATCCCCCTCTTATACAATGACTTCACCGACTTCGACTTGTGCCTTCTGCTACTAAGTCTGTTCTGTAATCCTCTGGTTCCACATTTTATAGGCATCCTTCGGTCAAGGTCAACATGTGATTACGACGAAGTTTGGTTGTCGTAAGTTTCCCTCCAATGTCTCTGTTGTGCCTATGAATGAAGTCTCCTTTCATTTTGAGGACAGCGTATTGAAATGGAAGTATGTGGTCAATCGTCGGATTGCTGATGAAAAAGTTATATTTGATCGGAAAAAATTTTGTACTCTAACATTGAACTCATAAACAAGGTTGGGGTGCTCAAAACCTTCCTGCTGATTTCAATGATCCGAGTACTGAGGATTATCAGAAGGTGCATGTTCAAGGTATCTGTTGTCATATCTCTCCTTCTTTCCATAATCAGTTTCTAGGGCTAAATGTAGCTGATGATCTTGTCATTGCATATCCTTCACATGAGATTTTGGCAGCCAAATTGATGGGTGGTACTATACGATCGTGGTCGGCTGATGGACAACTTCCTGTTGTTTCATTAAGTCTCAAGTATGTTATTCTTCACAAGATAGGGATTGCCAATTGGATCCCTTCTACACATGCCTCTACGATCTCTACTGCCTTGGGACACTTTATTTATCTAATTGGTACTGGTTCTGTCATTAATGTGGGGGAGTTCATCTATCGACATTTACTTCACCATGTTGACTCCTTTGGGATTAATATTCCAATCTGCTTCCCGCAGTTTCTGTGTGCCTGTATCTTGTCTCAACACCCCTCCATTCCGACTTCTTCAGATGAGCCTAGTTCTGCTCCCCGCACCATTACATTGAGCTCTCATCTGTTTCACGGTACTCATGCTCTGATCTGTCTTCTGCGTTTTGTTCAGCTTGAGATGGCTCTAGCTCGTTTGATATATCGATTTTGTTCTCGGGTCTATTGCTTCATCCTGCCACTGCATCCCGAGTGATTCAAGATTATCAGATGAATCTCGTCTGCTGCAGCATTTCATTCGTGATCTTTCTGCTTAGCGTTCTTCTTGAGTTTATTGGCATTTTGTGGCTGATCAAGCGGGTTTGCTTTTGTCGCTCCTTCTTGAGTTTATTTGGCATCAAGTCCGGGGGTGTTGTTTTGATGATATTATCTTTCTGTTTGACAACTATGAATGTTTTTTTTTTCTCATTGTCTAACTATGGTGGATTCTAGTTTTGTGCTTTTGGATAGGTTTATCTGTATCTTTAAGCTGATCAATATAGCTATGGTTGTCTGAATTGTGGTTATGCTTTCTTTCTGAGTTTTTTATTGGTTCTCTACTGGTTGGGTGGTTATTATGGTTATCTTCAGACGTGCTAGTCCGTTGTCTTTGGTTGGGTATGGCTGTGTGTGTTTTTTCGTGGTTTATTGATATAGTTTGTCTGCTCTTATGGATGCTTGTGTGACCAAATAAAGGAAGGTGGCCCAAGGCAGAGCTTGTTATAGTGTGGTCCCACTACCTTTATTTAATATGGTTGTTATGCAATTTAGTCTCTTGAAAGTGGTTTTAAATCTTAGAAGAATATTATTTTAAGTTCATTATATTATATTAAGTTGATTAACGGGTTGATGTTCTTTTAAAAGAGATTGACGCTTATATCTTGGTGCTTAAGGTACTACTTCAATATACACTTTTGGTGACAACGATAAAGTATATAAAATCATAAGAGAAAATCAGCTGTCAAGGGTACTTGAAGCTACAATTGCACATGGGCATTGATTAAGAGGGAGTTTCTCCTATTATTATTATGAATTGTTTGTTTATCATTGTCACACCCTAATTCACAAGACAACTAAAACACAGGAAGTAGTGCGAATAGGACGTCATTTAGCTTAAACTTTGCAATTGATCTTATCACTAAGCTTATTTTCAACTCCTTTTATACTATCAAACAAAACTCAAAACGCAACGACAATCAACTTTAAACACCAAATGTGATAAATAACTTAACCAAAACGTACACTTTATTAATAACAGGCGTTCTTTAAGAATATACAATTAAAACGCTTTGACCAAACATAATTAACAACTCTTAAACGCCTGATAGCTTTCTCAACTCGCCACAAGCCCTTCAACCTTCTTCTCTACTTGGCCTAAACTCCTGTTCCTGGAAAATGAGATTTTTAAAACGTAAGTCTAAAGGACTTAGTGAGATTTTATGAAATTCTTTTCGCAATGCCCTTTGATAATTCCTCTTCACCAAATCATAAATTCCAACACAATTCAATTTATCAATAAATACTTCATTTCGCAAAACATATCAAAACGTGCGTAATCATTTTTACAATAGAATTATATCAACATTTTTACAATAGAATTATATCAACTCGAGAATCAAATCAATATTCATTTCGAATAAACACCCATTAGTTAATTATTCTTTTCGCCAAGGATCTCGAATCGTTCTCTACGCTTGGTCTCATTACCTCACGTTTAGATTATTATTTCAACAACATCCAAGAACATATAGATTCATCCGTGTTGTTCAGACCGCTAAGCTTTATATACTCCTTTCAAAGCATAAGCCAGCTTATCACCATGTAGTCTCGTACACCCCATGGTGGCCTTGACTCTTTATGTACACATAAAAGTTGGCATCACTCAAGAAAATAACTAATGGTTTGAAAACCATTGTATAGTATTGGAATCATAATCATCAAATGAAGTTTTAACATAATTCATTTGAGAGAAAACACTCACCACACTTTACCAAAGATCCTCCTATTCCTTCTCTTTTCGTGGAGCCTTCTCGCGTAACAAACCGCAGCACTTAACACTTTGTTTTTCTTCTTCTCGCCAAAGCAAAACTGCAGGATTTTAGCTCTTTTTTTTTAATAAAATCCTTTTGGCTTACTTACTGACCAAATCCTCTATTTATAGAGCCCTTAAACTAACTTAGTCATGCTTAAACTCTTCCCAGTTCACCAGCTCTTGGTTAAAACTCTACATGTGTAAATTTAATATTAACTCAGTCATGCTTAAATCCTTAATCTTACACGTTAACCCATGTCAAATCAGATTTGATATTTTTCTCGCCAAACCTTTCTTCTCGCCTAACTCCATTCTGCAAATAACTTCAACCACTCAACATAGCTTTAGAAAGTCTTAACGCAATTACTTCCTTTGCAGGCTACCCAACCTTTTCTCGCGAATATTCTTTCTCTTGTGAGCGTTTAAACTTATAAGACCTACCACAAATCCTTCTTTTCTCAAAACTTCCTCGCGAATTACCTTCTTAATTGCAAAACTTAACCATAAAAGTTTTATCTCTTAATCCTTTTCGCGAATTTATTCAAACGCCAACTTTATCCAAATTTTACTTCTTAACGCAAAGTCTTATTTCAAAACGCCTATTATATTCTAAAACGCAAAATTTCAAAACTCTTAACCATATTTTAAATTCTTATACTGAAATTAGAAACAGGTCTTACAATCATATTACTGACAGTTATGTCAGTTTTTAATTGGCACTAGATGCATTGTTAAAGTGTTGTTTCTTGGAGTCATAGCATTGTAATTATCAACTATTTCATGAGCAATACATATTCCCTTATCTGGGTCAAAGACCTTCCAGATGTAGATGCATAGTCATCAAAATTGGTTATCAAAGTTCTTTGTGTTATGTGCTTCAGTCTTATTTGTTCTCCTAGTTGTTCTATTAGTTAATTAACTTAAAATACACTTTTAACTTAGGGTATTTTTTTTTTCAATTTTATTATGTTAGTTCATTTTTTAAACCTCTTCCAAAGATATTATAGAGATAAAAAATGACTAATTTAAAATTTTAGAAACCAAACCTACTTAGTATTAGAAACTCAAAGAACTTAAATGGTATTTTTCTACAGTTTAATTTAAAAATATTTCATTGGGATAAATTCAAAGGCAAAATTACAAAATATTTGAAAAAGAAAGTTTATACGTAATAATTATTCAAGTACTACATGGCTATCCAATAGATAGGCCACGAGGGTGGAAATTGCACCACCTACACAAAGTGGTGATTATTTTTAGTGTGAAACAAATTATAAAAGTAAGGTAATTTTAAATTGGAGAATTTTTAAAAACGGTAGATTTTACAAAATATTTACCACATATAGCAAATTTTATCACTATAGTGATAGAGACTATCGGTGATAGAATCCAAAATTTTGCTATAATTTATAAATATTTTAATTTATTTTGCTATATTTAAAAATGTTTCTTTTAAATTTTGTTTTCAAACAAAATAAAAATATATATTGTAAACTACTCTATTTTATACTTAATCTATGGAAAAAAAAAACATTAATATTTATAGAAAAATTAGATCAGATGACAAAAACATTTTTAAAAAAACATCTTATACCACCTCTTTTTGCATATTGTCAATATGACAAATATGACAAGTAATTAGTGACATCATAGGGTTATCAGAGAATAATTAGTTTTTAAATTTACTATTTTTGCAATTTAGAAAATGTAGTGACATAAGTCCTAATATCATAAAAAAATTTCTATTTTTGCAAGCACCCCTAATTGAAATATTGGTTTATAAATCTATAGTTTAATTAACCTATAACATATTTTATAAATATTAATAAAAAAAATTAATAGATATTCTTAAACATTTAGGTGCGTTTGGGGAAGGTAATAGTTATGAGGAAAAAGAATTACGATAATCCTAGGATTATGATAAGCCTATGTTGTGATAATTTGTGTTTGAGGAAGGATTGTGAATAATAATGTTATGATAGTATGTGTTTGGAAGAATGATTATAATAGGTAGTGTTATGATAATATTTGTTTGAGGAAGGATTACGTGAGAATGATTATGAAAATTATTTTTTAAAATTCATATTCTAAATCCAATACACAAATATTCGTATATAAATTTACCAAATTGTCATATTTTCGTAAAACAAGTTCCATTAGTTTTCTTAAATATAATGTCCATTTTCAACGTTTTTTATACAAACGTTTTGTGCGAATAAATTATTATTATTTTTTAAAATTTGTATTCTAAATGTGATATACAAATTGCGTATATTTAACAATTGATTTAAATCAATGACTGACATCATAATTCCATTCAAACGAAACAATAAACGAAAAATAAAATAGTTTATAGATTTCATTCAAAGGAAATGATGTACGAAAGAATAAAATAGTTTATACGAATTGAGTTATAAACTGAAGTCAATTACATGGAACACAATGTAGGAGCAAAAATTATTATTATTTTTAAAAATTCATATTCTAACTTCAATACACAAATCTCGTATATTTAATTTACCAAATCTTCCTAGTTTTTGTAAAACAATTTGCAGTAATTTCTTTAAATACAACATCCATTTTCAACATTTTTTAAGTAATCGTTACGTGTGATTAAATTATTAATTTTTTTTTAAAAAAATCCTATTCTAAATCGAATATACAGATTTCATATATTTAATTTACCAAATTGTTTTAGATTTTGTAATGCAGAAGCAAAAAAAAAAAAAAAAAAAAAAAAAAAAAAATTTTAAAAAAAAAAAATTACCTAATTAAAAGTAAAAAAAATGAAAATTTTAAATTAATGTAATCGTATCAAATTCATAACTTAAATACAAGTTATGTTTTTTAAATAAAAAGATTAAAATTAACAAAATTCATAAGCGTAGAAATTATAAATGAAAAAAAAAATAGATTAAATAATATTTAAACTTAAATGAGTTAATTATAAATAAAAAAGTGTTAAATTGAAGGGTTATGATAACCCATTCTCCCAAATAAGGAAAGGGTTACCCTTTCCCTATAATCCTTTCCCTCCCAAAACACACCAAGGTCATAATTTTGTTAGACATGTAATTTTAATTTAAAAATAAGTGAATAAAAAATTTAAAATTATAAATTTTCTGCTATTAGCTATAAATAAAAAAAACAATTTTATGTATGAGAGAAAAGGGTTCTACATATTGGTCTTTAATGAGTTGAGTTGTCCAAAATGAGTAAAAAAGAGTGAAGGATAAGTAAGAAAAGTGTAGCATCCTATGTCTAATTTTGTGATCAAACAAGATCAGAAGCCGATATAGTTACCATTCATAAATTTTTGTGTGCATGTTATAAGTTAAATATAGAGAATAGGATAATAGAATGGTAGAATAATGTTTAAAATGAATGATTGCATCAATACTATAGAAAATTAAAATGAGTTAAATTAAAAGATATATATTAAGTATGTTTGAGAGTAGAAGAAGTTTAATAAATAAAAAAAGATAATTGGATAAGAAAGTTATAAGGTAAGACATTAAAAGGAAAGAAAAAAGGATATAAGGCAAGAAAAGAAGGATGAAAGGAAAGAGGGGTGAGAGAATGGTAGAATAAATAAATAAATAAATAAATAAATAAGAAAAGGATGGTGCAGAAAAGGAAGAAATGAAAGAAGAGGGAATTATTGTAATATGTAAAAAATGTTGGGGAGGGGAATGAAATAAAAAGAAAAGAAAAAGGGGGAAATCACGGGGGGCGATGGGGATGACAAGAGTGCTCAAACAGTGACGTGAATTGGGGTCCACTTCTTTTTGTGTGTGTATGTGTGTGTTGTAAAGGACACGTGTAATATTATTATATTAAGGTTAAAAAATGATTAGAATAAAAAAAGGAAAAAAGAAAAAAAAAGGGGGGGGAGCCGCATGGAGTACAGTATCCGTCTGCTAATTTTGCGTTGGGCAGTCACTAAAAAGAGACACCGGCCGACCATTCCTCCCCCACCCCCCCAAAATAAAATTCAATTCAATTATTTATTTATTAGTTACTTTTTTAATTAAATAGATAAGGTGGAATAAAGTTGTAAATTAACCCCCTTTTTTTCATTAAACATATTTATTATTTGGGCACCGTCATCCTAACTACTATATTCTTTTATCAATTACAAATGATGTGGGTGATTTTAAGTAGGGGTGAAAACCTTTTTTTTTTTTTTTTTCTCTAAGCTAGGATTCGAATTAGGTCAGACCATGAAAATAAAAAGAGAAAAAAAAAAAACTTGACCCAGTTTCCTTTACCACAAAATCTATTTTAAAACTTTTTCATTCAATACAACTCTACAAGTTACAAATTCCTATAACTTAACTTATTAATTTACATTACTCGTTAATATAACTCTAAATGCTACAAAAGCTTAATAAAATGAATGAAATCATGATTTATAAAGTAAAGAGTAGAATGTAAATGAAATAAAAGGGAAGGGTATGAAATTTTTTTTAAAAAAAAAGTAAAAAGTAAAAATATATTTTGTTTTTGAGAATTAAAGAAAGAAATGGAAATAAAAAAGAAAAGCAGTGAAGTCAAATTGAAGGGAAAAATAGAAGAGTAGCATAGCATGTAGAGGCTTCCTTAAAAATTCATTACTCATCACATATCCGTAGGTCAACGTCAAAGTAAAAAGTTTTGTTCAAGAGATTCCAACACAAGGGTAAAACTGTCATAAACTAAACTTTTCCCAGGTGAGGGATTTTCATTTTAAATTTATTTTTAAACTTGGGATGGTCAAATAGTAATTTTGAAAGATGTTACGTAAGGTGGTGTAAAAATAATTCGTATTTATTTATTTAGTGGGGAGGGTTAATAAACAAAATCTACTTTATTTATAGCCATCAGAATTTCCATCTCGAGCTTTGTGCATCAAAAAATAATAAAATAATGAAAAATTTGATGTAAGAAGAAGATTTTGACGATCGGATGGCTGGGAATGGAAGTGATAAGGGGTGTGAGTGAGTACACAATACACATTACTGAATGGTCTGAGGGGGCAGAAGAAGACAGAAGAGACATGATATGATTGGATATTATGGCTCTCACTTTCTCTGTTGTATCAAACTAATCTCACCCCTCTCCTCCCAATCCCCCTCCCCATTTGCTGCTCTTTTCATCCATCTACCATTCCCATTTTCATATTCTCTAATCCCCTCATTATACAATAAAATAACCCAATTCAATCTCATCATTCTACTTCTTTTTTCTTTTATTAATCTTAATTAAACATTCAATTACAACCCTAATCCATACCATTTTTAACACATGTTTCCTCAGGACAAAGCTCTATTTATTATTTTTATTTTTTTTAAAGACCTATTGTATTCATTGCTCGTAATAAAAGCATGCATTTTTAGAGATACTATATAAATGAATAAATCATTTAATCACATGCCGAATAATTGATGAGATACTATATTATTCTATCAAAGAATCAAAGTTAGAAAAGTGAAGAATTTAACTTGTTGTTTGGTACATAATTAGCTCACAACAAAGAAATATGGGAAACACTTACAAATGCAAATTATTATAAGATACAACACAATAATGCAAAATAAATAACAAAATGTATGTTTAACTCTCTTAGATGAACCATATGGTTAATAGAAATCCATAACTAATAAATATTTATTAGCAAGAAAGATTACAAGTGATCAATTTTATTATATTTGTAATGTTTTAAAAATATTGTTATGTACTTAAGTAATTGTTAATCCTAAAAGCGTCATCCAATATAATTTCCTTAAAATATTAATTTAATAATTTAATAGGTTCTTGTATTTTGAACGACAAACAACTCAATTAAACAAAATGTATTTTTTAAAATAAATAAAAATCATACCTTTGATAATAATGATATTACACAAACATAAGCTAAGCTCTCTGAAAACAAAGTTGTAACTTTGTTACATGAAGAGAATTTAAGATATTAGTGTTCATAACTAGTTTAGTTTATGTTACCATAAATATATACTCAAAATGAAGTGAAGGATATTATTTTTTTAATTAATGAAGTAGGACTTTTTCAAAGAAAAAAACTATAGGGTACGAAAATAATAAACCTAGAGTTTTAAATTAAACACAAAAATGTCCTACCACCTCACGACTAGTCGAGTTATATTAAATAACCCCACTTGATTAAACAAAAATTTATTGTAATTAATCAACTATGGACATTGACATTAATTCTTAATATTCTTACTCTATTATATTATCTTCCCTCCAAATTAAATTAAACTAATGTTATTGCTAAACTACCAACTGATGATTGACGTAATTACCATGTGTATGATATTCGAAAACAAATTCAAACAAATTGATAATTACAAGACAGAGTGTTAATGCCAACTTTAATTTTGACAATCCAAAATAGTATAGATCGTATTTATATTTAAACTTTATGAATCGTAAATTTGAATCTATAGATTTTTTATTTAATTTATATTAAATTTAATGTCGAGAAAGAAATCTATCAATTTATTTCTCAGTACACCATCATAATTTAATTCTATCATTATCTTTCTTGTTATTAACTTTTTTTTTTCTCTAACCTTGCGGAACATTAATGCGTACAAATATACATTTCCTTTAAGATTAAATTACTCTTTCGAACTTCATACGGTACCTTATGTAAAGGACATCTTATTCAAGGTTTTTTTCTTCTCTTTTTGAGAAAATATTACTCAAAGCATTTAAGATTGGGTTCAAAGTTTTCCCCTTTTTTTTGCTTTAAATATTTTTTTATTAAAATTTGATCAATTCAATAAGTACGACTGTAGTTTCAAATGTAAAAACTACTCCAAATATTTATAAATATAATAAGAAATTAATTTTTTTTTAATAATAAATATTGATTTTTATCAATCTATCAATAAATATTAAATATTTGTTGTTTTTATAAATATATTGGTTCATAAAAACAACCCTTAGGTTTTACTATGATTATTTTGTTGTTTGAAAATAACGAAGGTATATTGGATAATAGCAACTTTCATTTTCTTTTAAAATTTGTTTTATTATTGAAGGAGACAATAATGAACCTTTAAATTCTACAGGATTCTAAATCTTTGACTAATAATTACCATTAATTTTTTGTCCAAATGACTGATAATGACTTTGAATATACACAACACTACCATTTTTTGTAACTAGATTGTAGCATTGCAATATGTCACAAAATAATATAATAAAATAAAGGAAATACAAAACTTATAACATTTTTATCGGAGATATGAAATGGTTATTGATTATGTCAAATTTTGACTAAGAAAAAACACACATGATCTTCACATGATAACAATATTAAATTTGTAGGTTAAGAAAGAGATAACGTGTAAAATAAAGAAGAAGAAAAAAACTTTAATCCTTAAGCCAAGTAAGAGAATTATATAATAGAGAATAAGTCAAAAGTACTTAGATACATCATCTAAAACAACTCAATAGTGTATTTTATTGGAAATTTGATACAAGCTTTATCTTAGTCCTACTAGGATTAGGATATCAGTTTCCTTATCTCATATAAAACAAGTTATCTTTCAAACCTTAAACTGGCTAGAGTGTATATTTGGCATGCCTTTTTAATTAAATTTCGAGACAAGTCAAAGGATGGGTGGAGGACACTGGTTTGAGCTTTTGACCTAAACTATCGTAATCTTTTTAAAGTCGAAATCGGTGACAGTAAGCATATATTGGTCATCAAATGGACAAGGTTAACGTTGGTCTCATCGTTACTCATCTTTAAACAAGCCCGAGGTCAAAGAGGTTGATTTAGATCTTCGACCCAAACCATCATCTTCCCAAGCCCTAAATAGGTCATAAAATACGCTTTGATCATGATGGAGGTCACCCTGATCAGATCGACTAGGCTATTTTGTTAAGTAACATATTACATGTTGATATATAAATCATGAAAAAGAAAGCAATATATTCATAGTGGTTAGTTCAACCTAAAAAAATTAACATTTAATTTAAAGACTGTATTTTCTCTTTTTTAAAACTTTTATTCATTTTAAACAATTTACTTTTAAATTACTTTCTCTTTAAAAATAATTTGCTCTTTATTATCGTAAAACGAAGTTATTTTGGTCCGAAAATGAAATCTAATTAGACAATCAAAATCATTCTTTTTTTAAGTATAAAAACTAAAGTTAATCAGAAATAATTAATAAAAGCTCTAAAAAAAATAAAGATTGTAAATAGTTTGTTTTTGGGTTAAAAGTAAAGAGTTTTTTGTATAGTTATATCACATAGTTAAATTGTAGAGCAGCAACACTAACTTAAACTCATGGCAAACATGACATTATTAAAGTTAGTGAATCTACATAAATTCTTATTATGGTATTTGATATTTTATTTAATCGAAAATTCAATATAAGCCAATAATTGAAATGATGTCATAATATTAATTTCTTTTTTTCTTTTATTTTACATGATTAAATAATTAAGTAATATAACAATATATATTAAACAACACTACATTAAATTTAATGGCTTCATTAACTTTTTCTTACATTTAATTAAATTAGTAACAAATTTGATTTTTGGGTTTTGTTATTTTTTCTAATTAAGTTGGTAAACAATACTATTTCTAAATTTCTGACTTCATCCTCTACTTTTTGCAAATATTTTAGAAAACTGAACCCAATTTTAAAAAATAAAAGAATAATTTTTAAAAACATGTTTTTCATTTTGAAATTATGATAAGAACTTGTCTTTTTAAAAGATGCAAATTCTGCAAGTAAATGAGAGGAAATATATTTAATTTTAAAAATATAAAACAAAAAAACTAATAAAAAGTTTACTTGTTTAAAACAGTAGTAAACGATAGAAAGAAAACTACAAATAAAAGAGGTACTATACACTTAATTATTTAACACAACACACACACAAATATATATATATATTAAAGTAAAGACAATATTTAAGTTGTACTCTTTAAATATGATGCATATATAAAATAAAATAAAAAAAAAGAAAACATGAATTTATGTCATTGAATTAAATCTGAAAGATTGAATAGCCACACTCATAATTGAATATCGGAAGGCAAAACAACGTAAGAATTCCCAAAGAAAATAAAAAAATGTAAATTTGTATATTTAAAAAGAAGTTAAGAAGAAGGAAAGAATGTCAAAAGAAAAAGAATAAAAATTAATGAGAGTGAAAATAAAAAATGAAGTTTCTTCCCCACAAATGCAGGCATGTTGGATGTTTGGGTTGGTGTGCAAGTTAGGCTAAATCTGTTCTTGCTTACCACTGCCATTTTCACTCAGTCCTCAAAAGTTCAACCAAAAAAAAAAAAAAAAGAGAGAAAGAAACTTTTTGAGAGAGAGTATCTTTTTTTAGCACGCTTTGCTTCCTCGTCTGATTAATCCCTCCCTCCCTCCATTTCTTCTTTTCCTTTGTTGCGTGAATAATCCTCTAAATACCCTTCTTCTTCAGAATCTTTTCTTTCTATTTCTCATTTTCTCCTTCTTCTTCTTCTTTTACTTTCTTTTTAAGCTTTTAACACCAATTTTTCTCCTCAACCCATCCAACCCCATCTCCCTTTCTTTCTTCTCTCTGGTTTATGCTTTTCTAACCCTTTTGTTTACTTCTTTCTTCAATCCCCCTTTTTGTTTCTTTCCCCTTTTGATCGTTTTTGTGTCACTTTGCGATTTGAGTCTTGTTTCTTTTGATCTCTTCCTCTAAATTTTCGCATTACTTCCTCTGTTTCTTGTTCAAAATCTGTTCTCTCCCTTTTCAACTCGCTTTCTTTCCTAATTTCTCCACAGTTATCATTTTTAATCGTTTATCTCATTTGGGTTTTCTCTAAATCTTTCAATGGAGATGAATGGGTGTTCTGAGAAAGATGAGGATTACCCTCAGCTGTTGGATTTGATCCCCAAAGACCGGCAATGGCTTGCTACCGGAGTTGTCGCCGGAAAAACCAACACCTCAGATGACAAGAAGCTTGAACTGAGGCTTGGTTTACCCGGAGAAGGTGATTGGTCTGGTAAAGGAAGGGATGATTCTGTTCCTTCTTTTGGGTACTTTCCCATATCTCGAAAATTTTCTCCCCCTGAGAATCCATGGCCTCCGCATCCTAATTTCCTTGGAAAGCTTCAACCCACTAAAATTTCAGGCTTTTGTCTGTCAGCAATGGGAAAAGAAGGAGTGTCACAGCCCTGTTGCACTAAAATGGGAGATCTACAAAATGCTGAAGCTAAACCATTTCCTTCCTCAGTAAACATAGCTGTTTCTAACAGTTCTCAAAAAAGGTAGCACCTCTCTTTCTTTTTCCACTAGTTTTATTCTTCATGACAATTGAAATTTGAAGCATGTGTAAAAGGACAAAGGTTTTATCACAGGTTTGTATTGTTCACTGTGGTCCTCCTGGTCCTTGCATTTTTTTTTCTATTATTTTCTTTCTATTTTGTTACTGAAAATGGGTCTAGTTTTATCTTTCCTTTGGCTGTTTGTTTTTTGGCCTTGGTCTTATCCAAAGGTTCTTCTCAGGGTTCATTTTTTTAAGCTAAGTTATGTTTCAATTTCTGAATTTAGTTAATTGAATGAAATTGGCTTATAAGGGTCAAGTTCTTGGTTTATTTTGATCTAAGTGTAAATGGACAAGTTGATGAACAAGACAACCCACCTAATTGCCCTTTGTTTTTTTGTAAAATGGAGCAATTTTCAGATGTTACAACTTTTTCTTTTGATTAACAGTGGATGTTGTTTTTTTTCTTATAATTTTGTTATGTTTTTCTGTTAATGTCTTCTTTTTTCCAGATGTCGCCATGTTTGCTATTTCTGTGCCTTTTATTTTTGTCAGTATCAACTTTAGTTTGAATTCTCTGTTTACAAAGAATCGGGTTCTGAAATACACTAATAATTCTTCATCTTTCTGAATGAAATTCAAAGGACTGCACCTGCCCCGGTTGTGGGATGGCCACCAATTCGTTCGTCGAGAAGAAATCTTGCTAGCAGCAGCTTCTCGAAGCCTGCGTCCGAGTCCTTAGATGCATCCCCAAGCAAACTCCCTGGACCGGGGGAGAAACCGGTTGATGTTGGTGGAAAGGGTCTGTTTGTGAAGATCAATATGGATGGAGTTCCTATTGGTAGGAAAATAGATCTCAATGCTTATGACAGCTATGAAAAACTTTCCTCTGGTGTTGATGAACTCTTCAGAGGCTTACTTGCAGGTAGTCTACCCAAGAATTTTTCAGGTTACTCTTGATTTCGTATCAGTTATGTTAATTTATATTAGTTCTAAAAACACCAAACCTTATTTGAACATTTCAACTGTTTTTTTTTTGTTTCCAAATTGGTTCAGGCAATTGTGTTTGTATTATGAATTTGTGACTCAAATTCCCTAATTAGTTTCAACAACAATTACTGTTGAACTCTTTCGAACAAATTGACATGGAAGACTCCTAAAGTTTCATTGTATAAAACTTTTTGAACATCTAGTTTATCTTTAGCCAGAACCCTACAGAGATTCTCATGTACAATTAGTTGAAGTGTAACTAGTTTATTGAAGTCCATATTCGACTTTTCAAACATGTTTGACTTTTTTTGTTTTTCCTTGTTGATGAGAATTACTAAACTTGCCTGTTTGTTCCTCCTGTCTACAGCTCAAAGAGATTCCTCAGGTGGTGGCGTTTTGAACAAGCAAGAAGAAGAGAAACCGATCACGGGTTTGCTAGATGGAAGCGGGGAATATACTCTTGTTTACGAGGATAACGAAGGAGACAGAGTTCTTGTTGGCGATGTCCCTTGGCAGTAAGCATATTTCATCTCTCTTTAATAATAGGACATGAAAACTACAGTAAAGAAATGGTGAAAGAACATACACACACACACACACAAAAGCAAGTTAATAACAAATTTTTATTAAACACGGTCTTAAATTATCTGTTTCAACATCTCGAAACCTTTCTTTTCATTTGTTTTGTTATAGCTCTTGTACATCATTTTAATTTCTCATCAGCTCCAATGAAAAGTTGACTTATGTTAGGCATGTATAAATGGTATCTCAAACATGGATTGAATTGAAGCATGCTTTATAAACTATTGTTTCAGACAAAAACATTATCAAGCAAGAATAGTACATGTTTTTCAGCAACATTAACAGTAGAAATTTTCCAAATCCTCCCTTCTCTTTCAGAATGTTTGTTTCGACCGCGAAAAGGCTGCGTGTGCTCAAGAGCTCTGAATTACCCTCCTTGAGTCGTGAGTTCAAACACAATTAATATTCTTTTTTCTTTCTTCATTCGATACTTCAATTTCATTAAATTAGAGACTATTTGTCTGATTACAGTTGGCTGCTCGAAGTCACAGAAGATGGTGCACGACCCTTCGACTAAGTGAAGGAAGAGATTTTTAATTCTGAAGTTTGAGAATAGACATTTGAATGTTACCTTCTATAATTTGGCATCTAATATTATTATGAGGTTGAAGAGAGTGGAGAGAAAATTATCTCACTAGTAGTAGCATGCTTAATCATCCATCCCCATAAAGTTTAATGGGTTATGCTTTTGGTTTTGTAATTTCTGTAAGTTCTTGTGAAATCAATCTGTCATCTTTTTCCTTTTGTAGAAAGCCTGAGTTAACCAATTTGTTTTTGCATTGTAACACCAAACAAGGGAGTGATTTGGAGTTTTAATATAAATTCCAGTTTAATCGGAGAATACATCATTCTCCAATACAACTTTTAATTAGGAATTTGTTATCAACACAAAAAGGAAAACCCTTTTTAGTTTTGAATCATATGATTTGGTTATAATTTAGCAGAAGTTGTGAATATATCAGCGTTAGAACATGTTCGAATCTCAATCTCCATCCGAATCAAACGATCAATAATCAAGAACATATAAATTTAAATGAATTAACTACAAATAAAGGTTGAAGTGGGTTACTTTTATTAATGATTCTATTCCAATTTCGTTGGGAAGAGTTAGAAGTGAACTTTCCACTTAAAGTCTTGGTAAAGAACTTGGATCGTATATGATCTTATTTCATACAAGAAATGAGAACATAATTTGAAAAGGGTTTTTTGAGTCGGGAAAAAGTAAGAAAAAAAGGTGGGTTTCAGTTCAAAAGATGAAAGGAAGGAGGCATTAGGGCGATGATGGTTACAAGAGCACAAGGAATGGGAACAAAGGGGCTGTGGTGGCATCCATCATAGTGTGTCATTTTCATTGAGAACTGCCTAACTTTGGGCCCATAAACTGACCAAGTCTTTAGTCATTTTCTCATCTTAAGTTGTGGTCAGGGCTACACAACATCTCATACTCTATCCTTTGACAGCAACATTGCATTGTGCTTGAGATAGTTATTTAAGAGCAATAATGCTTTTAAGTGAAGTACTTTTTACCGCTTAAAACTAAATTGAGAACTTTTTTGAAAAGTAAAATTTAAAGAGTCGTCCGTGTATAAACTATTGTATTATAGATAAAAAATAGTAAATATTGTAAAAAAGTGAAAAGAGGAAAGAGGAAGGAGGAAGGGAAGTGATGAATATAGATTACTAAATATTGTAACAAATAAGGGTTTTAAATAGTTTTATTGAAGTTAATTGTATGTTATAAATAGTTGTAAACACCAATATTGTTACATTTGGGACACTAGACATGAAGTGAGTGTAATAGTCTACTACACCAACTTCAAGTTGCGAGTCCAATAGTCTCTCAAGTAGAAGTAAATACCAATTTGATTCATTGTTATTTTATGAGACACCTATATAAATTTTGATTTTATGAGACTTATATTTGATGATTGATATGTAATTTATAAAAGTGAAGGTTGATACTTGAGAAATGAAGTTCGATTCATTCAAAAGAATATTAAAAGTTTAAACAAACATATTTTAAATTAGTTTAGGGTTTAGGGTTTGGTTTAGTTTTTCAAATGTTTAATTTTGGAAATAAATCATTTTAAAGAATTAAATTGTTTAAAAACTATTCAAAATAAATTTTAAAACACTTGTAAGTGGTGTTTGGTGATCTGTAATGTGTTAGGTTTGTAAATGAGTTAGGTTTGTAATGTAATCCAAAACTCACGTTTTGATGGAGCATTTTGAGTTCGATTTGTAATACAAAACTCATTTCATTCCACAGCTTTGTATCCAACCATCTTTTTTCTGTTTTTACTTTTCACGATCTCATTTTCAATTTTAAATATTACAAAAATAATTATAAAAAATAATTTTTATTTCTTTTAAACTTTTGAACTATGGATCTATTAGCTCTGTCCAATATACTGCTACTTCTAGTAGTAGTGAAGATATAATTGTCAATAGAATCTCTTTTTGGGTGAAGTCTAGAATGGAAGAATCTATTAAAATATTTGATTCATTTGGTTCTTCTTTATGGAAATAAATGAGAGAAATAAAAGACTTCTTTTATCTACAACTTTAACAAACATATGTTACACTTTTCAAATTAAAAGACAACATGGATTGCAACTCAAGCGTTTCTATTAATAATGCTTTGATTAAAAAAAAAAACAACAAAACAAATAATCTCTAAGCATAATATCATCAAAGGAATCTTAGTTCAATAGCAATTGACATGGTCTTCTATCTTAGAAGTAAGAAACTCGATCTCCCATTTTACAATTGTACTGAAAAAAGAGCAAAGTGTAATTATAGCTTTGTTGTTATAGACTTGTATGGAACAATCACTTTCTAAGTGCTTAAAACACTTTTTTTTTTTTTTTTTTTTGAAAGCTTTCTGCTTTCTCTAGTTTGTGCTCACATCCATACACATCATAAGCACTTTAACCTTGTACTATAAAAAACGAACAATTATTGCATTTTTTAGGCAACAAACCAACTACTACCTAAATGGATGTAGGGAGAAACTATGTTTTTCAGTTCAAATAATAATCACCATTAGAGAATGGTTCTCCTCTCAATTATTCCATTTGTTTTCTTAAGCTTTGTCTTTTCACCTTAGGAATTATATATGTAGCACCATGTAAGTTTTGTAATACTTTGGCACACCTCTCGTTATTATATTCGAAAAGAATTCATTCCTTTTATATTACTTTGAACTGTTGATGTTGAAATTGGTGGAGTGCATTGTTATAACCTATCTTGCTTTGAAGATCCAAATATAATAATAGTGTTGTTTACAATTATTCGTATATATCCTACAAATTAAATATAGTTGATATACTATCACAAAACTCTCTTCATTACATTATTTACTATTTTTTTACTTATTATCTTTCTTTTTTCTTACATTGTCTACAATTTCTTATCTAACCTAGATTAAAATAGTTTTTACCTCAAATCCTTACTATTATATTCTTGATTAAAATAGTTTGCTTCGAAAAATACAAGACTATTATTATTATTATAACACACAAGCCATCATTACTATCGATTATAATAATCAATTCAGTGCTACAAATGTTGGTCGATGTTAAACATTTCAACTCATTCTTCATATATGTAATATTATTAATATTAGTTGGTGTAATGATATTCAAAATGAAAAGATTTGTAAGATGGATCTCAATTAATAAAGATTTAATTTGGGTTGATTTTTGGTTGTAAATGATGAGAAGACAAAGTGGGGGTGGGGGAGAATTCAAAACGGAAATCAATTATCATTTGGACTAAAGAAAGAAAGAAAGAAAAGAAGAAGAAGAAGAAGAGAGGGTTAAGTTTGTCAAAGGTTTCATGAATGGAGAAAGCATTTAGATGTGTTTGTTTGTGTAATTTGAGCCAGTGGAGAATATAATGATTAATTGGTTGCTTATCACTCTCTTCACACCAACATCAACATTCTGTGTAAAACCCAATATACTCTCACTTTCTTTGAAATTGCTCAACGGCATGCTTTTTTTTTTTTCTTTTTTAAATATTAGTCGTTTGTAATTTTTTTTTTTTTTGAAAATTTACTTGTAAAATAAGATAAAATAAGATTAGTAAATTTTATTTTTAAATTTAAAAATAGAAAATTATTGTAAATGACAAAAAGTTTTTGAAGTCTATCGGTGTCTATCACTGATATCATCTAAAATTTTGCTATATTTTATAAATATATTTTAATTCATGTGTTATATTTTAAAATGTCTCTTAAAATTTTAGTAAGGATGTTTAATAAACTAATAAGGATGAATGAGTGTGATTTGGTGATAAAATTGAAAGAATGCTTAATATTTTCAATATTGTTATATGGATATTTAAGTTTGTGTATTTATAAGATAATTATAAAAAGAATATAGGATTTAGCCTTACTTTTAGGTTTTTAGGTTGTTTGATGGGTTTTAGTATGAATTGAATTTTTTCCTTAGGTGCTAATTTCAAGTTAGGAGTTTGAGTTATGCCATTAGTTGCGTGCAAAAAATACATTTAAATAAGATTGATCATTCTATGTTGTGGAGTGTTTAAATCTTGGATAAAGGAATTTGTTCTTTGTCCCAAGATATTTGATCTTATGGTAATTCATATCTAACTCAATTCTTAAGGTTGAAATCGAGTTGATTTGGAGGTTTTAATGATTGAGGATTGTGAATTCTCATCCCAAAAGAGTTTTCGCATGATAGTGTTTGGAACAACATATTGGGATGAGTAATAATAGTCCACTTAGAATTTGAGCCGTGGTTTAAAACAATATAGGATAAGAATTATCTCAACCTTTAATTTTGCTATAATAACACTATTTACAAGAGATTAAATTATCAACAATCTCTCCCTCCAATGCTTTTAATGCCTCTATCTTTACCAACTAACTTTGATGACCAATTTTGACAATTATTTTGCCGACCAACTCCAGCTCCATGCGATTAACTTCGACAACCAATTCAAGTCATCACTATAGCGATCAATTCATAGTAGAATTGTTTTATAGTAAATTCATATTTTAATAGAAATACTTGAGTTAGATCGATATAATTCATTGTAAAAGAATGAATTATACATTTGTTTCGTCACATAGGGTTTCATATACAAAGACTTCTCAAGAAAAAAAATATTTTAAAATATACCTTTACAATGAATTATACATTTGTTTCACATAGAGTTTCATATATACAAAGACTTTTCAAGAAAAAATATTTTTACAATGAATTATACATTTTAGTTCAATTCATATAATAATAAATAACTTAATTGTTTTAGTATTTGAGCTTCTTAGGAGAGATGCTTGATCAACCCTAGTTCAGAACGGGTGTACATAAGCCGAGTTGTTCTTGAACAACTTTGGAAGAATAACCTACCGATATTGATTTTTTGTTTTTTTCGTTTGAATCATGTAAATAAGTTGACAAATATTATTTACGTGTCATCGTGGTGGTGGTGGCCTGTAGTTGTCAATGATCATTCATAGGTATATACATTTTGTGTGCATTGTTATGGAGTTATAGAATTGATAACTTTTGTACACATCCAAATAATATAGAGTTTTCTAATTACTTCATCAATAATAAGGTACTTTTATAGTCTAATCTAACATATTTTGTACATGTTTAACAATAACAGTACATTTACAAAATGAACAAATGGAAGGAAATTTGTAGGAACACATCTTTTTATTTCTATTTATAAAATACCATATTTAAGGGATTTGAATAATACAATACATATACAAGAAGAAAGAAGAAGAAGAAGAAACTTGAACAAACCACAGGCTGCATGGGCTGCTCGGTATGTTTGTTCTTTTTGGGCTTTTCTACCTATTACTACTATGGCCCAAAATAATTTTGTGAACCCAACCTCATTGTGTTTCTAAATAATATTGAAGATTATTAATTAGGGTAAACCAACTAGAAGAATAACAATTTTAAAATTGCCATTTTGAAAAATAGCAAAATCGATCTTTTTCTTTTAAATGACAAATCAAAAAAAAAAAAACAAAAAAACAAGAATTTGAAAATACCAATAATACCCCTACATACATGAATTACACCCTATCAAAAAAAAAAAACAAAAAAACAAGAATTTGAAAATACCAATAATACCCCTACATACATGAATTACACCCTACTTTCTCGAGGTAAAATTAAAAAAATCACACTTTCATAATCTTTTCTTCTTCCAATTTCCAGGACCCTTTCTTCTTTAATTTTAGAAAATCATTGATTTCGTATTCTTCTTTCTTCTTCTGTCTACCTCCTTTCTTCATTCTCCTTTTTCCATTTTCCGTCTTCCTGTCTAAATAAAATGGAGATGGAATAACACGACAGATCTAAAAAGGAGGATAACCCATCAACTCTGCACGTTTGGATCATCATCGACATGATAGCCAAGATGGATGTTGGGCGGTAGAGACAATCCATCTGGCAAACTACTCAGACGGCCACCGAATTTTTCATCTTCTTCAGCCTCAGATTCCTCATCTCTTATGGCATTCACATTCCTCGTCTTTTCAGCGTTTACATTCACCATTAATACGAACCAATAAATGGAAAGCAATTCACGATATTTATAATATATTTTTATTTAAAAAATAATAATTTAATTTAGCTTATTTGAAATTAATACAAATTAAATGAATTAGATTTATGGGATATTCCATTTGAAAAAATTTAATTTAATTTAGCCTATTTTGTTGGAAATTTTTTTTGTTCTTTTTTAATAATTTGTATTTTAATAAAAATTAAATTAACTAGATTTATGGATATTTCATTTGAAAATTAATAATTTAATTTAGCATATTTTGTTGGACAAAGATTTTGGTCCCATTTTTTAAAACTAGTTCTTCAACACGTGCATGCACATGACTCTTTTAACTTGTTAAATGAATGTAAAAAATATGAAGTCAGTAAAAAAAATCACATATAACAAAATTCAACAAATTTAATTTTCAAAAGTACAAAAGATACATCATTAAAAAAAAGTTTAAAAGTGGCACATTACTATTTTGATCATTAAAGTTATTTGATAATGAGTTTATTGATCAAAAAATGTTTGATAAAAAAGTATTCCAAAATGAAAGTGAAAAATAGAGAGGATTAAAAGTGATGTTATGTTAATGATTTAATGTTTAATGTATTCTATAAGATATAATGCATTAGAAAATAATCTTGCAATCAAGGTTAAGTTCTTGAATTATAACTAACTTTGCTTTTAGCAAAACATGCTACTTTCATTTTAAACATATAATTTTTTTTAAAAAAGGTTTATATCAGTTTTTAATTAGAAATAAGATTGTATTTAGTAAAGAAAATGTGAAAACATCTATTGGAAGGAAGAGATTAGTATATGTAATTGAGATAATTTTTTTAATCTACTTGACGTTTAAAAGCAAATAAAAAATAAAATTTCAAATATAACAATACATTATTTATTAAAGCACTTACTTTATAATTTATTATAGGAAGGAAAAAATAAAAAGAAAAACTTAGTACACTTATCTAATATCTCATATCATACCAAATGAATAAATTCGTTGTCAAGAAGAAAAATAAACCTACATAACTTTTTATAGAAAAATGTGATTATCTATTATGCTCTAACACACTATACATCAAATAATTAATTTTGGAAAAATGGTTTGAGTTTGAAAAAAAAAACAAATACACATGCAGATTTTTGTAGAAAAAGGTATGCAAAGGTGATGTCTATTTAATTTCAAGAGTTGAGTACTCTTGTTAAATTATTGAAATTTTCAAAATTTTCAAATTCTAAAATTTATTATAATTACTTGATAAAACTATTCAACTTCTAAAACTTTAAAATTATAAAATAAATTAAATTTAAATTTTTTATTATTTTTAATGAATTTCTCAGGACAATAATTAATAATTAGATTCCAATAAAAGTTACATAATTCAAACACATTAAAAGTGTATTAACCACACTTCACCATTTTATTAATAAAACAACTCTAATAAAAAAATAATTAAAAACAAACATGAGCAAAGAATGTATTCTTTTACAATGTCCAAGATTTCCTATTGCTACATTCTAAAAAAAAAAAAATTTTCATGGTTGCATGATTAAAACATATCTCATAAAGAAATACACACAAACATATATTTAGATCACATGTTTACATTTTAACAAAAAAAAAATCTAAGATTATATGATTTAAACATCCATAAAAGAATACAAGCAGACATAATTATATATAGAAGTAAATAAATACAACAAAAATGAAAAAAAATAAAAGAGAACATAAGAATGATAATTTGATTTCTTCTTTACATCTTAATTTTTTGTTGTGACTTATGAGTTTGAATGGAAAAAAAAAATAAAATATTTATACAAAAAAATTTCAAAGGGGAGGAAATTGAAATGTTGGGAAATAGAGAAAGTTAATAAGAGAGAAGAGAATGTGAATAGTTGGGAGATAAAAAGTTAAGAGAAAGATGAAAAGAATGGATGAGAAAAAGAAAAGTTTTAATAAGATAATTAATTAATTAATTAGAGAGAAAAGTGAATTTTTTTTAGTTGTTGGAAGAGTTATTTTCTTACGTTTAGGGATTAACAGAGGAATGACAGAATAATAAATAAATTAGTTAAACAATATAAAAGTAAAATATAGACCATCATATTAATAAAATAACTTTAAAAAATTAATTTAATTTAGCAATTAACTACATTAATTTTTGTTTTTAAATGACAAAATTACCACCAAAATAGTAATGAAAAACCTTATAATGAAAGGACAAAGTTGGAACAAAAAATGTCTTCTCATCCATGCTTTTATATATACTATAGAAAAAGAAATATATATTTGTAGAAATTAAAAAAGTTAGCTACATGGGAGCTACCAGACTCCATCATCTTCTATTTTCTATGTTACTTAAGAAAATAAGAAAGAAAAAAAAACAAGTAATAAATAAAGTTGTCTTCTTCTTGAGTATGCATAACTAGCTAGCTGAGTTACGAGTGACAAAGAATTAACTGTATTTTTTCATCTTTACCCTCACTTTATATGCACTCGATCTTCTTCAAATGAGTTTCCATCTTCACATACTAAATATTGAGCTTTTAGAGATAAATTGAGCGGGAAAGAATAACAAACTAATTGAAGAAAATACTCAATTATGTTGGTAGAAAGAAATCAAGGAAACCATTTATATAGTAGTGAAAGTTGAAGAAATGTTATAAAAACTTTTGAACTTTCAAGTCGTTAAAGTTGTATCGTTAATTAGAATTAATATAAGATATTTAATTTTAATTAATTTCTAAAATATAAATGAAAAACCATTAGTCTTCCATAATTAATTATATTAAAAAAAATAAAAATAAATTTACCATAAAACCAAAAAGTGAATTGGAACACAAAACTAAACTTAAGGGTATAATGGAAAAAAAAAGTTTCTCCACATTGAGGTTTTTATATACACTATAGATAATTTGTATTATTTAATAAATAACATGAACTAGATTTATGAGATATTCCATTTAACAAATAATAATGTAATTTAGCCTATTTTGTTGGAAAAAACCCAAATAGAAAATATCTTCTTTTTAAATCGATTTCTTTTCTTCATCTAGAAACAAATAGCCAAATGGAAGTAGAAAGATTGAAATTAAAAGGAATGAAGGAGAGAGAAAGATATGAAATAATAGGTGGTGTGATTGTAACAACAAAAAAACCGAAGACAAAGGTAAACAAATTATGAATTCAAATCAAATCACATTTATCACACATAAAATAATACACTATATAGTATAATATATATACATTGTTTTACGTATTAAGAAACAAGAAGAAATTAAAATAAATGGAAAATGAGTTTTGGATGAAGAAAATAAGGAACTAAAATTTATTATTATGTTGTAATTATACCTCGAGGACTTTGACCAAAAGGCTTATATTTTTTCAGGATAATATAATCTACATGCAATTATTTAAAATGTAGGATTATAGTAGCGAGGTAGAATATACTGAAGATAATACAAAAGAGAAAGAACAAAAAGAAAGGGAAGAGATTGGTGAACAGTCAGAAAGTCACAAATAAATTACTTGAAAACACACGAAAACGTTATTTCACGATAATTACAATGTAACTATTATTGCAAATATATAAGAAAATAAAATTTAAAGTATATATATAATCAACATAATAAAAATCAACATTATTTAAGGGTTGGGATTAAAACGTTATTTTTTAAATAAAATTAATGGTTGAGATTCTCCCAAATTCAAAATTAATTTGGTTATTTCGAAATTGTAACAATTAAAGGTATTGTGTTTTAAAATGAATCGTTGAGATTCTCCAATTCAAAAAATAATAATTTTAAAAATTTGAATTTAAATTAAGGTTATTTTAAAATAAAATTAATCATTGAGGGCCCGTTTAGTAACGTTCCTGTTTCTATTTTCATTTTTTAAGAAATGCAGGAATTTGGTAACGTTCTACTTTTCTCGTTCTAAAAAAAAAAGTAGAAATGCTTCTCATTTTATAAGGAATTATTGGAAAAAAAAATGAGAAGTTTCTCCCGTTCTCGTTTCTCAATTATTTCTATTGGTTTCTTTTTCCTTTTTCTCAATTATTTCTATTGGTTTCTTTTTCATTTTTTTCAATTATTTTAATTGATTTCCTTTTACTTTTTTCTCAATTCCTTTTATTGGTTTCTTTTTCATTTTTTTCAATTATTTTTCTATTTCATTTTCCTTTTCCATTTTCCTCTAGTGAATTACTTTTTCTTCTTCTTATTTTTATATTCTTCTCCAAATAACCACTCTCCACGTGATTTCCTTTTTCTTTCTCTTACTTCCATCGTCTTTCCCAAATAACCATCCTCTTCCTCTTTCTCTCATCGTCTTCGTTGTCTTCCTCTTCGCCTCACATTGTCTTCCTCTACACGATGCCTTCCTCTTTGCTGGATTTGGGTTGTCTTCTTCCTCTTTGCGTGAATTGTGTTTTCGCTGTGGGTTTCACCGAATTTATAGGTTTTTGCTAGATTTGTGTTTTAGCCGTGAGTTTTTGTCTTCCTCTTTGCCGTGGGTTTCGGTCCTCCTCTTCGTTATAGGCCTTCGTCTTCCTCTCGCCGGCTTTGTCCTTCATATCCCAATCTTCATCTCGTTCTCCATAAGATTACAAGACGACCTTCCTATCTAGGTTTGATAATTTTATTTTTTTATGTTTAATGGAGGACATATATTTTTGTTTGATGTTTAATTGAATTAAATGTGAATAAAATAAAAAATGAATCTAAAAGAAAATCAAGAAACAAGAAACAGTTATCAAACACATTTTCTGTTTCTATTTCTTTTTTTCAAGAAACAAGCTAAGAAACATAAACATTTATCACACACATTTCTGTTTCTTGTTCTAAAAAAAGAAGAAACAGGAAACCAAGAACAAGAAACAAGGAACAAAAAACATGGTACGTTATCAAACTGGCCTTGAGATTCTCCCAATTTCAAAATAATTAACAATTTGGTTATCTTTATATTCAAACAATTCATCTTATTTTGAGATAAAATAGCAAACAAGTTAGATTCTTCAATTTTGAAAAATAATAATTTTTTAATTTAAATTTTAATTAAGGTTATTTTAAAATATAATTAATAGTTGAGATTCTTCCAATTTCAAAATAATCAATAATTTGGTTATCTTGATATTCAAACAATTAATCTAAAGTTAAGATAAAATAGCAAACAAGTTAGACTCTCACATTTTGAAAAATAACAAAATTTTTATTTTGAAATTCAATTAATGTTATTTTGATACAAAATTTATTCTTTAGATTCTCCAATAATTGAAAAATAATAATTTTGTTATTTTTACATTCAATAAAATCTATTGTTGAAATTTTGCAATTTTGAAAAATAATAAATAATTTTGTTAATTTGAAAATTATTTTGAAATTCAAATTTAATATTGTTATTTAGAAATGAGTAAGATTGAATAAAGTTGAGATCTGAGATATTAGGAAGAAGGTATGATATGAGTTGCTATATTTTTAGCATCAAGGAAAATGGTTAAAAGCTCATGAGTACATAACACAAATTAATTACAATGTAGAGACGAAATAATTATAGTTGAAGAATGTGGGTATTTTGGTATTTTATAAAATATCATGAACGTGCAAAAAATGTCATTTGCTAAAAATAAAAAATAAAAAGTGGTTTTGTCATTTTTCAAAATGACACCTAAAAACGTTGTTATTTCTCTTATTGTTCATACTAATTTACCAAAAAGAATAAACTATAAAGTACTCCTATACACCAAAAAAGACTTATTTAATTTATCCAAAACTAAAAAATATTGCATTGACCCCAAATCTAACTATACCAAATCTAAAGTTCAAATCATAAAAAGGAAGATTCCTATTAAACATAAAGAACCAGTAACTAATTCAACTAATCTAAAATTTAAAACAAGACAATCAACCTTTTATTAATTATTACAAATCCAAACGTTAACAAATTTTGAACTTTAAAAATAATTTCTACAGGAAAAACATGCATGACACAGATAAAAGAATTATCATAAATAAATACTAAAAAAACATCTTATTTTCAAAATAATTATTAGTCTTTAGTTAGATCCACCAATACATTTACTAACAAAACAAACATTGTATTAGAAGGGATCATACAAACCAATTTCAATATGATCAATCAAAATATACAAATAATATATATATTATATTGGAAGAGAAATCAAACAACCAACTTTAACATGAACAACTATACGAACACCTTTGTATTTGCACCCAAGTAGGAAGATATGTGTATTGACAAATGACAGTATAAGCACAAAAAGATAATAGTCTGAATGGAGAGCATTTTCCAAAATGTTTACTGTGAATAGTATCATAGAGCTTAATTTCTTACATGATCAAAGAAGCAAAGTTGTGTTTTGGGAGGTTATCTTTTTGTCTCATGTTCGTCAATTCAAATGTCCTAGCTTGCTCTCTTGTCTTTAATATGACTTTATCGTTCTTTTCGAATGTCCTAGCTTGCTCTCTTGTCTTTAATATGACTTTATCCTTCTTTTCGAGTAGGTTAGTTCTACATTTGTTTCACCTAATATAATCTTTTAATTTATATGTTAGTTGTTTGTTTTACTTGCTTCATTCTTAAACAATAGTTTGATATTTCATAGATATGACAAGAAAATTCTACAAAATATTTTGATTTTGTTCGATAAAATTACAAACTGTACCATATGTTATATTTGTTTCATTATTAATCTAGGAGTGTTCAAATACTCCAACAATTCGAACAACACGGACTACCAACACAAATTGCAAGGATTAGGTTTAGTTAGTTTAATTTTGGGTTGGATTGAATTGAATTTTTTTTATGTTTTTTAGGGTTGAGTTATGGGGTCAGGTTACATTTTTTAAAATTCGGGTTGATCTAACCCAACTTTAATTTCTAAAATATATTAATTCATACATATTATTATGAAATTTGTTTGAAGTTTGTAATAGACACGTTGAATTTTGATTTTTACATTTGAGTTTTAGGAAACTTTAGTTATTAATATATATGTAGATAAATTTAAGTATTTTAAGTTAATAAAAATTATACTTAAAAAAAGAAAAGAAAATAAATAAATTACCCGACAACTAATCCAACCTAAATTATTTGTGTACATATATTATTAAGGATTGGATTGAGTTGGGTTGAAGATCTTATTTGGATTTCTCAATTATCGAGTTGGTCTAAAAAATCTTCCCAACCCAACTCATTTACACCCTTAATTTAATCCTTGAACTTCTAAATTTAAATCATATCTTCAAGACTTTAACCTTTGTTGTCAATGACAATCATGAATTAACGTTAATAGACACCTTCTCAAATCAAATAAGATGAAGAACTATGAATTAATAATAGTTTAAATTTAAATCATGAAACATTTATTAAACAAAAAATGACAAAACATTTAAATTCATTTATGTTTACAAATAAATGTTGAATTTTTTATAGGGTACAGTGAGTTCAGTGACTTCATTACTTTATTTAAAATTTTAAAAAAAAGCTTCACTTCATTATTCTCTCTTTCTCGAAACCCTCCCTTCACAGCTTCTCTCTCATTTCAAATTTCTTCCTCATCTTTCTTCTCATTGGATAACTCTCTCCCTCCTCTCTCCTCCTCTCCTTCTCTCTCGCTCTCTTCTCTCCTTCGTCTTCCTCAAAATCTTCACTCTTTCCAGATCTCAATTTCCATTCTCTAAAATGAAGCCAAGAAACCCTATCTTTTGAGATACCCATCTCGCCGATCCACCCCCATCTTCTACTTCTAGCCCTAACGAGATCAGAATCAAGGGCGGCAAGCCCCCTCGAAAAATATGCTTCATTGTTCCATGGTTCCCGATTCCAAACCCTCTCCAACTAAGTTGAAGATCCCACTCCCTATGGAGACCGCCCCTAAGAATTCCACCGAATCAGGGTAATATAGCCAAATGAATGAGAAAAGAAGTGGATAAAGTCAGTTTAACATCCTTCAATGGATAAACTTGTGTTATTGCTATATCTTTATATGATTTAGAGACAAACCGATGAAAGTGAAAATTCATCTTTCAAGAGTGAACATCTTTGTTGACATCATTGGCCAATGTCTTCTTAACGTTACAGATTGCTGTTGGCGATGTCATGTGTTAAATTAAAACCGACAAAGCTATTCTCGAGTTTGAAAGTCTCGAGGAGGGTTAATCTTAGCTATTACAACATTGTTTCAAAAGTTAGACAAATGTAGGGGTGGGAATTAGAAACTCCGAATGTTTTCATAGTAAGAAAGTAATCCTTCAATTAGTGTTTTAAAAGCAGGCACAACTAGGTGCGCGCCTAGGCCTAAGTCACACAGCTGGGGCTTATTCTTGAAGAGGGAGACATTCTCAATAAGGCTCGGCTTAGGCGCATGACTTCCTAAATGCTCAATAGGTGTGGGCTTTTCAAGAATATGTGGGATGGACTTTAATAAAAAAAATATTATATATGCTTCTTAAACCTACTACTTAATCTTTAAGAATGAATTTTTCTTTTTATTTTTGTTGAATGCTGAATACTTTTCTGTTGTGTTTTATTTTTTTGGTAGAAAACTAATATTATAATTGTCGTCACATGATCGCTATGCGGAGCAGTCGACATCCTCATTTATTTAATTTCAATAAATAAATAGTTTTGGAGTCGTCACCAACCATATTAAGGTGTGATTGGTCACTCAAAGAAAAAAAATTGTCTACGTAAATTCATGAGATTTAAGTTTGGGAGTCAGTTGTGTGTAGGGAATGTGGTAGCACCCTACAACATCCATAAAATGGTTACCCAATTTTATTTTTTAAACTAAATAAAATGGGTCCACAAAACATGGTTTTTTATTTAGGTTTTTTTTAAAATGTCCCACGGTTATCAATTTACATCGAAGAAAATAAAACCTGAGCACGAACTGATAATTATGGGTGGCATATGAGCTATTAGAAAAACGAAGTTTATTTTTGTTTCAAAAGATATTTTTTTATATTCACCTCTAGAATATTAAAATACCAAACTTTGATATTTTAATCTCCATCATAGGTGTCTAACGAGAAATTTCATATATCTAAGAAATAATAAATTCATAGAAAACACTACTCAGTCCCATTTAAAAGTATGAAATGGTTTATAATTTTAAAGACAATTTATTTATTAAATTTCAAATAGAGAAATTTCATGTATTCAAGGGATTTAAATTATAAAACACATAAAAAGCAATATTTTTGCTCCGATTTAAATTTTTATATTTAAATTGGAAAATAAATAATAATTATAATAATAATAGTGACAAAACATTGTGAAATTTAAGAAATACTTGTGAAATAAATAAAATAATATGGTGAGATAAAATAATACAGTGATATAAAATAATACAAAGAGATTGAGATAAGATAATAGAGAGAGATAACATAAATACAGAGATAATATAAGCAAAAAAATAAATAAAGACAAAATAAAGTGGGATGCAAAAATATGCAAGATACCAAAATGCAAAATAATTAATTAATGCAGCCCATGTTATAATGTATAGGATGTCAGGCTAATTAATTAATGCAGAATGCAAATAGTTAACGCAATAATTATTAAGGCAGGATGCCAAATGCGTGCCAAATAATTAACGATGCCATGATGCTAACTAATTAATTCAGGATGCAAATAATTTGAATGAATAATTAACACAAGCCAAATGGGTGCTAAAAAATTAAAAATGTCATGATGCTAATTAATTAATACAGGTGTCATGATGCTATATAACACACGCCACGTGACGCAAAGTGTGTGCCAAATAATTATAGAATGCTAATTAAGTAATAGGCCAAATGAGTGCCAAATAATTAACGCATGATCCATTTGCTAATTAATTAATGCATGATGTAAATAATTCAATTAACACATGTAAATGAATAATTATTAACACAGGAGCTCAATTGGGTGCAAAATAATTAACACAAATGCCAAATGAGTGCCAAATAATTAAAGCACGATGCCAAACAAGGTCAAACAATTAAAGAATGTCAAATGAGTACCAAATGAGAAGAATATCAACCTTATTTACTTTTATTTTTATTATTATTTTAAAATTTGTTTTTGTTTTTGTTTTTTTAAAACTTAAATTTAAATCTGGAAATTTAAATTTAAATTCAAATTCAAATTCAAATTCTTTTATAAAAATAAAACTAAACATAAATAAATAAATGAAAAATGAAAAATGCAGGACAAAATAGGGTATTTACAGCTTGCCTCCCTTTATCCATCTTGAAAATATTTAAAAGTGGACAAAGGAAATAGATAAGGTATTTGGGCCGATTTTTTATTTTTTAAAGAGAGAGAAAGAAAAGAAAAACTATCAAATGAGAAGGATATCAACCTTATCTCCAGAGCTAGGTCTGATAAATGATGGATTCGATAGACAGGTTTCAGCCTCAGCTTTAGATCTGGCACGATTTTACTAAATTTGAAAAAACATCAACCTTACTACTTCAATTTTGAAAATATTGTGCTTTTCAAAGAAATAAATACCTCACTACTTCAATTTTCCAATATCATTAACAATTGATCAACATGGTCGTCATATGATAGAATAAGACATGTATCACAAGAACTGTTTAAACTGTCAAACTCGCCACTCTTCGTATCAAACAAACGAATTCAAACTGTGAAAGACTGTACTACGTTGTAAAGACCTAACGTTGTTTTAGTTTTGGACTTGACAAAACATGAATCCTTTAGGATGTAGACTTCCAATTGCACCGACTCACAATCATAGAGAAATTTGTTTGGACTTGTAAACACCTATATTTCCTTAAGTCTTAACAAGAGAAAATCATAGCTTTTACTTGGTTTGCAAATACAATAAGTTGTACTGAATCTTTGTTAATTAACAATATGTAGAATAATGGACTGATGAATAATTGATCTTTACTATAAGTTGATGACATTTTAAAAAGTATGAAAGAAAGGATTGACAAATAAACACATGTTTGATAAATATGATAAAAAAATGAAAAGATAATAACAATTCTTGGAATAAGAATACAAAGAGAGGAGATAAGGGGAAGTTTATACATATGGAAATAACATTTTAAGAACTAAATGTAAGTTTCCTAGAAATACCCCTGACTTCTTTCAACTCTACGAAACTTTCTATGAAAATGTCTCACGCATAATATCTTAACCTAACTTCTTTCACGCATAATCTGAATTCACAGGATTTTTTAACTCAATGCCATCCATATTGGTTAAAAGCAAAACTCCTCCTGAAAAAACCTTTTTCACCACGAACGGACCTTCATAATTAGGAGTCCATTTTCCTCGATGATCTTTCTGAAATGGAAGTATCCTTTTTAACACCAAATCTCCTTCTAAAAAACTTCGATGGTGCACTTTTTTATTGTATGCTCACATTAGTCTTCTTTGGTAAAGTTTTCCATGAATTAATGATGCCAATCGTTTTTCTTCAATGAAATTCAACTGCTCATAACGACCTCGTATCCATTTAGCTTCATCTAACTTAGCTTCCATGAGAACTCTCAATGAAGGTATCTCAACTTCGGTATTTCAACTTCTAGAGGTAGGACAGCTTCCATACCATAAACCAAAAGAAAATGGTGTTGCCCCTATTGAAGTACGAACTAATGTGCGATATCCATGCAGAGCAAAAGATAAAATTTCATGCCAATCTTTGAATGTTGTTGTCATCTTCTCGGTGTTTCTTTTAATATTTTTGTTGGCTGCCTCAATTGCCCCATTCATCTTGGGGTGATAGATATGCAGTCGAATTTCTGTGATTGATCTTGAATTGTTCACAAAGTTCGTCCATCATTTTGTTATTAAGGTTCTTGACATTATCTGTAATAATAACCTCTGGGAGACCATAACAACAGAGATAAACTCTTTCTTAATAAACTTAAGCACCACTCCTCTTGTAACGTTGCAGTAAGATGCCGCTTGTATCCATTTAGTGAAGTAATCAATGGCCACAAGAATAAAATGATGACCATTTGAGGCTTTAGAATTAATGGATCCAATAACATCCATTCCCAGAAAGAAAATGGCCAAGGTGCTGACAAGACATGCAATGGAGATGCTACTGCACGGATCTTATCCATATAAATTTGACACTTTTTACATTCCCTTACATATTTTATGCAGACTGATTTCATCGTTGTCCAATAATAACCAAATCTAAGTATTTGTCTAGCCATCATATGTCCATTAGCATGTGCTCCACATATTTCTTCATGAATTTCTGTCATAATTTATTTTGTTTCTTCTACATTAACACACCGACGAAGCACCATATCATGCTTTCTTTTATAAAGAACTTCACCACTTAAGAAAAAGCTCATGGCCAACATTCTGATTGTGCGCTTGTCATTCTCTGAAGCTCCATATGTATATTCTCTACATTTTATGTATTGGTTGATGTCAAAATACTATAGCTTATTATCATTTTCAATATCCATGCAATATGTCGATGCATCTCGCTTTGTCATTTGGATTAGATAAAGTTCACACTCAAGGTTAAGATTAAACATCATTGTCAAGGTGCTAATGCATCTGCCATTCGATTGTCTTCCCTATGAACATGGTCAAATGAAATTTTCTCAAAATTTTGAGATAATTTTGCAATGTATTGGCTGTAAGGCACCAATTTAGCATCTTTTGTTTCCCATTCTTCCTTGACTTGATGTATTACTAGCATTAAGTCACCAAAAACTTTCAACTTTTTAATACTCATGTCGCATGCTACTTTAAGTCCCATAATACAGGCTTCATATTCAGCGATACTGTGAGTGCATTCAAAACATAACTTAGCCGTTAGGGGAAATACCTTTCCTTCTGCGGAAATTAGTACAACTCCAATCCCATGTCCCAACTCATTTGAGGCACCATAAAAAAGCATAATCCATGTCTCATGATCTGTAGCATCCTTTTCAACTAGAAATATGTTTTTATCGGAGAAATCAACCCTCATTGGCTTGAAATCTACTACTGGTTGGGCACCTAAATGATCAGAAGTGTGCTTCCCTTTATTGCTTTTTTAGTAACATAAACAATATCATACTCTGACAACAAAACTTGCCATTTTCCAATCCTCTTAGATAATGACGATTTCTCAAAAATATATTTTATTGGATACATTTTTTAAATAAGCCATGTCGTATGATATAACATATATTGCCTCAAACGGTGAGCGGTCCATACCAAAGCACAACAAGTTCGCTCTAATATTGAGTATTTAGACTCATAATTGGTGAACTTTTTGTTCAAATAATAAATAAGGTGTTCTTTCTTCCCTAATAAGTCATGTTATCCAAGAACACCACCCATAGAACCTTCTAATACTGTCAAGTATAGGATTAACGGTCACCCTAGAGCTGGAGGTATCAATAAATGTGGGCTCTGCAAAATACTGCTTAATTTTGTTGAAAGCTTCTTCACAATCCTCATTCCATTTTCCTGGATTGTTTTTGCATAAAAGCATGACGATTGGTTCGCATAATGGTGTCAAATGCTAGATAAATCTGGTTAATGTAGTTCAATCTTCTAAGAAAATCTCGAACTTCTTTTTCTGTTTCAGGGGATGACATTTCCATGATAGCCTTCACTTTATCTGGGTCTACTTTGATCCCTTCTTCACTGACAATAAATCACAACTTTCCCGAGGTTGCCCGAAATGTACATTTGGATGGATTTAATTTCAATTGATACTTTCTCAACTGATCAAATAATTTTTGAAGTATAGTTGTATGATCTTCATTTGCCTTGGATTTTGCAATCATATCATCAACACCTCTATTTCCTTATGCATCATATCATGAAAAAGTATAACCATTGCTCGCTGATATGTTGCCCCAGCATTTTTCAAACCAAAAGGCATTACTTTGTAGCAGAATATTCCCCAAAGGGTAATGAATGTCATTTTTTTCTCTATCTTCTTTAGCCATTTCGATTTGATTATATTCTGAAAAACCATCAATGAAGGAGAAAGTTGAGTATCCTGCAGTGTTATCCACCAACATGTCGATATGAGGTAAAGGAAAGTTGTCTTTTGGACTGGCTCGATTTAAATCTCTATAGTCCACTCACATTCTCACTTTTCCGTCTTTTTTGGGTACTGGAACAATGTTTGCCACCCATTCAGGATATTTGGAAACTATGAGGAACCCTGCTTCAATTTGTTTCTGTACTTCATTTTTTATTTTAATCAATACATCAGACTTCATTTTACGTAGCTTTTGTCTTGTTGAGTTGCATTATGGCTTCAAAGGAACACAATGTACTACAATATCTATATTTAACCCCGACATATCCTGATAACTCCAAGCAAAAATATCTGAGTACTCACGTAACAAATTGATAATATTTTTTCAACTTTCACTAGTCATTGATGCGCCAATTTTTACCTCTTTTGATTCCTCTTGAGAACCCAAATTGATTACTTCAACTAGCTCTTGGTGAGAACCTAGGATCTTATCTTCTTATTCTATTAATCTTAGCAATTATGAGGATATTCCCCTGGCATCTTCATCGTCACTCTCTTTGTCAGATTCCATAGTGTATATTAAGGTATCAAGGGTAGAACTAGAATTACTAACATCTTCATTCTTATGAATGTTGTCTATGAAAAGGTTTGGACTTTTGTGTTTAATTTGCAAAACACAAGAAAGAAAGCAAAGAGAAGAAGAAATTAGAAATAATGAAAGGAAAATGCGAAGATTTCATTAAATAACAAAAAAAGAGTACATTCATGTTGAAGCAAACAAAATATTGTGGCCTTGGGTAGAGCCACTAGAAAATTAAAGAAATTTGACAAATAAAAGCTTAATCATTACTCTTGAAATTCTATTGAAAATTAGGTAGATCTACAGCATCCCAATTGTTAAGCTCGAAATCAGGTGGACATGCATAAACTGTTTCTCCTTCAAATGATGCTTCTTGTGCCACTATTGTAATTGATGAACTCTCCATTTTTGTTAAGAAACAATCCTTTGAATCAGTCATGTGATGAGTAACTTATATCAACACTCTTTGAAAGTATCATATAATGCTGGTATAAATTTTAGACTTGGATCAAAGTCCCTCATCTCTTGCTTTGCCAAACACTTTTTCTTCTTTTCTTCTTGAAGTCTAATCTTATCGTATACGTATGACATTTTGCCCAAATCAAATCTTCCATCATTACTCGGTGTGTTTAGAAGTGCTTCTAAGTTTTGATTCAAAGAATATCCTCCACCTCTCATCACTCTAGTGGTCATAACTTCTACTTTAGGCATGTGTGACTTTATTAATTCATCTGCAGCTGCTTCCATCATAGTTGCATGAGAAATTTCAAAAGAGCGAAAAGAACACTCTAATGCTTTCTTTGCTACCTCAACATATGCAGAGTGAATCCAAGGACAATCCTAACAAAAAACTGTAAGTAGGTGTTATTTCCATAACTTGAAAGATTATATTGAAATTACATGGGCCAATTTTGATTGGTAATTCAATTTCACTAATTACTTCTCGACGTGACCCATCGAAAGCTCTTACAACTATAGTGCTTGATTTTATGTGTGACATGTCCACTAGAAGCTTCAATAGTGTAGATTTAGGCAATATATTAAGAGTTGAACCATTATCCACTAAAACTCTTGCTATGACGTAGTCTTTCAGTACAAGAAATTGGAACAATTGCAAAGCCAAAAACAACGTCGGCGAAAGGTGTGTCGCGATTGATCACCTTTCGTTGACGCACGAAATGGTACGTCGCGGAAAGTCACACAAGAACCAAACGTCGCGCAAAGGTTAAAATTAAATTTAATGCATCAACTTTCCGCGACGCACACAATGGTACGTTGCGGAAAGTCACTTTCCGCGACGCAGAGAAACAAGATGTCGCGGAAAGTTTAAAATTAAATTTAATATCTTCACACTCGGCAACGTTTGCTTCTTGTGCGTCGGGAAATGTTTACATAATTAATTTATTATTTAACCTTTCTACTACGTTGGGGATGCTCGACGTCGGGGAAAGGGTCCTTGACGTGACAATGGCGACCTTTTCGCGACGTGTGGCAGGTACACGTCGAGAAATGTTTACATAATTAATTCATTATTTAACCTTTCTGCGACGTTGGGTTTACTCAACGTCGGGGAAAGGGTCATTCCCCGACGTGTTAAAAAACGTCGGGGAAAGTCCACTCTATTTATTCCCCTTCAACATAGAACCGATTGCAAAATGAAAAGAAGAGAAAATCGACCGAGAGAGAGGGAGAGGAAGAGTATCGTGCTGCCGTCCGTCTGTCTTTGTCGTCACCATTGCCGCCGGCTCATCTCCGTTCTTCTCCGAATCGCTCATCTCCCTCTCTCATTCCTTGTTCCTTCTCTCTTTTTCTTCTTTGAATCACTCATCTCCTTCCGTTTATCTATCCAATTTCATTCTCCAAAAATGATTAATCGCTTGGAAATAGACTAATTTATTAGCAACATCAACCATATATGACAAAGACATAAATAATGGAAGAATTCTTTTCATTTTTTGCGATGTGTTACAGCGTGCGTTGGGAAAATTTTCCCTGTCGTTGACGTGAGCTACGTCGGAGAAAGTATCCCCGACGTGTTTTCCCCGACGTGCCTGCCGACGTCGTCCTTGAAGTCGCAGTAACCTTCCCCAACGTTGGTAAGGGTTTTCAGCGACGTATTGCTACGTCGGGGAAACACTTATTTCTTCTAGTGTTTGCACTTCACTTGAATATACAGTGCTTTTATATATCATGTCCTAAACCTTCAGGAGAAATTTCATCATCTGTAAAGACTATGGAATTTGAAGACGTAATGTTTCCAATAATTTCGCTGAACTTTTCCATTGAAATGTCATGTCCAACATGTGTCTTATTCAAAATATCTAATAGCACTTTGTGATAAGGCTCTGAATTCAAAAACAAAGATAATAAAGAAATTTGAGCTGGAGTAAGATGGATTTGCTCTATGATCTTATACTCACTTTCTTTTACTATTTTCAAGAATTCGTTTGCTTCCTCATCCGTAATAGGTTTTTTGTATTCTACATCTTTTGCTATGATAGGCATTTCTACATCCTGCCCTTTGTCATGTTCATTCACACTTCTTTTCTCATTTTTCCCATCTTGCCCCAGTATCAAACTAGCTGAAGGAACTGTTAAATTATTTGGTTTATAACATCTTTCACTTCGAGTTATCCAGCTGTGTAATATTATCAACTGAAGAATCTGTAATGACTTGACAATCATACCGCCATAGCACTGCTTTCAAATTCTTAAATTTGAAAAGACTCGGTACCTAGATCGTGAGTTGTTTATGATTGCAGGAAACTGACCCATTACGACTTTCTTGATAAAAGATTGTCAAAGGCCTTGGTAAAAGGAATTTTCCTTTTTTGCAACTTCATCCATTAATGCACATATTTTATTGTCGTTCATCTAATCCTTTTTTCATCCTCTGTATACCGTTAGTATCTTTGAATCCATAAATCGTTGTACTTCAGATCTAAATTTACAACACAGTTGGATAACGTGACCTGCAACTCTCTGATGAAATATACAATGTCTGCTTTCATCGTACCTTTTGTATATTGTGTTGGGGTCACTACAAGAAATCGAAACAATTGCAACGCCAAAACAACGTCGACGAAAGGTATGTAGCCGTTGATCACCTTTCGTCAACGCACAAAATGATACGTCACTAAAATTAAATTTAATACGTTCACTTTCCGTGACGCACACAATGGTACGTCGCGGTAAGTCACTTTCCGCTACGCAGAGGAACAAGACGTCGCAGAAAGTTAAAAAATTACATTTGATGCATTCACTTTTCGCGACGCACAAGAATCAGATGTCGTGAAAAGTTTAAAATTGAATTTAATATCTTTACTTTCCGCTACGCACAAGAACCAGATGTAGCGGAAAGTTGCAAATTTAGGTGTTCGTATTGAAGTGACAATGGTCACCTTTTCGCAACGTGTGGCAGGTACACGTCGGGAAATGTTTAAATAATTAATTCATTATTTAACCTTTCTGCGACGTTGGGATTACTCGACGTCGGGAAAAGGGTCCTTCCCCAACGTGTTCAAAGACGTCGGGGAAAGTCCACTATATTTATTCCTCCTTCAACACAGAACTGATTGCAAAATGAAAGAAAGAGGAAATTGGCCGAGAGAGAGGGAGAGGAAAAGATTCGTGCTGCCGTCCGTCCGTCTTCTTCGGCACCGTTGTTGCCGTCGCCGGAAGTGTCCTTGTTCCTCTCTTTCTCCTCTGTTACTATTCCTCACTCTCTCTCTGCTTCCCACTACTTTCTCCATTTTTTCCTTCTCCGAATCACTCATCTCCCTCTCTTATTCCTAGACTTTCACTCTTTCCCTTCTCTGAATCACTCATCTCTGTCCGTTTTTCTATCAAATTTTATTCTCCAAAAATGATTAATCGCTTGGAAATAGACTAATTTATTTGCAACATCAACCATATATGACAAAGACATAAATAATGGTGGAAGAATTTAGTGGGTTTCTGTTCATATATAAATAAAATAAATAATTAAAAAATATATATTTAAAGCCTTCTGAGACGCACACGTTGCGGACGCCTTTTGTGACGCCGCGTCGCGGAAGCCTTTTGCGATGTGCTGCAGCGTGCGTTGGGAAAATTTTCCCCGTCGTTGACGTGCCTACCGACGTCGTCCTCGACGTTGCAATAACCTTCCACGACGTTGGTTACTGCTTCTTGTAGTGGATCCAATATTCTGAACTAACATATCCTGCTTCAAAAAGACCTTCAAAAAGTGTTTCCATAGGCATTACTATCTCATGATCTTCATTTTTACACTTTTCAACAAGGCAATCTACCGCGTTCACTTTTGAATTTTCATGATTAGGAAGTGGATTGTTGTTGACATTCGGCTTCTCACCATATTTTTTGAGGCTTAACCATTTAGTATTAATTAAAGATTGCACCTTCCTTTTTAAAGTCAAACAATTTTTAGTCGAGTGTCCAGCTCCTCAGGCATCATAATCACATCGAGCATTTGAATCATACCATTTTGGATAAGAAGGTTGTACTAGATTTATTGGGATAGGAGCTAACTGTCGATTTTGCATTAGCTGAGGTAAAAGCTATGTATATGTCGTGGGAAAATTGGATCAAATCGCCATGTATCTGAGTTGGTCTTGCTACCTAACCTTGTACAAATGGTCGAGAAGAGTTTGTATTAACAGGTTTTGGGGCTCCAGAGAAAGAGTGAGCTGATACATAGTTGTTATAAGGGATATGAGAAACATTGCTTATATATGAAAGAAAAGTATGGTCGTGTTTTCTTTGGCCAAAAATCGATTTGTGGTTCTCTGAATTAGAAAAACCAATTGCATTAACCTCACATTCTTTCTTCTTAGATGTTGTTCCTTTCTTTAATCCCCATACTCAGTTGAAGCCTCTGCTAACCTCCCGTGCTTTATCCCATATTCAATTCTTTCATCAATAACAATAATGTCAGAAAAATTGATTGTAGCATTACCAATCATTCGATCATCAAATGGAGCCCCCAAATTATTCATAAACATAGACGTCATTTCTTTGTCTGTTAATGGTGGCTAAACCTCTGCGGTCATATCTCTCCATCGTTGAGCATATTCTTTAAAGCTTTTTTAACTCTTCTTCTTCATCTGTTAGAGGTCTAAACGATCTGGAGCCATATCAATGTTATGTTGTATTGCTTTAGAAATGCATCAGCTAAATCTTTCCAAACATGAATGTGTTCATTATCTAATTGAATATAGCATCGAGTAGCTGGACCAGTCAAACTGTCTTGAAAACAATAGATCAACAATTTATCATTACTAATATGCGCTGCCATCTTTCTACAATACATTATAAGATGAATCCTTGGACACGATGATCCATCATATTTGTCAAATTCTGGAACTTTAAACTTTGTTGGAATGATCAAGCCTGACACTAAGCACTTGTGTTGCATCTATATTTCCACAAACGTCAGTCCCTTCAATTGCTTGTAATCTTTCTTCCAAAACATCTAGTTTTTGCTTAGACAGAGTGTTCTCATTTTTCCCCATGTCTTGAATTTTAGCATGAGCTTCCAATTGTTCTATATCTGGGATAAGAGGTGGAACAGCAAAAAGTGGATTCATTTCAACATAGTGTTGAGTGTTTTGAGATTGCGAAACATTCATGTGGCATGGCGTAAATCCTGGGGGATAAATGGGATCATCGGTGTCTTCAACTGGATTGCTTGACTGTGTTGTTTCTACGACGACTTTCCCTTTTCTTGCTGAAAGCAATTCCCGTATTTTTTAAACTTGTTCCCCAAGATTATTAATATCTCGTCTCATTTTATCAACGTTTTTATCATGTTCTTCCATGATTCAACTTTTATGCCTCGTATTGTAAGGATGGTGAATTGGAGTAGAGCGAGCTATGTTTTCCTTTGATTATTTTGAAACTTTGAAGACCAAAGAGTAAGGGAGAAAGAGAGAGAAAAAAACATATTTTATTGAATAATAAATTCAAATACAATAAATTCACATGACATATAAACTTGACAGAATTTAAAAAAAAATGTAATAACAACAACCCTCATTGTCCGTAATAGCAAAATAAACAACCAATGAAAATGACCAAAATGTCCAAGTTCTCTGCATATCATCTTTAAGAATCTATTCAGATGATGTGCATGAGGTTGTATTGAGAAAAAATTGATCCTTAAATCAGCTGTCCATCCAGACACTATTATGAGAAATTCAATTGTTTGATCTACACATTCAACTAACGGTTGGAAATCTCTCCTTTGCAAATCATAATCAACCTTCATTTACATGTAATCTATCTTCAATAATTTGTATTCTTACACTATCATCTCACTTGAATTTTGAAATGCAGTAAGATGATAATGTAAGGAATCAGAATAATTTTTCAGTATCTTATACTCTTCAGAGTGCTTGACCATCTTCACATGTAGGCTATCAACCGTTTGACGTAGAGAATGATTGTGTACTTCCAAATCTACTATTTGTGCTTCCCATTTTTCAATTGATGTATTCAAATCATTGACAAGCTTGAGAGAATATTCCTTCCTGCTTTCTCAATCTTTAATATATTCATCTTGTGATTCTACTGTTGCCTGTAATATTGTCCTTTCATTTTTCAAGCTTATATTCGCTTTATTCATTCGCCTCGTCTCTTTATCTAACACCTCAAGATTATTTTCTAACTTATCTTGATTTTTTTAGAACCTCTTGGTCTTCTCAAGCTCTTTTTGCAAAAAAAGTTGCATAATCCATCCAATGGCTTGTTTCCTTTCAAGGTTTCTCATTCTCTTGTTGAACAGTCGATTTTTCTCTTCTCATTTAATGGTCTTCTCAAACCACTAGTTTGGTTGTTCAAAACTTGTCTCTTCTTCAACTACCTCCCTTAAGGTATCTATTACAATCTTCCTTCTGTTTGCCTGTCATACCTCATATCCACCAGTAACCCCTTCATAGTGTCCTTTGTCTTTTATCTTCCTCACATACTTCCATGCACATACTGTTCGACATTTTTTTCCTTGACAGTCTTCAAGTCATATGAAAAGTCAGAGTCTTGTAGATTATGAGTTGGTGGTATAAACTGTTTGAGCCACACCTAATGGTGTATAGTTAACACCTCCCCATGATCCTAACAAAGGCACCCTATGAAAATCTCCACATTTGTAAATCACTGCCTTCAAAGGCATCCATTGAGCATTCAATATGACATTTCAGAACTCAATGTTGAAAAGAAAGATATTAGCACAGGAGGCCAAATGGATACCAAATAATTAACGATGCCAGGATGCTAATTAATTAATGCAGGATGCAAAAAATTCGAATGAATAATTAACACAGACAAATGAATAATTATTAACCATGAGCTCAAATATGTGCTAAATAATTAACGCAGCATGACAGTATGCCAATTAATTAATGCAGGATGTAAATAATTCAATTAACACACGCAAATGAATAATTATTAACACATGAGGTCAAATGGGTGCCAAATAATTAACGCAGGATGCCACGATGCTAATTAATTAATATATGATGTAGATAAATGAAATGGATAATTAACACAAATGCCAAATGAGTGTCAAATAATTAAAGCAAGATGCCAAACAAGGTCAAACAATTAAAACATGCCAAAATGAGTACCAAATAATTAAATTGACCTAAATAAAAAAAAACTTACATATCAAACAAGCTTGGCTTAAAATCAATAAAATTGAAATCACTCTTGATTTGGAGAAAATGCTTCTTTCTCGATCCTCTTAAAATTTTCCCAAATCACCAACATATAAAAAGATTCTGTTTTTTTTTTTTTACAATAAAAGTGTACCTTTTGTCTAAAAATCTCCACATCCCTCTTTAAAAAAATCTTCTCCTTCTCTTTTTATAGGGCAAAGTTGATCGTTTTATTTTTAGATCATTAAGTGAAGTGAAGTGAAGACTACTGAAGAAAAAGTGGGAGAAAGTGGGAGAGTGGGAGAGTAGGAGAGTAGGAGCGTAGTGATGAGGGAAATAAAAAAAAGTAGGGATGGTTGGGAAAAATAGGGAGGGGGAAATTTTATTTATTTTTATTTTTATTATTGTTTTAAAATTTGTTTTTTTTTTTAAACCTTAAATTTAAAATTATTTTAAATTCAAATTTAAATTCAAATTCTTTTATAAAAATAAAAATAAAAATAAACATAAATAAATAAACAATAAAAAATGCAGGACAAAATGCTGTATCTACCGTAATACTTTATATATTGTAATAAGTCTCATTTTTACCTTTGTTCTATACTTATATTTTATACTTTGTTGATCCTTTCAATCTTTTAGATATGTATGTATATATAATATGTACACGTATATATGTATATATAATATGTACAGGTATGTATATATAATATATACATCTATGTGTGTGTATATAATATGTAAACAAATGTATATATAATATGTACATATATGCATACGTGTGTATATACACATGCGCTTCATGAAAAAGCACGCACCTTTTTGTGCGTCTTGTGCATAGTCTCCAAAGGACTATTGTGCCTTAGTGCGCCTTCAGCATTTAAAAACATTACCTTAAATAACCTTAAACTATAACAATTTTATAGTTATTGTGAATTCAAAAAGTAATTTTTTTGGTACTTGACCTTTAAACAACTGAACATGCATCAAATTTGTTTTTTTCATAATAGTTTATCTCTTGTAGTTTTTATTTTGAAATTATAGCAACTGCTTTAATTTTCTTTAACTTTTTCTCCATTTGACTTCATGCTTGAGACATAATGACTTTTTGTTGTTGGCTTTCTTCAGGTACTTGGCCAAAATATTGATTCTCGAGAGTTCCAAAGATGTTCCAGTGAACAACCCATTGCAGTCACGATAATTGTTTCTATTTCTAAGCATGTTAGTATTTTTGTCAAAGCTAGCATATAATTTTGTTCTCTTTGCATCACAACAGGGATAATCTCTATTTCTTAAAATAGGAAGGTCGATGAAATTTTTATTTGTTTAAGGACAATATGTGAGATAATTAAGAGAATAAAGTACAGTGAAATTTTGTACAATCGTGCAATCGAACGTAAATAATGCAAAGTTTTAATGCTTCCTTCAAATTTTGCACATTTTTTTTTAAAATTTTAAATTTAAGCTTTTTAAAAAAATTTGATAGAAATTTTGTTTTCTTTTTTATAGAATAAAGGAAAATGAAGTATAACCAAATGGAACCTTTGTAAGCAAGGGAGGTTTTCTGTTCCCCTTCTCATTTTTCCATCCTTATAATCTTTCTTAAAATGCTTCGATTAAAAAGCAAATTTTTAAGTGCGGGTGGGGTTGTAGCCATACGTTCCATGTTTTTTGGGAAATTTTTATTTTACCAAAAATGGCCAAATTTTAAAATATTTCAAATGCTCTATTCTTAGAATAAATATCAGGTCTACTTTGCTTTCTAGCATAGAAAAGTATGTATGCCCAACCCTTGAGCACGGAGCTCGGTTTTGTGATTGTGTTTGTTGTTTGAATATCTTAAATATGTTGAAAATGCATACTTTGATAGCTTAGAAATGAGTAGAACAAATACTGTCCATTTTTCTGAATATTGTGAATTTTGTACATACTTAATATCATGTGCTGAAAACATGTGCTGCTCTTTTTTTTTTTAATATCAATAACCCTCTTTTGGCCATACCCACTCGATATGATTGTTTGAATGCCAAGCATGATTGTTAGTAAATGCTTGATTGCTTGTATAAAAGAATAAATGCATGGATGCCTTTTTTGTTTTTTTATTTATTTGAGTATAGAAAATAAAATTTGGCTAGTATTAAAGAAGTTGGCGTTTGAATAAATCCGTGAAAATGATTAAGCGATAAAATCTTTTATGGTTGAGTATAAGTTTCGCGATTAAGAAGTTAATTCGTGAGGAAGTTTTGAGAAAAGAAGGCTTTGCAGTAAAATCTATAAGTCTAAACGCTATTAAAAGAAATAAGTTGTGAAGTTTTGACTAAAACGACTCGGCGTTTGGGTAGTCTTCGTGATAAGAACCAAGGGTTTCGCAATGAAGAAGTCTGCGAGGAAGGTTTCTTGTAGTAAAAATATAACCACGCGATAAGGTTATTTCGCGAGAAGTGTTAAGTGGTTAAAGTTATTTGCAGTATGGGGTTAGGCGAAAAGTAAGGTCTGGCGAAGAAAATGTAAAATCTGATTTGACAGGGGTTAACGTGTAAGATTAAGAAGTTAAAGCATGGCTGGGTTGAGTATTAAATTTACACTTGTAAAGTTTTAAGCAGGAACTGACAAACTGAAAAGAGTTGAAGCATGACTAAGATAGTTTAAGAGCTCTATAAATAGAGGACTTGGTCATTAAGTAAGTACAAAAAAAATTTTATTAAAAAAAAAAGAGCTAAAATGCTGCGTTTTGCTTTGCTGAGAAAAAGAAAAAAAAATGTTAAGTACGACGATTTATTCCTCGAGAAAAGAAGGAAGAGGAGGATTTTTGTTAAAGTGTGGTGAGTGGTTTTCTTCTTAAAAGTTTTATGATTCTGCTTTACTATTTGAAAGATGATTTCAAATGAGAAAGTGTTTTAAAAAGAGATTTCTATGAAAAGTTTATATGTGTTCAAGCATGATTTATAATGTTAAAGCTTGATTTGATGATTACAATTTCAATGCTATGAAATGATTTTCAAACCATTAGTTGATTCCTTAAGATGATGCTAACTTTTATGTGCACATACAGAGTCAAGGCTACCATGGGGTGTACGGACTACATGGTGACAAGAAGCTGGCTTATGCGTTGAAAAGAGCATATAAACGCGAGGTAATGAGACCAAGCATAGATAACAATTCGGGATCCTTATCGAAAGGAATAAGTATTAATTAATGTGTGTTTATGTAAAATTGTTATGTTATAAATGTGTTTGTCAATCATAAAGAAAGGTTTATGCGAGATTAAATGATTTGATGTTATTTATGTGAAATGATGTTTATGAAAAGAATTTCATAAAATCTCACCAAGTCTTTTAGACTTATGTTTTTAAAAATTCAATCTTCAAGGACCAGTTGTTTAGGCCAAGTAGAGAAGAAGATTGAAGGATTTGCGTCGAGATGACTCCTGACGTTTTAGAATAGTTAAGCATTGGTTATTTGGTCAAAGTATTGTAATTATGTATCAAATGCCTGTTATTAATAAAGTATACGTTTTGGTAGGTTATTTATACTTAACATTTATGTTGACCACCATTGCGTCTTGAGTTTTGTTGATAGTATAAAAAGAGTTGAGAATAAGATTTTGCAATAAGAAAATTTCAAGGTTGTAACAAACTCGCATCCTATTCCTACTACTTCGGCATTATCGTCGCAATACGGTTTAGAGTGTGACAGAATCTAATAACATACGGGCCCATAACTCTACCCTCTCTCACCCGCTTTTCTATTTCTTTTTTTTTTCTTTTCTTTTTTAAATATTTTGGAATTTTGCCTGTTTTATTTTTGCTATATTATTTCCTTTTTTCTTTTATCATTTGATTGGAGTGTTCAAAGTAAATTTGAGGTCATGATTTAGGAAAAATTGATCTTCCGGGAATCAATTTTTCTATATTACCTTAACTCTACCTTTTTTAATTTTTTTTAAAACTTTAAATCTTACTCTGATTGAATAATCATTATTGTAATTTTTTTTTTTTAGTATATGTTTACTTCATCTTTTTTTTCTTTTTTGGTCTTTTGTTGGGCAATGACTTTTTAGGACACATTTTTAATTTAAATTTATTGTTTTTTAACTTCCTTACATTTTGTATTAAGAATTTTGAGTTTCTTTTTTTTTTAATCTTTTAATGCGCGATGTCTTTTTAGGAACATTTTTAACTTACGTTGCTTTGCATTATTCTGAAATTTTGAGTTTATGTTTTCTCTTTTTTGTTGATCTTTATTGTGTGATGTCTCTCTTTATGTCATATTTAATTTAGGTTTATTAATATTTTAGCTTGTTTGCATTTTTTTTACTATGAATTGTTGTGAAATTTTGAGTTTTTTTGTCATTTATTGTGTGATGACTTTTTATGAGACACGTTTGTAATTTAGATTTATTTTTTTTTAGCTTGCTTGCATTTGTATTATGGATAAACTGTTTTGAAATTTTAAGTTTTTTTTTTTTTTTTTGACGTTTGTGTGTCTTTTTATGAGACGTTTTTTATTTAGATTTTTTATGGTTTTTTGTTTGCATTTATGCATTATAAATTGTTCTTCAATTTTGAATTTCCATTTGGTCATTTGTTCTGCCATTACTTTTTATGAGACATCTTTAATTTAGATTTATTGCATTTATTGATTTCATTTTGTATTATGGATTGTTTTGAAATTTTGGGTTTCTATTTTTTCTTTTGTTTTTTGTTTTAAGATGTCTTCTCATGAGATATTTTTTTATTTAGATTTATTATTTTTCAGCTTGCTTGTATTTTGTATTATAGATTGTCTTAGAATTGAGTTTCTTCTTTTTCTTTTTTCTTTTTTTGTTATTTTTTTTGTTGCGCCGTCTTTTTATGAGACATCTTTAATTTAGATTTATTATATTTTAGCTTGATTTGCATTTTGTATTATGGATTATTTTTTTAAAATTTTGAGAGTTTCTTTTCCTCTTTTCGGTCATTTCTTATGCAATGTTTTTTTATGAGACATTTTTAGTTTAGATTTGTTATCTAGCTTGTGTGCATTATTGGTTGTTATGAAATTTTGAGTTTATTTTCTTTTCTTTTTTTTGTTCTTTGTTGTGCAATGTCTTTTTATTAGATATTTTTAATTTAGATTTATTATGTTTTAGCTTCCTTGTATGTTGTATTGTGGATTGATTTTAAATTTTGAGTTTTTGTTTTTCTTCTTTTAGTCTTTTGTTGTGTGGTGTCTTTTTAGGACACATTTTTTTTTCTTTTTTTTTGGTTATTTGTTGTGAGATATCTTTTTATGAGATATTTTTAATTTAGCTTTATTCTTTTCACTTGCATTTTGTGTTAGGGATCATGTTGAAATTTGGAGTTTGTTATGATATTTTTACTTTTGGTATTCTCTGTTTTAGGATTATTATTTTTTTCCTTTTCATTGTGAGGTTTCTTTGATTTAGTTCTATTGTTATTGATGTATTAGTCATTTGTTGCACCAATGTTTTTAGAATTGTAGATAACTTTTTTTTATATATATATTTGTTTTGAAATTTTCTTTGTTTAGCATAGATGCTACTCTCTTAACCAACTATCAATTATATATTTTTTTCTTTTTATTGGGAGCCTTATTTCCATTTCTTCTAATCATTTTTGTGCACTTTCATTCTATTCGTTGGTATTTTAATTTCATTCATTTTTTATATTTTTATTTATGAAATTTTTTAATATAATTATGGAATTTTAAAATATTTTGTTAAGGCTCTACAACTTGGAAAGTCAATAAATGCTAAAGAGTCTTTATACAACATTTTCACGTCTTAGATATTTATTTATTCCAATTATATGTATATACATAAAGAAAATAAAAATAATTGTTTCTCTATTTGATTTATAATTCAAAATAGATGAAGAGTTGGTCCGCAGTTGACTAGCAACAATGATATTTGGATGGTTGTCCTTATAAAAATCGACAAAAGAGATGCGTCTTTGCTTCTTATATTAGTAGGGTTTTCGTTATTTTTTTCTCTTGACTCAGATAGTTAATACTTTTATCTTCCGTTATTTAATTTACATCTCTCCTGTCGTCATTTCTACTTTAGTTATATTATTATATTTGTTGTATCAGTTTTATATCATAATCCTTTTTATCTTCGTGTGATTAACTTTTATTCTTTAATTAATTACACTTTTTTTCCTTTGATTATAATTTTTTTAAATTGGAACCAAATAATGCGGAACAAATTAAGATCACATGATCATGGCAGAAACCTCTAGTTTTGAATTGGTAATTGAATTTAATCAAACCATAAATTCTTTTTACCTGCTTAATTAATTAAAATTTTCTTATGATTCGAATTACATGCATTTTGGGTATCTAATTTCGATTAATATTGGTCTTCGTCCTAGATTTAATACATACAGCCTCATATTCAATCTCACAAACTTTCTGGTTTTCTATTCCTTTATTTTCTTTTTCTCTCTTTTTTTTTAATATTTTGGAATTTTGCTTGTATGATTTTGAGCTATTATTGTTTTTTTTTTTTTTTTGCTTTATCGTTTTATAGTGGAGTGTTCTTAGTAAATTTGAGATGATTTAAGTTTGTTGTCTGGGAACTAATGTTTCTGCATTACCTTAACTTTATCTTAATAGAAAACACGTCTTCTAGTTTCATTTTAGTTGGTGTCTTTCTTTTTTTTCTCTTATTTTGAATTTTGCTTCTATTGTATTATGAATTGTTTTGAAATTTTGAGTTTTTTCTTTTTTTTCTTCTTTTGCTTCTTTATCATGCAATATCTTTTTAGGAGACATTTTTAACTTACATTTATTATTTTTTTAGTTTGCTTTTGCATTATGGATTATTATGAAATTTTGAGTTTTTGTTTTTTGCTTTTTTGGTTCTTGTTGTGCCTCTTTATGAGACTTAATTTAGGTTTATTATTATTTTTGGTTGCTTGTATTTTGTATTATTTTCTTAGATTGTTCAAAAATTTTGAGTTTTTTTTTTCCTTTTGTCATTTGTTAAGCGATGTCTTTTTAGGAGATTTTTAATTTAGATTTATTATTTATTTTGTTGGGAATGACCATCATTATTCTTTGTATATATACTATGTAAAGAAAAGTCTTGGAGTGATTAGTCATTTTTCTTGCCAAAACCCTACTTCTTTCCTATGATTCCTCTAAGAATTCCTTTTACTTTTGATTTCATTCTTAACTCTGGCGAGTGCACGCATGAGTTGGAAAAATTGTGTTAACCTTGAGGAGCAACCGACATAAGCGATTTAGCACCGAGGTTGCGCTGAGTTTTTCTTTCAAGGTTGTGTTTTGACACGGCACAACTATGATCAACAATTGTTTTTTCCTACATGTTTTAGTTTGCATTTTTGTATTATGGATTGTCTTGAAATTGTGAGTTTTTTTGTCATTTATTGTGCGATGACTTTTTATGAGACACATTTTTATTGTTTTTAGCTTGCTAGAATATTATGAATAATTGTTCTGAAATTTTGAATTTCTTCTTCTTTTATCCTTTTGTTTGAGATGTCTTTTTATAAGACATTATTTGTTTAGATTTATTATTTTTTACCTTGCATTTTGTATTATAGATACTTCTTATTTCTTTTTCTTTTTTCTCCTTTTTTGGTCCTTTGTTGTATGATATATTTTAGTTTGCATTTTTGCATTATAGATTGTTCTTAAATTGACTTTCTTTTTAGTCTTTTGTTGTACGACTCACATTTTATGAGACATTTTAATTTTAATTTATTATATTTTTAGCTTGCTTTCCTTTTGTGTTGGATAGTTATAAAATTTTGAGTTGAATCTTTTTCTTTTGTTCTTTGTTTTGCTATGTCTTCTAATTAGACATTGTTCATTTAGATTTATTATTTTTATAGCTTGCTTGCATTTTGTATTATGAATGGCTTTGAAATTTTTTAGTTTCCTCTTTTTCTTTTTCTTTTTTTTTTGATCATTTTTTGTTGTGATCTTTTTATGATACATCATTAATTTAGATTTATTTTATTTTAACTTACTTTTGCATTTTGTATTATGGTTTGTTTTTTCAAATTTTGAGTTTCTTTTCTTTTTTCTGATCCGAGACATTTTTAGTTTAGATTTATTATTGCATTATGGATTGTTAAGAAATTTTGAATTTTTTTCATTTTTTGTCATTTTGTTGTGCAATGTCTTTTTATGAGAAATTTTTAATTTAGATTTGTAATATTTAGCTTTCTTGTATTCTGCATTATAGATTATGTTGAAAGTTTGAGTTTCTCTTTTTTCTTTTGTTCTTTGTCAATGTCTCTTATGAGATGTTTTTTTATTTAGATTTATTGTTTTTTTTAGCTTACTTGCATTTTGTACTATGGGATGACAATGGAATGTTGAGTTTCTTCTTTTTCTTTTTTTCTTTTGTCAATTTTTGTTGTGCGGTCTTTTTATGAGACATCATTAATTTAGGTTTATTATATTGGTCTTTTTATGAGACATATTTAATTTAGGTTTATTATATTTTAGTTTGCTTTGCATTTTGTATTATGAATTGTTTTTTTTTTAATTTCGAGAGTTCTTTTTCCTTTTTTTGGTCCTTTCTTGTTCCATGTTTTTTTACGAGATATTTTTAGTTTAGATTTGTTATCTAGCTGCTTGCATTACTGATTGTTATGAAATTTTAAATTTCTTCTTTAATTTTTTTGGTCATTTGTTGTGTGATGTATTTTTATGAGATATTTTTAATTTAGAATATTTATTATCTTTATTTTCCTTACATTTTGTATTATGGATTGTTTTCAAATTTTGAGTTTTTGTTTTTTTATGTCTTTTTAGGATACATTTTTTTCTTTTTCTTTTTATGGAAATTTGTTGTGCAATGGCTTTTTATGAGACATTTTTAATTTGCTTATTTTTGTATTAGGGGTTGTTTTGAAATTTGGAATATAATTGTTATATTTGCAATCATCCCAAATATTAAACATGTTAAACTTGCTTAAAATTCATAAAACATTTATTTTTTTATTAGAATTTTTCTTATTATTTAAATATACTATCAACATCAGTTGATATTTCATCATGTAAAATTAATACTTTAATAGTTCTGGTGCTAAAAAAGAAAAAACATTAATATTTCCGTTCACATTAAATTTTAAATCCAACAAATTGAAAATAAATATATGATTATGTTTGTATTTTAATACGAAAATTATCCCAATTGATTTGTCATCTAACCAACTAAACAAATATTACAACAAAGAGGAATGAGATGAGAACGTCATTCTAACCTACGCAATATCAATTGTTTCTTCGCTGCTAATTTACGTCAAGTTTCGAGTCTTCAAGTTTCATCTTCAACAATCATTATTAGTATCGTCGTTATGTCTTTGCTTCTTCTATTAGTAGGGTTTTCATTATTTTCTCTTGAACTCGACATCGCTAGGTTAGTTAATACTCTTCTTCATTGTTTAATTTACATCTCTCCTATCATCGTTTTTGCTTTAGTTATATTATTATTGTCTTTATTGGTATCATTTTTAATCACAATTTTTTTAAATTTTTTCTTTGATTACAAATTTTTTAAGTTGGAAACAGATGATTCGGAACAAATTAAGAAGATCACATGATCCAGGCAAGGAACCTCTAGTTTTGAATTGGTAATTGAATTTAATCAAACCAAAAACCCTTTTTATCTTTTTAATTAATTAAATTTTTATTATGATTCGAATTACATGCATTTTGGGTATCTAATTTTGATTAATATTAGTCATCGATCGTCCCGGATCTAAGACACAACCCCATATTCAATCTCACAGCTTTCCCTCTCTCAGGTTTTTCTATTCGTTTCTTTTCTTTTTCTTTTTCTTTTTTTTGAATATTTTGGAATTTTGATTGTTTGATTTCCAACTATTATGGCTTTTTTTTCTTTAATTATCATTTATTTTGAAGTGTTCTTAGTAAATTTGAGGTGATTTAATAAAAATTGGTTGTCCAGCAACCAATTTTTTCTATATTACCTTAACTTTACCTTAATAGAAGACACGTCTTCTAGTTTCATTTTAGTTGGGTTCTTTATTTTTACTTTTATTTTAAATCACTAGAAGAAATCTGGACTTTAGTGTCAGGTGAAAAAAATGAAAATTTGTCTTTAATGTCGTTTTTGAAAAGGTGGATCATTAATGTCGATTTTAAACCGACATTAATGATAAGGGTTAATGTCGTTTTTAAACCAACATTAATGATCAGTCGATTTTTATTTTTTATTTTTATTTTTTTTATTTTGTAAAAACCGACATTAATGATATTTCCATTTTTAATATTTTTTTAATATTTTTTTATTTTGTGAAAACTAACATTAATGACCCTCTCTATTTTTAATTTCTTTTTTATTTTTTTTAGGTTGTAAAAAGTTAAATAGTTTTAGCAAAAAAAAGAATGTTGCTAAAATTTGACTAAAAATTTACCTCCAACTTTTCATTTAATCATTTAATATATATATATATATATATATATATATATATATATATATATATATATATTTTAATCCCTAATTTCTTCTCCACTTCCACACAAAAAGAAAAGAAATCTAAATCCTTAATCCTCTCTTCAACCCACAAGTTCTCCCTCAACCCATGACACCTCAACCCTCTCTTTGTCATCGGCCGACGACATTTCGACCAACGGCAATCGACTGCAACCGACAGAAACCCATGACAAGAGCATTTCAGCAACCCACATTTTGATGACCTGGGTTTAGCACTTCGTCTTTATTGTTTTTCCTTCCTTGATTTTGTTTAATTTAGTTCCAAACCTGATGATTTTGGACGCGATTTTAATAAGGGAATGAAAAGTGAAGCTTTACCACTTACAGTTTCATTGGTTTCTTTTTTTTTTTGTTAAAATAATTTGCGTTACTCATTAGGTTGAGTTATTTTAATTATTTTCTTTTGTCTTTACCGTTTGCTTTGATGATCTGATTTTGGTCTGAAAATTGTTGATTTTGATATTGTTTGTAGAATAATTGAAGTCATATCGGGTTGAAAGCTAAACGATTGTGGTGATAGCTAGGCAATCGTTGAAGATTGAAGACTGGGAAGGCGTTTAGGATTTCTTTATTTAAATCTTGTATTAGGATCTTGTTTCATGTATCATTGTAGAATGTATATACAAACACAAATTTAAGATTTCATTTTGTGTATACTAACGTAAAAGAAAAATATTGTATTTTCTAAAATAATATTAATTTTATTGATTTGTTGACGTGAGAAAAAAAAATATTTATCTACACATACCCAATGTTGCTTTATAAAAAATGGACAATAATGCAACAATTAAATAAAAATAGATCAAAAAAAAAATTTAATGTCGGTTTTAAAAAAAATAATTTATAAAAATAGATCCAAAAATAAGACTTTAATGTCAGTTTTCAAACAACATAAAAGACCAACCGATACTAAAGATCTTCAATAACAACATAAAAAATGTCAATCTAAAAATGACATTAAAGGCCTTTAATGTCGTTTTTAAACCGACATTAATGAGGCCTTTGATGTCGTTTTTAAACCGACATCAAAGTAGAAACGACATTAAAGACCTTTAATAACGCTAGCATAGATGTCGGTTGCCAATTGACACTAAAGGCCATTAATGTCGGTTTTAAACCGACATTAAAGGCCAGATTTCTTTTAGTGAATCTTGCTTGCATTTTGTATTATGAGTTGTTTTGAAATTTTGAGTTTTTTTTTTTTTTTTGTCTTGTTTTAGTCCTTTGTTGTGCGATGTCTTTTTAGAACACATTTTTATCTTTTTAACGTCTTTACATTTTTGCATTATGGATTTTTATGAAATTTTAAGTTTCTTTTTAGAACACATTTTTGCATTACATGTTGTGCGATCCTTTGATGTGAACTTATATTTATTATCTTTTTAGCTTGTTTTGCATTATGGATTATTCTTAAATTTTGAGTTTATGCTTTTTCTATTTTTTGTCATTGTTGTCTGATGTCTCTTTAGGACACATTTTCAATTTAGGTTTATTATTTTTTTTATTTGCTTATTCTGCTTGCATTTTTGTATTTTGGATTGTTTGAAATTTATAGTTTCTTCTTTTTATTTTTCTTTGGTTCTTTGTTGTGTGATGTCTTTTTATGAGACAAATTTAGATGCATTATTTGTTTTAGTTTGCATTTTGAATTGTTATGAAATTTTGAGTTTTTTTCTTTGTTGTGCGATGACTTTTTATCAAACACATTTTAAATTTATATTTGTTATATATCTTGCCGAAGTGGTCTATGATGTAAAGCAATAGACATGCAGAATTAGGATCAATTTTACCTTAATTAAACGAAATTAGGGTTAAAATAAAATCATACCTTTGAAGCTTCCAGATCCTCATAATATCCTTACGAACACGAACCCAGAACATTAGTGTTGACCCGCAATTCTTCAGACTTAGAATCGGGTTGTGGGAGCCGATAAGTGAAGAAAATTGAGAGAAAGAGATGAAAATTGGAAGTGGGATAACTAGTACGCGTCATAATATATAGGGTATTCCCCGACGTAGGTTAATCGATGTTGAAATTGTTTCTACCCCAACGACGTACACACCGCGTTGGGAATTACTTATTTCTGAAATGCACGATCACTCAAGCGTCGGGAGTATAACACTTTCAACGTTGCTTCATGTATGCGTCGGGGAATGGTCTCCCACACATTTCTCCCAACGATGGCCTATGCGTCGGGAGAACCTTTCCCGATGCTTTTTTGTATATATCCTGATGCATCGCCTAGTTTTTTTTATTGTGCTCTATAATAATTTTATAGATAATTGGTTTATTGTTTAATTATTTAATAAAAGTTATTATTCTCATTATTATTCATTTGCATGTTATTGTATAATAATATCCCTCGATATATGTTATTATATTCTAAATGTCCATAATTAATTATTATTGTGGGAACAATAATAAATTAAGATTAGTATGAGTTATAATTGATAATCAAATGATGATTATATATGTAAAGACATAAATTATAATCATACTTTCTTATTAAAAAATAAGAATTGGACTGACCCGTTTTGAGATTATTACATGGACCTGTGTCATAAATAATCTCAAATAATGGAGTGTTTTGATCCTTAGACCTAAGATTATAATCTATTTTGATGCAATCAAACATTATCTTTAATTAGATAATTATAAATGTTGTACTCGAATACGTTATGAATTATGTAGTGGACAATGATTAATCAAGATGGAATTTATTTATCTTGTTATAGAGAGATATCTCTAGGCCCCTCGATTAAGCATGACTATGGAAATGCATGATTGTGCTCTAAATAAATTGATAAGGGTATTAATGTCATATATTATTTCAGTATGCTACTAAATTTGTGTTGAGTACAAGTTTTTCTCTCACTTGCCCAAGTGTAAGCAAAGCTAGAGGTTTCTTAGGTAAGCCTGGGTCGAACTCAAAGAATTGGTGTTCCAATTGAATCTATCGGGCAGCTAGTCCTATGCGATATACATTCTATAGTGTAAATATGCACAATATGTTTGTCCTAACCATATACACTAAGTTGCAATTGGCGGTGCAAGATGAACATGGCGATGGAGTGTGAACTCATGTAATAATAGACATCACAATGAAAGAGTATTTAACCAATTAATTGCAATGTCTTGTGTATTAATAATTTGAGGCGATATAAAGCATCTATTAACTTCAGAATTAAGGTGAGCGTCCTCTCGAAGCCTTTGCCATAATTGCATGCCTCGCAGAATTCAAATACTTAAAGTTAAGCTATGATTTGTATATAATTAGGTTGTATGCATTACAAGCAATTCATTCTAAATTAAGGCGAGCATCCTTTCGATGATTTCGCCACACACGTTAGCATTTTTGTAACTTATGTGAAGGATTAATTCAGCGATGACGTTGCATCGCTACAATGTCTTAGTCATTCGCTTAGTTAAATACGAGTTTTCACTTGTCAAGTGATTACAATCAATGTGATTGTCTTTTTTCTCAAATAAAACAAAACTTTGATGGTTGCGTTTAGCTAAACAGAACTTAAAAAACACATATTCAGATTCTCTAATCTTAATAACACATTACATCGTTCAGAAACTAATTAAATATAGTGAAAGTGAATTGCAAAAGAGAAATGGGAGAATGTTAGAAGAAATGCATTAATATTATAAGTAGAACCTTAGGCCTTTCAGCCATAAAGTCAATATTACAACTTAATACATAAGAAATACTGAATGGGATACAAAGGAATGAATCGAGCCTCAGAATATGATTTCTTATATTCTTTGGCTCCGATTTTTTCCTGTTGCGATGAGGGACAATGGTAGGGAAATCTCTCTCTTTTGTTCAAAGCTCTCACCTAAAACTTAAAACAACAAGGATGAAGGGAGGATTGAACTTGCTCTTCGAGATCCAATTTCACACACCTAATTCTAAAGTAAATGCCTCTATTTATAGGCAGGGAGTGATGTTGACAGGACATTCCACTCCTCATTAATGTTTCTGATAAAATTGCATCGGTGCTACACAGACATCCTTTAATTTTGTCTCTTTTTTTACATTCGCACCAACCAAATTTGTCTATAATGCTTCAGATCGCCTAGCTTATTGTGATCGTTGCATTGTTGGTTGCACGCGTTTCCTAGTCTAAGTTCTCTCGTTGGGCTATAGTTCTTTTTGCCTAAAATCTTGAGATAAAACAACTAAAATGTGACATATAAAATAGGGATAAAGTTACTTTAATTTGCGTACACAAGTTCTACTTTTCCCTGTCTTTTCTTCCAATCTTATGCGATAAGGCTTTAATAGTTTACATAAAATGTTACAATAACTTGTATTTCTACAAGCTTTCAAATCCAGACACGTTGTTATAAGCTTTATTAATTCTTATTTGTTAAGATACATATATAACTTCAATATAAAATACTAAATGGTCACTAAAATGCACAAAATTTCTAGTTATTTTTATTTTCTATTTTTTTTTATCTAATCTATTATGCCTTTAAATTTGTGTCCAACATAAATTCTTTTTTCAAGAGTGTTCCAAAAGTATTTCAAATGTGTCTTTAGGTATTTGAAATTGATAATAAATAAATACAAATCCAACCCAGAGACTACCCAGTATAGAGTGTCAATGTTTCATAGGTTGACAAAATCCTTGTTATAGGTAACATGTATACAACACAAACGTCTCGAGTCAAGTTTAGCAGTTTAACAATAGCAAAACATGCATGTTTAGCTATGTCAGTGCTCATGCGTGTGTATCATTACACTGTCAATGCAAGGATGTGAAGATTGAATACATGCAATTGAAAGAGAATGTGAGGCAATGCAACAAGAGAGATGCACAATTTTAGGGCAACATTTTTGCAAAAAAGAACAAGTTGGAGCTTGCTAAGTGTAAGACCCGTATCTAAGTTAAGAGATTTTGTATTATGGATTGTTTTCAAATTTTGAGTTTTTGTTTTTTCATGTATTTTTAGGATACATTTTTTTCTTTTTCTTTTTATGGAAATTTGTTGTGCAGTGTTTTTTTTATGAGACATTTTTAATTTAGATTTATTCTTTTAGCTTGTACTTTGTATTGGGGTTGTTTTGAAATTTGGAGTATAATTGTTATATTTGTAATCATCCAAAATATTAAACATGTTAAACTCCCTTAAAATTCATAAAACATTTAATTTTTATTTTTCTAATTATTTAAAAATACTATCGACATCCGTTAATGTTGATATTTCATCATGTAAAATTAATACTTTAATAGTTCTGGTGCTAAAAAAGAAAAAACTTTAATAGTTCTAGTGCTAAAAAGGAAAAATCTTTAATATTTCTGTCCACATTACATTTTAAATCCAAGAAATTGAAAATAAACATATGATAATCTTTGTATTTTAATACAAAAAAATTATCCCAATTGATTTGCCATCTAACCAACTAAACAAATATTCCAATGAAGAGGAATGAGATGAAAACACCGTTCTAACCTACGGAATATCAATTGTTTCTTTGCTGCTAATTTACGCTCAAGTTTCAAGTCTTCAAGTTTCATCTTCAATGATCATAATTAGTATCGTCGTTCTAACCTATGGCGTGTCTATGCTTCTTCTATTAGTAGGGTTTTCATTATTTTTTCTCTCGAACTCAACATCGCTAGGTTAGTTAATACTCTTCTTCTATGTTTAATTTACATCTCTCCTATTATATTGTCGTTTCTGCTTTAGTTATATTATTATTGTCTTTATCAATATCATTTTTAATCACTTTTTTTTTTCTTTGATTATAATTTTTTTAAGTTGGAACCAAATGATGAGGAACAAATTAAGAAGATCACATGATCAAGGTAGGGAACCTCTAGTTTTGAATTGGTAATTGAATTTAATCAAACCATAAACCTTTTTTACCTCTTAATTAATTAAATTTTAATTATGATTTGAATTACATGCATTTTGGGTATCTAATTTTGATTAATATTGGTCACCGTCTCGGATCTAATACTAAGCCCCATATTCAATCTCACCAGCTTTCCCATTCTCAGGTTTTTCTATTCCTTTCTTTCTTTTCTTTTTTTTTTTTTTTTTGAATATTTTAGAATTTTAATTATTTGATTTTCGGCTATTATTTCTTTTTTTCTTTAATTATCAATTATTTTGGAGTGTTCTTAGTAAATTTGAGGTGATTTAATAAAAATTTGTTGTGTGGGAACCTTGTTTTTCTATATTACTTTAACTTTACCTTAATAGAAGACACGTCTTCTAGTTTCATTTTAGTTGGGTTCTTTCTTTTTTATTATCTTATTTTAAACCTTACTTGCATTTTGTATATGTTATGACTTTTTTGCGATGTTTTTTTAGGACACATTTTTAATTTAAATTTATTATCTTTTTAGCGTCGGTGCATTTTTGCATTATGGATTTTTTTTGAAATTTTAAGTTTTTTATTTTTATTTTTTGCATTACAGTGTGAATCGCTTGATTTCATTTTAAATCGTGTCAAAATCACCAATATAATATTATTCTTCTCCAAAAATTTACAGTCCAAAAATTATTTATTAGTCTTACCTTTCTCTCTAATTTACGTCAAGGGTTTTCTTTTTCTTTTTCTTTTTTTTTTTCATGTCTAGTAAAATAAGATTAAAAATTACTCATGATACATACTTAATTAATTTTGCAAAATTGAAAAGAAAAAAAAAATTATCTATGTGATACACCTTATATATTATATACCTTAAAACACCATTGATACACACTCAATACATTGTTAATATATACTTGATACACACTACTGATATCCAATGTACACTTAATACATCTATGATATAAACTTGGTATACTTGAAATACATTTGATATTATTTATATTTTATTATTTATTTAATAAAAATAAATTTATGAGTATTTTGTTAAACGATAATCGTGTAGGAAGTTAAATGATCATATGAAGAGTTAGCCGATTGTGTATGAAGTAAACGATCATTTGAAGGTAAAAAAATGATCGCGTAAGAAAATAAACGATCATTGAGAAAGCTCAACGATCGTTAGGTTGAAAATGGAAAAAAAAAAAAAAACAATTCAACCCAACCCATATTTTATGGGTAGAGTTAAGAAATTAATGTGAATTATTCGAGTTGACAACTCAACTAATCTAAAAATATGGACGGGATTGAGAATAAAACTCGTTTACACCTGTAGCGGTTACACAAAAGAGTACAGATGTATATTGTTGTAATGTAATAAATATAGGTAATTAATTATAATAAATGTACTAAATAGTTTTCTAAGCTCAACACACACACGAGGATGACAATAAATATAATATAATGCAAAAAAATATCAGGTCAAAACCTATAAATCTACTTTCCCTATCACTCAATTATTACTCATTATTCATAACTCTAAAATTAAGATGTTTTAAATTATTGTTTACTAATAACTATAATGTCCAACAATTTAATCAACACATTGAATATCAATAATTATTTTGAAATCAAAACCAACTATTATTTTCACAATGGTTAATTCGCTAAAATATATTAATTTGGATATCGTTTTTGTTTTTCTTTTCATTTTTTGAGAACTTAGTTGTCAAATGATTTTAAATATTAAATTGTTTTTTAAATTTAAAGCTAACTTCACATTTTATCCTTTCCCATGCTCGGGTTTGCTTTTTATAAATACATTAAATTAACTACTACCATATCTTTCATTAACATTTTTATTTTATTTATTTAATGTTTCTGAATTTAAGTTTTTTTTCATTCTCTTTTTCTTTTATCATTTTCACATTTCTTATCCACCCTTATACTATGTTTTGAGAGTGGTTTTAGTATGTTCATAATTACTTTTAATTTTTTTCTATCTAAATTCACTTTCATTTTAAACTGTAATTTATTTTTATTTTTTAAAATATGAATAAGAAGTAGATTATGAAAGAAAGAAATATAGAGAGTTCATGAACTTACTCTTATATATTATTAAAATAAAAAAGTAACGTGGTTATCAAAATTAAATGGGTGTAAATATTTTGCATGTAGTTTGCTCAAATTGCACATTTTCTTGTTGGCACTGTCCAATTGAATGTGAGTTTTTCATTTTAGAAAATGAATGAGAAAAGAAATAGAAAGATAGTGACATCATATCTGTCCATGTACTTTGGAAGACAAAAGTCAATTACAAAAATTATGTATCTCATCAACAATCAGATTTTCACTCCATTCCCTGTCTCATGAGCTATACCATCACACACCCTATTCTAAAATTATCATTCACACTCACAAAATTAAATGTCTTTCGCTCCATATTTTATTACATTAACACATCTTTTCTATTTCTTAACTACCTTACTTATCTTTATTTGACAGATACTGTGGATCTCAAAATTAAATCAATTCCCTTTAGATTTTTCGATAGAAAATTCTTTCTCTTCAAACGATACATATTGGATCGTACGAAGTTTTATCTCAAAACAAATCGACAATAATTGATTAACCTATCTATCTTTCAAGGTGAAGTGTGAGTTCATTGGTGTGAGATAAAATATCTCAACAATTTTAAAGGAAAAGTTATAAAATTAATGAACTATATTAGATTCAATCTCAAATAATAAGAATAATACTAATAAAAAAACATGTGTATAACTTTTTGAAGAAATGTGAATTTTTGACAATAAACAAACGTGTACATAAACACAACCTCCTGGGATTACATATACTAATTATATATATTAACTACTTTGTGTCATAGAAGGTAGGTTTGAATTGTCTCCCACTAGGGTTTGAAATATCAATAATAACACGTCTAAATATTACATAATTTTTTAAAAGATAAATATTATATTTAAAAATAAAAAATCAAAGTACATTGAAATTAAAAAATTTTAAATTAAAAATTTTTTTTTAAAGAAGCAAACATGTTATTGATATTATTTTTACACATATCAATCCATTTTGTAATTTTAGGAGAAAATATCCTCTCTTTTTTTGTCTTTAGTTTTTTTCTTTTATAATTTCTATTTAATCCCTAAGTTCCAAAATACTACACATTTAATCTTTAAGCTTTGAGTTTAGTTTCAATGTAGTTTCCAAACATGAAATGGTATAATTTTTCATTTAAGATTTGAATTTTGTTTTACTTTGGTTCCTAGGTTTCAAAATCTTACATTTAATCTCAAAATTTAATTAAATACTCACTTTCAATTACTAATATTGAAGTGTAATTTAAAAGGGATGAAAATAGTGCAATTTAATTAATTATAGTATGTTTAATTATTTTAAAATTTTTAGTATATATATTGATACTAAAGATGGAAAATAAGTATCTAGTGAAAAAAATTGTATTTAAAAATGTAAATATAGAATTATATGAATGAAATAAAATCAAAGTGAAAAAAGGGGTTTCACATTGGGGGGGAAGGCAATAGTATTAGTATAAATTATGATTGGGGGTGATCAAGTGCGCAGAAGTGTACCGTACGCGTTATTTGGTCCCCTAATCTAACGACTCAAACTCAATTATTGACTTTGATTGTCTGCGCCATCAATATTAATAATAGTTAGGTGTGGTATGGTCCACACTAAGCTGCCAAATCTCTCGAAATTAATAACTTCTTCCATATATTTCTTCTTCTCTCTATTTTTCTTCCCACAAACTCCTCAACACTTTATTATTATATATAAAACAAAAATAATACCTATATTTTTTTAATATACATTTACTTTTCAGCTCATTCAAATGAATCATACTTTTAATTTTAATTTCACTTTTACCCATCCCCCCATCCATCCAATCACTAGAATGATCACAAAACTGCAAAATGTTTAACCACAAAAAACATAATAAGAAGAAAAAACAATGATGAATTAAATTTTAATTAAAAAAAGTATAGTTCTTATAGTAAATTGCAAGAGGCACCCAATTCCATTTTGGAATGCTTGAAAGTGAATTAAAAGAAAGGGCACTTGTAAAATAGGCAAAATAAGTTATAATAATTTAGTTCATAACACAAGACACATCAAGAGGTAAAATATCACAAATGTCCTCGTTACTAATATACGTTTCATACACCTTATATACGTCTGATACACCTAATACATTTTTGGATACACCTGATACTTTTTGATACACCTGATACATTTGATTGATGCACTTGATGCACATGATACTCTTTGAGTTGTTAAATCTATAAAAAATAAAACTATATATATATATATATTTATTAATTTAAAAAGCTATAAATTATATTAAAAAAGACAAATTTTAATATATCTATTTTAGTTGTTAAATCTAAAAACACAACAATTTTACCAAACATGGCAATCAATTTGTTCAAGGCTAAATTTTAAATTTACCACACATTAGTTTACTTTTGATCGTTAATGAAGCTTTAAACCAAGCTCCAACTTTTCATAACGAAAATTGAACTCCAAGATTTTTTAAAATATTAAAATTAAACCATCAATGGTAAAATTTAAACTTACAAATAATCTTTTTTTCAAAAAATAATTTTTTTCTAAAATAATGCTTACGAATAGAATTTTGAAAGTTTTTTCTTAGGAATATCAAACACTAAATTTTTTAAGAAAATAACTCATTTTTCAGATTAAAAACATGAAAAAGGACACCTTTTCAAGTAACTAAAATTTTAATCTATTTATTTTTCAAACTATTATTTTAGTGTTTTAAAAAACTAAGCATATTTGATTGATGATTTTTTTTTCCACTCGCTAAGGATGATGAATAACATGACTTGGAAAATGCATATTTGTTGGAGCTAATCTTCAACAGATATTAGGTGGATGAATATATATGTAACAAAAAATGACAACAATCAATAATTAAAATTTGTTATTTTAAAAATTTAAAAACTAAAATAGATACGCGTTTGAATAATAATCTAAAGGATTATTTTTAAAATTTTAATACCTTTAAAAAATTATTTTTATATTTCAAAGATGAAAGTAATGGAAACCTAAAAGATAATCTATATATATATATATAAATAAAAGTTAATAAAAGTATTCCTAAACATTATATCCCTTCAACCTGTGAAAAATTGTTTCAATTAAACCCTAAAAATTATAAAAAGCACAAATTAATTACTCATTAACTATTAAAACTAATCTACCCAAAGAAACCAAACAAAAATTATTTGCCTCAATTGTTTTGTTTCTCGAATTGTTAAGACAATTCAACTTTGTTATAAAAGTGGAAGTTAAAATTGCATATGCAAAAATGAATTCTTTTTCTTTATTTGAAATAAAGTAACGAAGATTAAGGTATGAGGCAAATTATTTATTTCCTAAAATAGGAGAAATAGATAATAATTTAGGGTATTTGACCGTGAATAATGTATAACTATTAGAAGAAAAAGAAAAGGTAATTCTTTAAAAAAAAAAAAGAAAGAGGGAAGTAGATTAGAGAAAAAAGAAAGTAAGCATTTTTCATTGTTTATAGGGTTATAGGGAAGGTGGTATTAATTACAAAGAGGCTAAGTATTATGAGAATGTGGGTGGTTTTTGAATTATTGATCAATAAAAATATATGTATGGGTTTGGTTCTCATAGACGTGGTTAGTTGCATTATTCTTATTCATTTCTAAATTTTAGTGATAAGGTACAAGAAATTAACTAAATGATTGTTAAGGGATTAAATTTAGATTTCTAAATTTGATAGGGATGTGGATAATTGGATAATAATTTGAATTTAAATTTGTTTTAAAGTTATATTATATGTACGTACAAGGGTTAATTTAAGAAGGGGCCAGGGGGCACGTGCCTCCCTCACATTTTCGGTTTTTGTATTTTAATATTAATTTTGAAGTTTAAAAATACAATATATATTAAATAATGCTCTTTTAAAGGTAAAATTGGTTTTCGGTTTAGTGGTTGGGCCCTTTGTAACTCCCACATCTCGTGTTTGAATCTTACCTATTATATATAAGATAAAACCCTACCTTATTTTTTAGGAGTCACTTGTTATCTAACAAACTTTCACTCTATCAACAATATTCCATGAAGAATGTATTATTTTTTATTTTTTATTTTTTATACAATTTTTAAATTCACATATTTACATTACTTATGTATATATTTATTTTATTTTATTTCAGAATTAAATGATACAATATAATTTTTTTCCGTTCATCGTTAGAATATAAGTATCATATCAATTCTTCTTAATATTTTTAGTTTTTACTTTTCAATCTATGTGATAAATCATAATACTTATATTGTTTAATACTAATTTTGTAGAGTAAACATATCAATATGGAGAGATATTTTAAAAGAAAATCAACAATAGAAACTATAGAGACATCAGAATATTGTGAATGCAATGAATTTAGTCAACCTTTGTAAAAGTGGACTACAATCAATGAGAGAGTCTGGTTGGGATTCATTATTGAAAAGAGTTTCTAATTTCTGCCATAGTCATGACATTAAATAAGTTATATTAAGAAAGATTTATTGGATAAGTTAGACAATAAACTTATCATGGATCGATTTCAAAACATGAAAACTCGTAGAGGACAATTGTAATACGTATTAAATTAATTAATTTTTAAAGCTAATTAATATTTTTTTAACATTTTTTTATTGTCTTTGTTATATAGTGCCCCTATATAAAATTTTTGGATCCGACACGGTGTATGCATTGTTTAAGATAAGGATGCCTATACATAGTAAATAATTATTTGGTCGGTAAATATTGTGCTTTCTCAAAAATCAATTTCTAAAAATAGGAGTTGGGTGACTTTTTTTCTTTTTTACTATGTTTTAAATGGAAAATGAAGTTTGTTTTCATCTAATTTATTTTATAGATATTTAAAAGATGTTATTAAAAATTAAAAAGTGAGTAGACGTGAAAGGAGAAGAATATGTTTGTGTGTGTGTGTGTGTTTTTTTTTAAATAAACTAATTAAATAATAAAGGTATTTTTAGGGGAGTTAGAATTCAAAAGCTAGATTGAACATGATATTGAATGTAATAGCAATTTCAAAGGTGATTTTAGATGAATTAATAAATAATTTACCAAACCACATGTATATAAAAATAAACTCCTCAATTGCAAATAGATTTCATTATTAAAAAAATTAAGACATTTTATTTAATTTGTTAGAGTAATTTTGGAAAGAAATGTCTAAAACCACTTGGGGTGATTGGTACACCCTTCATTCTATTCCCTCTAATTTCTATACCAAAAATTGCATGTTTTTAAGATAAAAAGTTGAATTTTTAACCAAATTCCAAGAAAAAATATGTTTTTAAAATTTATATACACATGTATGTTTTAAAAACATTAAAAAGTATTTAACAAATAAAAAAATTTATTAATCAAGTGGACATATATATTCATTAACAAATCTATAACAGATATAAGCATTGATATATGTGGTAAAATTTAACAACTTAAAATCAAGTTTGTATATTATTATAGTTTTGGACATTGATTGTAGGGGATGAATTTTGGAGCAGTTTGACATCTTAATTTTTCAATTAAATTATTGTTGGATTTTGGAATGTTATAATAAAAGTTTATTAATGATATATTTTTATTGCCAATAACAAACTATATTAGTGATAGAAGTTTAACATTGATAATTTTATCATTGGTATATTTCTATCCAACGATAAAAATTACTCTAGTATGTTTTCAATGATATCTTTCTGTCATTGATAAAAGTTTCTCAACTACCGATAGACTTTTATCAACTATCAAAACATTAATGATTAATTTCTACTCATAGTGAAACTAAACAAAATTTGTAAATCGTGTCAATATGTTTTTAAGGATATATTTATATTGTTGATAGAAGGTTACCAATGATAAAGTCTATTGTTGATACACTTCTATTAGTTTGGTGATCAATTTTCACCTATTTTTAAAATTAAACAAAACTGGAAATCAACCTAGAGTGTTTTTACTAATATAAATTTATAAATCATAAAAGCATATCACTAATAGAAGAGTAAATATTGGTGATAGAGATTTATTACTGATAGTGTTCTATATATCACTGTTGCATTGTTATATTTTTTGATAGATTCATAACATTGATACAAAACTATTGAAGATAGTTTACTATCATTTTGAGACTATTATAATCCCTTTATATAATAGTTCTACAAAATATTGGTGAGAGAGACTTGTCAGTGAAAGTGTACATGTGGATCGGTGGTAATTCTAATGGAGTTTATGAATAATAGACTTCAAAAACTAGAAATTGTGTATCTAAAGGTAAATTTAGTTATATTTGTCATTAGTGTTGAAAAATAAATCTATCGATGATAGACTTACATCACATATAATAGTCTATCAAATTTTTTTCATTGATAGAGTCCAACAAAACTTTCTTGCATTTAATTGAACTTTTACACGTTTTTCATGGACTGAAGATCAATTTTGTTACATTTACAATTAGTTTTAAGTTTGGCTATTCTTGCAATATTTTTAATATCGTTTCCTTCTAATTGCAAATATCCCGATAAAGAATCTAGATTATAATGTAATTTTGATGTTGAAGGTTTAGAAATTTGAATTTAAATATCTTATTTTGAAAGAGAACTATTTTTGTGTTGACAATGTAGAAATGAACATGTGTATTAGTATACTAATAAAAAAATGGTTTCAAGCCAAATAAGTTAAATAACACTAGAAGCTAAAAGTAGATAAGTAGCAATAGCAATAGATTAAAATGATTTTTTGTTTCTTTAAAGAAAAAAGGTTAGGGGCTGAAATGACGAATTTTAAATTTAAGAGAAAAATAAGAAAAATGGAGAGATGAACATTTTATTTTATTACTGTCTGGAATTGAAATATATTATTACTGAAGAAAAGTAATTGATGTCACAGATAATAAATATTTGATAAATGGATTCAAATAAAGATTTCAGCTTTTATCTTTCCTTCAAATCTGCCAATTCATAATAACCATGAAATCATATCTCAATTCAAAATTTGAAAATGACAAAATCTTTCAAATACAAATCTCATTATTATACCACAACTAACCATTTTACCATCTTAATTTATTATTATTATTTTTTATAATAAATACTTATTATTATCCTTCACCCATTTTTCCACAAATTTTCCTAAGCCAAAGGCTATATTATATATGTACACATATATCACATATAGACATGTTTTGTTCAGGACCTTTAATTTCCATATTAAAATATATATATCTATTTGGGATTTGATAGACTGCCTTGAATTTAAGATCATGGATTTTATTTTCTTCCTCTGCATTTATTTTACTGATTTTTCTTTTTGTTTTTTTCTTCACACAAATACGAACATAACTCAAAATTGCAAAACAAACATTACATACATACACAATCTAGTGGTATCAACGAATGTCTAATAAAAATATTTAAATTATTTTTACTTTAAACTAAATTTATAAATATTGTTATTTATATTATATTCATATTAAAATTATTAAAGTTGAAATTTTTATTTTTTCATTTCTACTTTTAATTTTAGTTCATTTTAATTTAATTAATACTTTCAAAATGCTTATTTTAAGTTTAGTTTATTTTGATTCTTTCATTCTCATTTTTACTTCAATTTTAATAGATAAAAATTGTTACATTTTTTACGTTCAAATATCAAAATGAACTAAAAAAAACATTTCGAATTAAAGTCCAAAGTATAGAAATTAAACAGTATTTTAGATATTTATTAAAAGATGTTACTTTATTTTCGATATACATATATACATAAAGATATATTCATATATACATATATACATATATATATTTTATATTTTATCTTCAAAACGGAGGTATTGAACAATTAGAAATTTGAGTGGGGAATATAAGAAAAGGTTTACATTATATTAATTAATTTAAAAAAGGGTAGGAAGGAGGAGTAGGTTTGGGGTGAAAATGAAGAAAAAGTACAATACAATATGATTTGGAGTCAAAAGGAAGTAACAGTACAATTATACTGAAACTCTCTCTGTACCCTTTACTGCTTTGACTCTTTCCTTTCTCTTCTTTTCTTAATTAATTTCAAACAATAATTCAACCTGCATCAACTTTTTTTCTAAATTTATAATATTTTCAGGGTGTTTCAAACGAGAAGTTGGTTATTTTAGTTCGAATACAATAGTTGTGTATGGAGTGTAAAATAATTTTAGTTTAAATGTGTTTGATGGGTAAACTATATACTTTAGTTTGAGAAAAAATTTAAATATTATAGTAAATAATAAAAAATAATAAAAAATGCACCAATAGTAAAGATTATAGCAAATTAGAGTTTTGAAATAATATTTATTGTAACTAATTGATCATTTTTAAATAATATTTTCGGTGATAAAATATAGTTATTATAATCTTAGGATAGTTTATGTTCTAAAACGCTCTATTTGTTTTTCCTAAGTGTAATGAATTAAAAAAAAAAAGAATGAGGAAGGTGATGTCATAATGTGAAGTCTAAGACACTGCAAACAAAAGAGAATTGCACAAGTTAAGACATCTTAAAAGATTTCTCAAGGGGGCAGATTATAGAAGTCTGGAGACAATTAAAAATTAACTAAACAAGAAATTGATTGGAAATGGTGCAAGGTAGCATGAGCTACATAGTTAATGCTCTCTAAACATAAACATAGTAAATGACAACATATCATATTACTTTTTAAACTTTTCCTCATTGACTATAGTTTAATATGACAAAATGAGTCTAACTTTGATGTCCACACAAAGATCTTGAAAGCAACCATCCTCCCAATTATTTTGCTAAAGAGCACTAAAAAGAATAAATAGTTAATTTCAAAGTAAATATCAATTAGGTGAAAACTCTTATTCTTCAATTGTGTTATTTGAAATTTGGTAACTACAAGGCTCGTAGTACAAAATTAATTAAACTTTAATTTTTAAATTTTAAAAAAAAATGAAATACGTGAAATTTTAAAAGGATCTTTGTAAGTTTTTTTTCTTTTTCTTTTTTTTTTGTTGAACTCCACGAGTATGAAGGGATTTTTCCTAATCTCTTGTTAAATTTTAGAGTAAATTTAGTTGTAGGGTCATGTTAATATTCCAAATTAGGTTAACTTGAATTTATCTTTGGTCTTCCTCTAAATTTAGAAGTAGAATATTGAATTTTTTATTCTAATATATGGGAAACTAGTAAAATTAGATTAATCAAGATGATAGTAAGTTAGCCTAACTATTTATACATATAATTTACTAATATATGTGAATATATATCGCAATACAATAATTTTGAAATGTTTAATTTTTATAGACTTATTTTAATGTCAATAAATTCAAAGTTTAAATATATAAAGTTAATTGATTGATTTATTTTAAAAAATAATTGAAATTTATTAATAAAAATATTATCATTAAATTTGAAAGAATTATTAAATTATAATAGAGAGTTAAAGAGTTTAAAATAAAAAGGAGTCGAAAAAAAATCACGGGATTGACAGTTTGCATCTTTACTATTCAATGAGTACATATTGCTACTGAAAGTGAGAATTTTAGAACAACTTCCATGAAACCTTCTTCCTCTTCTTCTTCTTCTTCTTCATAACCTTTTTCTCTTTCTCTCTGTTTTTAAATGGTGGGGTCTCGCTGCCCCTTCTTGATATTCGAACCGATTTGATCTGTGAACAAAGTAGGCAGCCTTTTTTTTGAATTTCAGCAACTGGGTGAGTTCTTTCTTCTCAACATTACTCTCTCTTCTCCCTCCTTCATTCAATTTTATTTTAACTTCAATTCTTGTCTTTTTCTCTTCCTTCTTCTGTTCATCTTTTGTTGATCCCTACCAACCCTTTCTCCTCCTCCTTTTCTTTCATTCTTTCACGAGGATCTGTCAGATTATACCCTTTTTGAATCCCTAAAGGTGACCCATCTTCCTTCTTTTTTAAGGTTTTGGATTCAGTTTTTGTTCTTTACTCCTCCGTTTCTCGGTTTTCTTCTTTGTCTTTTCCTCTCCACCTTCATCTGGCTCTTTGTGTATCCTCCCCATTTTTTTCCCATCTCTGATTCAAACCCAGAACTGTTCTAAACCCCACTCGATTTTGGCTGTTTTTATTATGAATTGAGTTTTTTTTATTAGTTATTTATCTGTCTAGGATTGTGTAGGATCCCCAATTGGGTTTAGTTTCTCTCTCTAGGATTGTGTGTTGTAGGGTTATTCATTTGGGCCACTTGTGACAGTTTTTGGCTTCCTACTCAGAATGGGTAAAGCTACAAGGTGGTTGAGGGCCTTATTGGGAATGAAGAGAGAGAAGAATTCTGATGAGAATTCATACTTGCCCGCCGGTGATAAAAAAGAGAAGAATCGATGGAGTTTCTCCAAATCCGGAAAGGAATTCACCGGAAAAGTTCAAATGCTACCGCCACCGCCGCCAAGAAAAGCAGTGGCAGATGCCGATTGGCAGAGATCTTATCCTGCAGAGTCCGAGGAAGATCGCAATGACCATGCGATTGCGGTGGCCGCCGCTTCGGCAGTCGCTGCTGATGCTGCCGTCGCGGCGGCCCAGGCGGCGGTGGCCGTTGTTAGGCTTACGAATCAAACTAGAGGAAGTGCTCTGCTCAATGGAGGGAAAGAGATTATGGGTGTTGTTAAAATTCAAAGCGTTTTCAGAGGATTCTTGGTAAATATGAATCTTTTGAATTTGAATACGTTACTGATTTTTTGTAATCAATTTAATTAAAATGAAATTTCAGGCAAGAAAGGCGCTACGAGCATTAAGAGGATTAGTTAAATTACAAGCTTTAGTAAGAGGATTTCTCGTAAGAAAACGAGCCGCTGCAACATTACAGAGCATGCAAGCTTTAATCAGAGCACAAACCACCGTCCGATCACAACGTGCTCGTCGTCGTTCATATAACAAAGAGAACAAATCCCAACCAGAGAAATCCCCAGAGAATGACATCAGATCCCTTTACTCCGACGAAACAGAACATCCAAAAATCGTGGAAATGGACACAATGTTCAAAAGACCCAAATCAAGATCCCGTCGATTCAACAGCTTGGTGTCGGAGCTGGGGGAAGAGCGGCCGTCGCCATACTTATGGACAATGGCGTCGCCGGCGAGAATATCAGGAGGGGAGTGGTGTTTGGGGGGAGGAGAGGAATATGGGAGGATGTCGACGGGGACGGCGCAGAGCACGCCAAGAGGAGGGAGGTGCCGGTGGGGGGCGGTGGCGACGCCGGGGAGGAGCGTGTACGGAGAAGGGTATTATCGTGGGTATGGGAATTATTATCCGAATTACATGGCGAGTACGAAATCTTCAAAGGCTAAATTGAGGTCTCGGAGTGCGCCGAAACAGAGGCCGGAGATATGGACGAAGAAGAGAGTGGCGTTGAATGAGATAATGGGGGCGAGGAATAGCATTAGCAGTGTTAGGATGCAGAGAAGCTGTAATGGAATTGAAGGAGAAGAAGGATTTGATGAATTTTGAGGATTTTCTTTTTCTTTCTTCTTTCTTCGTTTTTTTTTCTTTTGAGTGTTAAAAACAGAGTGTTCTTGTAAATTCAGCATTTCTTAATGGGAGTTTAATTTATTTTAAATTATAAGTTTAGCTGGAAAGCCTATACGTTTTTTGCTTTTTCTATTTTCGTAATTATGTTTAGCCTCAAACCTTAGGGATGCATTCTAATTTTTTAAACTTCTAACTTTCTCAAATTTGTAATTTAATCTTAAGCTTATCGATACAATTTCTATCCTGTCTTTTTTAATTATGTTTTTTTAATCGAGGTTCATGATTTATTTAATTCTTTTAAAAATTAATGAAATATATTGAAATTTGCATCCAATTAATACGCCCATAAGTTTTCAATTTAACGTTTAATAAATTTGTTATTATTAAAATTCTTCAATAAGACAATTATATGACATATACATACATTTAAAAGTATTAGGACATAGTTAAAAACGAAAATGAAGGTGAATTGACATTAAACAAAAGAGCAACTAAACTACAACTATATAAAGAGCTTTCCCCTCAAATTTAGGTGTCTCTACGTATATATTTTATTTTAGTGTAGGTTTGGGAATGTTTTTGAAATTGGCAATATCACTTTTAATATGTTTTAAATTACTTCAAAATTTAATTTATCATTTATTTTTCTATGATAAGTAAAGGGGCATGGTTTTTTCTTTTATTACTTTTGGAAAAAAAATCTCTAAATTTAACGGTTATAATTATTTAAAAAATGTTATAGGCTCATTTATTCTAAATAAATAAATAAATAAAGTCTGAGGCGGTGTCTACCTTTCCAGCAGACCTAATTCCGTTATTGTATAATTATTTTTTATATTTATTTCACACGTAAATACTTCATTATTATTTATATAGTTTTGCTTTCATTTTTCCATTCACATATATCTTCACCTTTAATGGATCCAAAACGTAGCCGAAAAACTTGTTTTCATAATTGCTTTTTCTCTCTGTTTTTAATTACATATTTATTTTCTTTTTAATTTTGTTTCTCACTCTTTCTTTCCTTCTTTCATTTGATCAGCTTGCCTCTTGCTGCCTGTTCACCATACAATTCTATCTTAGGCTTAGATATAAACTATGATCAATGCACAACATCTTGATCATCTCAATAACTTTATCAAACTTTACAAATTTTAACAAAAATATATACCCTCAAATGTTATTTCGTTTGAAATCTAATCAAGTTTCTACCATACATATATTTATAATCCATTAAACATTGAAGAAAAATGGCAAGACTTGTTGCAATTTAAGGTGAAATTTCTTAAATTTTGATGAAATGGAATGTTTAAGATGAAAATTGATACAAATTACTCAGTGATGAGAATGATCAAAGAAGTCAAAACTAGTTATATATGATGTTAATGATTTCATTATCAAATACTAAATAATTTTGTGATTCTTAAATATCAAAAAACTTTTAAAAGTTTATAGACTCTCGATCCACACATAAATTTGAAAAGCCTAAATTTATAATTTAGGTTTTGCTTGATGTCTAAATTTTTAAAAGTTGTTGTCTTTCACAATTTTTTAATTGTATACTTCATCTTTGTTATGTGAACATTTGATTTATTAGCCAAATTAAAAATTAAAAAATAAATTATAAAACCTATATTTTTAATTTTCAGATTTTGATTTTGGGAACACTTCTAAAATATAAACAACAAAATATAAGAAGTAATAGGAGAAAGTAGAGTTTACAGACTTAATAATACTTCAATCTATTGATTTATTTGTTATCTTATCTACTTTATATGTGTTTTAAAAAAAAACAAGTAAAATTTTGAACTAAAAAGAATAGTTTAAAAATACTTGTTAGATACTAACATTTGATATTCATTATATTATAAATTTGTAATGTTAGAATAGTCACCGTGCACAATATTGTAGTATTTGGCCACCTAACACAGCTACGAGAATCAAGTTAGCAATTGTTTAAAACTATAGGATGTTTTCAACATAGTTAAAACTAATGTAGAATGCCGTCTCGATATCACACAAAAAAAAGAAAAAGATTCCTAACATTCACTAGTGAGTTAATTATTTTTTAAGATGACTGATTAAATGTAGCTGTATGTTGAAGTTTGATACTTAGACATATTTTTTATCCATAATGAAAAGTTAGCTAAAAAGGATTAAAATAAAAATGTGAAACACAAAATTTAAATAAAAATTTGAATGATTAGGAAAGTAATTGTCAGGCAAGAACATGCGGTTAGCCATAATTAATTGTCAAAAAAAAAAGTTGATTAATTACATTGAAGTGTGGAGATTGGAAATAATAAAAAGAGAGTTAAATAATAAAGGAATGATGAATAGAGGAACAATGATTAGTAGGAGAGCTTTTGATTTGGTTGGGGGGTGGTTTGGGGTTTGGGGTTTGGGGTTTAGGGTTTAGGGTTAGTGTGGTTTTGGGAAGCACGCATGGATGGTACTATCTGAGGCACGTGAAATGAGGAAGGGGTAATTCAATCATTTTTTCCAATTGGATATACCACACTCTCCCTTTTTATTATTTTTTAATTATACCTTTTTAACTAATTAATTCAAAACTCTATTACCATTTTAACAATTATTATGTATATGTATTAAACAAAAAGAATTATATATTGGTGACTAATACCAAAACGCGGCTGAACAACTACTAATTAATTTTTTTTTACTTCAACTGCATCTTTTTTACTAACTCAAATACCCATCCTTATATTGTGCTAAAAAGGAATCTAACATATTTTAATTAAACTTATGTTTTTATCTCATCTCACCTCATATTTGTAGAGTCCTCTTCAACTCCTCACAGACTTGTGAGTTGTGTTTCAGGGTATTATTACTATTAAAACTTTTTATCATTTGATCATTTTCACCGCTTATGTACTATAATGCATCCATTCAATTATCTCTGCTTCTTCTTCTTCTTCTTCTTTTTTTTTTTTTTTTTGTCAAACAAGTTCCAATTACGTTGTTTAATTACTTGGATTTGAAGAAATGTGACACAATATCGATCTTTTCCTCTTTGACATCAAAAATATGTATATTTGAGTTTGATATAGTGAAGTGGAATTGAACTTGAAATCTTCTTAGGGAAGTGAAAGGACAAAACGATAGATTTTATTTTAAAATTTTTCAAAAATACTAATACGAAGTGCACAACTTTTTTTCCTATCAAGATTTGAAGTGAACAAGTTTAATTTTTTAACTTTAAAGTTTGTGTGTAGTAGGTCTTTAAACTTTTAATTTTGTGTAAAAAATTTATTGAATATTCCGTGTTAAATAAGTCATTTAAAATTTCAATTTTTTTAAAAAAATTAATTGATATTAAAGGTATAAATTCATTTTACAGGGTCTACGACTTTTTTTAAAGCTTAGGATCTAAGTTTGTAATTTTGTAAATTAAAAAATTAAGACAGAAATCTCAAAATTCGTTACTAATAAAAAGCCTATCACCAATAAACTACGAGAACTCGATTTAAACTTACTATATTTATAATATCTTTTTTTTGGTTTATCATGTACTATATTTCTGATTCGTGTTGACTATGTAACGATCGTTTAGATCATATCCAAGCAATCACGTAATTCTTTTCAAACGATAGAAAAAGAGCTTCAAATCTAAACAATTGTATTGATCATGTTACACGAGCATAGTCATGTTGACTATGTAAACGATCATTTAGATCATGTCGAAGTAAAATTTGAAAAACAATGTAATTATAAAATAAAAAAAAAGACCAATATGTCAACCAAATCCGAATTTTTTAAGTTAAGTTGGATTGACTGAACCGATAAGATTCAATTTTTGCCAGCCCGATTAGTTTGGGTAGGTTCATATTTTTCCTCCAACCCCGAGTTGCGGAGACAAAGCCTTTGAAGTTGGGCTTGGTCCAATTGTTTATGAAAATGGGTCAAGGAGTTTGGAAGTTATCGAAGCCCAATTCTGGATTTCCATGAACAATAGAACAAACTGACAGTTTGGCACTTCCAACGTTCGAAAATCTTCAAATTTCAAGTTGCTTTGATCTTCCTTTGCCCTTTCAATCCCTTTTCTTCAGATGGAGAATCCTGATCAACTATTTTCATCACCAACTACAACCAATCCTTCCATGTCCTCCAAATCCGGTGAGTCTCTTTCTCTAATTTCTAGTCAAACAATTGAAAACTCATTATTTTATCGTTCTCTTGATTTTCCTGACACTTTCTTTTTCTATGCTTAGATTTAAAGTTTAAACCATTTCTGATTTCTACTTTAAGTAATTTTTTTTTTCTTTCTTGTTAGATGAAAACGATCAAAATTATCCTCCATCCGTGGCCAATTTGAATTGGAGAAAGCTAGGGGAAACCAAAAAGTTGGATGCAAATAACATTTTTACTGATCGAAATGGGGCAATCGATCCCAAATTTACTGATAATTCGTTGTCGGAGATCCCAAACTTCGATCTGGATTCTGCGTTTCAGGCATCACTGCCCTATGATCCATCGACAAATTATCTCTCTCCTCGTCCTAGATTTCTCCGATACGAACCAAATAAACGGCGGGAGATATTGAATGGTGAGAATGGAGGTGGTAAGGCTGGAGATTTGGTAAGAGTCGAACTGGTTGAAAAAGGAGAAAAACCACTAGCTGGGGAATGTGTCACTGAGGAGATGGCTGAAGGTGAAACAAGTAGCGTTGAGTTGCTGAACTTTGGAGATACTGGTGATTCGAAAAAAATAAAAGAATCTGAAATGTCTAATACAACATCTGTCCCTTGTGAAACATCAGAAGAAGATGAAATTACGGAATCTTCAAATGTCCATGGACTTGATGAGGTCAAGTTGTTATCTAACATTTCAACTGCTGCTGAGAATGAGTACACTCCTCAAATGAAGGTGGTTGAGAAGGAAAAAGAGGAAGATTTGGAAATGATTGAAAACAACACAGGGGAATCTGAGAGTTTTGTTCTTGAGGTGGATAAAATAACTCAAGCTTCAAATGTCAATGGATTTGATGAGGACAAGTTGTTATGTAACATTTTAACTGTTGCTGAAAATGAGTACTCTTCTCAAATGGAGGTAGTTGAAAAGGAAATGGTTGAAAGCAACAGAGGGGAATCTGAGAGTTCCGTTCTTGAGGCGGATAAAATTACTGAAGCTTCAAATGTCAATGGATTTGATGAGGACAAGTTGTTGTCTAACATTTTAACTGTTGCTGAAAATGAGTACACTCCTCAAATGGAGATAGTTGAAAAGGAAGAAGTGGGAGATCTGGAAATGGTTGAAAGCAACACAGGGAAATCTGAGGGTTTCGTTATTGAGGCGGATAAAATCACCATTTTGGAGGGGATAAAAAACAGATTATCCAGTTTTGTTGAAGATTTGGAGAAACTGAAGTCTAAGCTTGTTGAGCTGATGCACACTGAAACGAAGTCTGTGCTTAAGGCTGTACTTGGACTTGCAGTATCATCTGCAGTGCTGACTTGTTTGGTCTTGTCTTTCCAACTTAAGAAGAAGAAAGATGATATAAAAGTACCCGCCATTTCTGTGAGTGTAGAACCATTGCTGCAGGGTCCAGTTGCAGAAGCTGAGAAAGTTATCGTGAGGAAATCACCTTCAATTAAGGCTACTCGTGATGTTAATAGAACAAGTAACGAGATTATCAGGAATGTTGATTCTTTCAAAAAGCTTTCATCTTCTATCCATTCAAGAGATGAAGGGGGAAATTTCGAAGTAATGCACCATAATGAAGCTCCAACAGTTCAGTTTGGTGAGTTCGTAGTTGGAGAGATCAGCAACTCTCTTAAGGGTAAATTGAACAACTGGACGATTGAGGTAGAAGATAGCAATTTTCCTGGTTCAGTTGGAGAGGAACCAGTGAGGAATATGACTTCTGGACCCGAGCAAGCTTTGTCAGAGTTCTCTGCCACGACTTCTTCCCCATCCTACGGAAGCTTTACCACTATGAAGAAGATTGTCAAAAAAGAGGTGAGGATAATTTTAACCTGTAAGGTTTTTCTTTCCTTGACAATATCAGTACTTTGAAACCGACCGATGGTTCATCTAAGGTTGATGATTTTCATCTGTAGGTGGGAGGAGATGGTGAAGTAAAGTCGATCCCAACCCCAGTGAGAAGATCAAACAGAATTAGAAACCGTATGATGTCGTAATACACTTCATTGCCATGACAGCGCTTCTGCCTTTTGAAAATTATTTATTATTGGAACAGCACCCTCCGTTGTTCATATTGTTTGCTTTGTTCCACTCTAGAATTCCTGAAATTCATTTTAGACAGACTTCATAACTGATAGTCTTTTAGATTACTTCCTCTTTTAGAGAGTTTAGTGTCATCATTAATATCCATTCCTCCTTTTGAATCGATTTCTGAAGTGAATTGTTGTTTGTTTCAAACATCTTCTATCAAAGAAGATCAATCATTCGTATCACGTGTGCCAAATTGTTTAGTGTATTTGGGGAAGAAAATAAGCTATGGGATTTTAATATAATTGAATGAAATGTAGTAGTTTCTATGAGAAACTCTCATCAATGCTGAGAGAGTAAAAATTGGCTATAAAGCCAGCTACATGATTTTCATTTTCATTTCTATTGTACAAGCAAAAGTTAAGTGGAAATAAATGGCCAATTTAATGTTGGAACTTAGAAGTGCTCAAAGATCAAAAGCTCTCATCATATATAGGAATGGGAGGAGGTCTACAACCAGCCAAATTACTGCCTCTCCTTACTTGGACAAAAGACAAAGAGCTCTTTGATGCCTTCTTAAAAGTTGGAGCCTTTGGAAGAGTATAGGAAGACTTGTGGATGTCCAAGCCATCTGCATAGCTCTTACATGTATTCAATCTCCTGCCGTATGGATTTGGCTTCTTTGGAATGTCTTCTATGCTCTTTACACTTGACAGAGATGTAAAAGACCGAGACTTTCCCTGATAGAACATTGATAGTCCTCTCCTGCACATAGAGTAGTAGTTGTTAGAAATTTTAGAACAGATTCAGCAGTGGTTTAAAGAGTCATATTTGTGATTCTAATGAAAGAACTTCATCAAAAGCTTACTTGATTGGGAGTTGAGCAGAAAGATCTGTGAAATCCTCCAATGGGCCATTAGATTGAGACGAAAAATTTGAAGTGGATGAACACGCATCGTCTGCCAAGTCTGATGAAGATAGTGATTCACTCGAAATCGTTGAATCTTCAAATGAAGATGTTGAAGATGTAACGTTGTACTGATCAACTCCCTTGGTGATCGTCCAATGATCTTCTAATTCTTCATGGAAGTCTTGGTGCAGTGTAGCTGAACATGGTTGATGAAGCATAAATCTCTGTAATTCACCCATAATGAAGAAGATGAAGACGGGAACCAAAAGCAGAATTTGATAAGATTTGGTGCTTTTGATGGCCTGAGCTTTTAGTGTATTTATATAAGATAACCCCTTTGAATTGAACATAAATAATCTTTGAGTCTCTGACATTTCTTGTGGAACATTTTTATAGGCATCCAATTATAAAAAGAAGATAAAATTCCAAGAGTGGTTGCTTATTTTTCAAAAAGAGAAATTGTAGGTCTCACATGTAGAGGCATGGAGTCTCCAAACAACCAATAGAAAGGGTATGGCCCAAAACAAAGAAATGTCAACCAGTGACCCTGAAAGCACAAAAGCTACATGCACTGGATGGTGACACAAAGAGGTAAGGTCTACATTACAAAAATTATATGAATAGAAAAAAGAAAGATTTGAAATAAATAATGTCCTCTGCTTTTGATTGAAAAGCCTTATCTTAAGATTCTTCATTATCTTATGTTATGGTATGAATTGCTTGACCTTTTGAAAAGTTTGGATTTGTGGAATTGAAAAAGTTTAGGGATAAGCTCAAAAAAGGGGGTAGGGATGAAGAGAAGATCTATCCATCCACATAAGAAGAAGGGTCACTATCTTTCTTTTTTTTTTCTTGTGGGTATTCCATATCTTATTTGGAAGAGGAAGAATCTTTGGTCAAAAATATTGTCTAATAAAAAAAAACACATGGTAGATGCAAGGAAACTAGGATGCACATAACATTATTTGGTTAGGTGGGGACAATCTTTTGAATTAGAGAAATTTGAAGCCTTGGCCTTAGTCTTAGGGGACAAATTGCAATTATGTTTTATGAAAACCATGTGTTACTCTATCCATACATCAGCTTATCAAAATCTTCTTCAATCTTCAATTTCAAATCTAGAAGCCATGTTTTTGGATAATTGGCATTTTATATACTTTTATCAAAAGAAGAACAAAGGTTTGTTTGACTTTTTCAAACAAAAGAAAACTCAAAGGGAAAGTTGATTTTTTCTTTTTTCTTTTTTATTTTTGGATACAATTTGAAAGGGGATGCTAAAGTTGAAACGGTAATGAAGATAACGTTCTTCCACCAATTCACGTATGAACGTGTGGGTGAGATCCATATGGAAAATGAATTATTCATATTATGAGATATGTGTGTATGTGTGTACGTGGTGGTTGGCATTCATACAGATTTGCTTTATGATTACACACTAAATAAGCAAATTTTTCCATAACTAAAATTCAATATATTCATCTAAAATTAATTATTATTCATAGTCTTTTATTTTATTATATTTATAATTTTTTTAAAATTGTGCTATATACTTAATTATTTTAAATTTAATTACAATATAACACTCTCTCTAAATAATAATATATTTTTTTAGAAATAATATAATTTTAAAGACTTGAATAGCCCAACTTAGAGAACAAAACAATCACTTAAGTGTGAGGTCCCTCCCAATGAAACTTAGGCTTCCTTAAGTGTGAGGTCCTCTCACCTTCAACGTACTTGGGCTCCCCCTTAAGTAAAAAAACTAATTCTCTACTTGTGAATATTTCTTCAAATTACGAACGTATGCTTCATCTAAGTTAGAGAATCTCTTTTCAAAAGGATGATACCTTAGGCTCTCCCTGAAACCAACCAATCTTCTTCAAAAAAGCATGATATAACAACGAACAACAACATAACTTCAAGATCAACAAGGATTCTACATCAAACTTTAACCACCACAAAACAATACTCATTGAGAAAGGATGAGACCTAAAGAAATCACTCAAGACTAACAATGATGAAAAAATCTACAATCTCATAGTTTGACACACTTGAGTTATTTGACACAAATACAAGACAATATGGTTTGAATATTCTTCAAAAGGGCCAACTCTCGTTATCCCATTTTCGAACTACTGATATTGTGTTTGATATACTTTTCTTTTGGCCTGTTTTTCTAATTCAGTAGATGGTGATTTCACAGACTTCTGTTTTCTTTTCAGAAACATGCTATATAGATTTTGTGCTTGCAAAATTATTAAAAATTTGACCCAATACACCAAAAGATAAAAACTTTGAAGGTCATATAAAATAGCTAACATTTGATAAATTAAATCTTATAGTTTTTTACTAACAACTCTATTAAACTTACCAACATCAAAATTTTAAGCTTGTATTTAATATACACTTGTATTATTACGAGATTTTTGAAGAAACATATTTCAATTGAATCAGTACACTTAATATATATGATTCTAATATTTAAAGTTGTGTTTATTTTTGTTTAGGTTAGTGTGGTTCATTCTTTAGTACATAGGATTCTAATCAATTGAATCCGTACACTTAATATATACAAGGTATAGAAGTGGAGTGCGATTGTTCTCAAAGTTAGAGTCGGAGAGAAAGATAATTTGTATTAAGTTAATTAGAAAATTTTTTAATGTTGGAAGAATTTTCATTGAAGTTTAAAATTCTTTCCCTGAAGTATATAGTTTTTTTGTTAGTCTAACTTCTTATTCTATTGTTATTGGAAGTACAAAATATAAAATAGAATATGGATTATTTTGTATAGAATGTGGTAACTTGTAACCTGTAAACTTAAACATTATTATTATTGGAAAATTTAAGGTATCATTTTTTAGAAATAATAAGGATATTTATGACACATTTAAAAACAGCATATTCTATTTTTTTTGAGTAGGAAAGTTAGAGTATGTGATAGTTGAAATTTGCGATACTCTTTGAATATAAGTAAATACTCTTTGAAATGTTACTTCGTATATACAATATATACTTTTGAGAATATAATAAAATACATGATACTTTTTAAATATAAAATATGGTATACTTGATCTTGATGTGAGACATTTTAGACACACAAATATGCAAACAGGGTTATTATATTTCGAAATATTGGAATGGGCCTTCTTTTTTTCTTTTTGAATAACTTTATCCTCTCACTTCAATATATCCTTATCTTCCCACCTTGCAATTAAAATAAGAGTGGCCTCAAGGAATATCAAAATAATTGAAATAATAATTATAAATATAGAGTATTAAATTTGTATATTTAGCAGTAGTTTTTCAAAAATTTGAGAATATAGAAAAGGAAACAAAAATTAAAACATTAGTGTATTAATGTTTAAAAAATTAAAACACTTTATTCTCAGGGTGTATCAACATGTATATGAATAAAGTATATATATTATAATCTAATCACCCGTTGAAATAATTTATATTTGGTATATTAACTGACTAATATTCATAAATCACATGAAACACATTTAAAATTTGTTCGTAGAAATAAAGTATTTTGAAAAGATTAGAGTGCACATTTTTTCTTTGTTCTTTTTTAATTTTAAATAACTTTATTATGTCACTTCAAATATAACTTTACCATAACGTTCATATAAGTTTATCATGAAACTTTAAATATAACTTACCATGACGTTCATCATGACTAGCAACTAATGAGTATATATCCTAAATAAACTTATATGTTCATAATATTTTATTATGTCATATGTATTATTACCTTTCAAATCTAATACGTAGAAACATAACGTTCATATAAGTTTATCATGATTTGAGTGTTGTTTGAGAAGCTTTTTAAATGCTTAATGCTCTTCTTTTGCTCCTTTGCTGTTATCTGTTTGTCTAAAGGAAAACAATAATAAAAATATTCAGATTTGTTACTTAACAACGATTTAATGCTGTTTTAGTTGGTTGTTAGTTATTTGTGGCTGGGGTGTATTTAATTGTTTTTGAGGAAACAAAAATCAAAGTAGATGAATTAACCTAGCAAGCGTACACATGCTCGTGTTCACGAGTTTAACATTGATTAAGAAATTAGAATATAACATTTAGTGTCAACATTGGTGTATAACATTTAGGGGAAGCCTTTAGACTGCATTGGTAGAAACAATCTATACATGTATCTACTACGAGGGAGAAGGAGCTTTCTAGGGTAATCTGTATTGTTGCCTTCAAGATAAGTTCTATACTCTAATGCTTTGTTAATTGTCTTCCTTCCCCATCTAATGCTTCGTTAATTGTCTCTGTTAGACTAGATCCAACATTGTCTGATTGATTTTCAAAACATCAATAAAAATTTATATTTTGAATCTAAAACTACTTATTACCTTCCAAATCTTATGAGTTTTGAAAGTGTAATTCCGACTGTCAAACATTCGCGTTTGTGGAGTTAGGCCTTACAATGATTGGAAGCCCAATTTTGTTTGTTCATCATCCTCCATACCCATAAAGGCTATAAAGAGTGGTAGTTCATGAGGAAGGGGACCTTTATTTTGATCTGCCAATAGAACTGATAAGAAACAGGGTATTGTCAAAACAAAATCACAATCAACAGTACTGTTAGGAATAATAATTGTTAAAATCCTATAACAAAGATCAAAATTGACAGTTTCGGAAGCAAAAGCATCGAAGTCAGAGGTTTGTTGTAAAAAAATCAGTTTTTTGCTTGGATGACTCAATCAAATTATAAACAAATCATATGGTTGCTGTTATCATATTGGACTTTATCTAAAATTGATTTACAATTCAATGTCCATTTCGGCATCGAACTTTGATAATCTAATCTAGTCATTCCTGACAATTCGCAGATCATAACGAAACAGACACATCATGAAGTATATATCACAGATCAACTCCATCAATCAACAGATACAGTGAAAATAAAATTAAACTACAACAATCACAAAATCACGTTTCATTAAACAACCAATCCTCGGCATTATGAAAGAGTTCATCAGAAAATATGAGAATAAAGAAAATCGAAATCAAGAACCGATTATTCAGATAAAAGGAATCTTAGGATTCGCTTGTAGGAACCGAGAATCAAAAGAGGAAGAAGAAATGCAATGTAGGGAAGATGATTGTTGAAAATTCAATGGAGATGAATCACAACTGCCCACCTTCCCCCCTTCAAGATTGATGTGGCAGGGAATACTTTCGGAACAGAGTGCATTGAAATTAGCACTAGGCCGATACACACAATCCCTGCCTTTTCAACCTCTATTGTTCAAGGTGAGAGCGATTGAAGAAGAAGAAGAAGAATGGGAAAAACGGCGACGGGAGAAGGAATAGAAATGTAAAGGAAGATGGCCATTTGATAACCCTAAGGGAAGGCAGTGCTTATTATATATATAGGGGAAGGGCCATGGCTAGGGTTTCGTGGATCGATCCTAAAGCCGCAAACAAAATTACGAGAATGCCATTCTTTACAAACCGGTGTGGGAAATTGGATTAATCCATATTTACACACAAATTATCAAAATTAATGTTTCATTAACAAAATCAAATCAAATTAATGCGATTTTTATTTTTATTTTTTGAGTAGGAGAATGTGTGAGATTGTTGTCAAAATAATAACAGTTATGTGTGATCAAATATTCAAACTCTAACGTTCAATTATTATATTCATCTTCATTACAATCTTACTAACCATTCCAACTCTTTTGTTCAATCTTGAATTGGGTTTATGTAACACCCCCACAAATATTAATTCAACTTTAATTTTTTGTTATATTGGATTTTGGGTGTTATGTGTGAAATTACTTGAATCGTGGAAGTTAAGTGTTTTGGAATGTTATGTGGTTAATTTTGTAATTTGGAATTTCATTATTAAAATTTCGATTTTTGGATTGGTTGGTTGGTGAATTAAAGGTGTAAAGTTAGAAGTATTATGAGTAATTATTGTTATGTGTTTATTATATAAAATTATGGAGGAATAAGGATAATTATATTATGGTATAACATAATTATTAAAAGTATTATGTTTTTTGGAAAAAAAAATTAATTAATTAATTAATTAAAGGTGATGGAATGGGCGGTTAATGAAGAGAGATAGGACATTAATTGGAATAGGAGGGGGAAAATGAAAAGATGAGTGATTTGGGGAAAGTTTTCTTGGTAGTATTGATTGGGTTTGGCACCCCCATTAATCACCTATTTTTGTCCCAAATAAGTTAAGTTATGGATCTAAGTTGATGTATGTGCTTCAAGGTTCAAGCATAATTTGAGGAATTGAAGCTGTGAATTTTTCCAATTTAAAGTTGTGTTGGATTCAACCGTAATCTTGGGGTAAGTTGGATAAGCTTGGTTACAAATTAAACAGTAGGTGATAATTAACAAAATTATTGATTTTAAATTTTATTCGTGGTTAGGATTGAGTATTGAGAGCACCTGACTGTCAACTAGTGAATTATCATATTTTAGCAAATATCTTAGTATATCCTGTGTTGTTCAGTCGTGTAACTAAGAGAAATGTAATATGAACATTTGGTTACTTCGATAACCCTTTTGATTGAGATGCAGCACCATTGGTGTATGATATGATTATATGTTATTTTGAGTTATGTCTATTTGAGCTAAGATGTTGGTGTTATGTTGAGCATGTATAGCCTATAGTGTTCTATTAGTCTGCCGGTTAGAGTCATACCACGAGGGGTCCATCGAGGTCCTCCCCTATATATGTCTGTATAGCTAGTTGAGATGTGATTCAACGGGATCACTTACAGCCCAACTCTCCTTTAGGGTGATTCCTTCTGGTCCACCGAGAGCCCAGTCCAGTTCCGGTGGGACCATTGGATAGTGTGCGTTCGGGAGTACTAGCGTGTGGTACTTTATTACAGGACTCTAACGAGAGACTAACAGACACATAGTGAGACCAATAGTGAGCCTCTTATTGAGTATAAACTCATACTCACTCTCTTAAATGTTTAATTTTCAGGTAAGGGGAGGGGCAAGGGCAAGCTGGCGAATGATAAGAAGTGACCGTGGTTCACTATAGGGGATAGTTCGGTTTCTTCCGCATTTATTTTCAGTAATTATACTTTTCAGAGCTTTATTTCAAAACTCTTACTTGTTTAAGTATTTTTTTTTCTATTTTAAGGGGCCCAAACTAGTATTTTGAACTGGTTATTTATTTAATTATTTTATTTCCTCTTTATATATATTTTTCTATCATTTTTGTTAACTATTTAAAAACGTTTAACTAGATTTTAGGATTTTTCTAAAGAAAAAATCTATATTATTTAAATGGTAATGACTCCCGCTTAGTAGAAAAGCGGGGACGTTATAGTTGGTATAGAGCGAAATTTTAGATTCTGTAGACTGACTTACGATGTAAGTCTTTAATTTTATCCTTATGGTTAACACGGTCCTTCGTCACTCGCCAGGTACGTTTTATGATATAAGTTAAGATTGTGCATTTGACCTTGCCTGAATGAAAATAGATAAGTAAGTAAGTATGTTATGAATGAACTCGTAGTAAAAGACTTTTAATGTGGAAATTAGGAAAAAATGTCGGCACGTAGAACTGTTCGTAGAGGTGGTAGAGGAGGCAGAGGAGCTGGATGTAATCAGCCTGAAGGACAACCTGAAGGACAGCTCGGGGGACAGCCAACTGTACAAGCTGTTAACCCTACTGCACCTGTTACTCAAGCAGCCTTGCTGCTATGAAGCAAAGGTACAGAGACTTATTGTTTGAAGTAATGGCACAACGACAGCCTGCCCCGCAAACCCAGACAGCTCTTGTTCAGGCACCAGCTGCAAGTGATTAGATCCCAACTACAGGAGTTCAGGCCCCAGTTGTAGCCCAACACTTACCAGACATGCTTTCAACCGAAGCCAAAAGCCTGAGGGACTTCAAGAAGTATAACCCTCAAACTTTCGATGGATCTTTAGTAGACCCCACCAAAGCACAGATGTGGTTGAGTTCGGTGGAGACCATCTTTCGTTATATGAAGTGTCCCAATGACCAGAAGGTTCAGTGCGCTGTGTACTTACTGATTGACAGAGGCAGAGGCTGGTGAAAGTCCACAGAAAGGATGTTGGGTGGAGATATTAAGATCACTTGGGAGCAGTTTAAGGAGAACTTTTATGCCAAATTCTTCTTCGCCACAGTGAGAGAGGCCAAGTGCCAGGAGTTCCTAAAGCTGGAGCAAGGCAACATGACTGTGGAAGAGTATGATCAGGAGTTCGATGCGTTATCCCGATTTGCACCCGATTTAGTGAGAACCGAGGCTGAGAAAGCTGACAAGTTCGTCAGAGGCCTCAAGTTAGAGATCCAGGGTTTCGTTCGCATCTTTAGACCAACCACCCAGGCTGATGCGCTGCGCATGGCAGTAGACTTGAGTTTGCATGAGAGGACGGTGTTGGCCAATGCTGCAGAGAAGGGACCAACTTCAGGACAAAAACGGAAGGCTGAGCAGCAACCTATAGCAGCACCACACAGGAATTTGAGATTAGTTGGTTTGTTCCACCGGCACCAACAGCAAGCGACTCAGGCAGGCCAAACCTTGAGGGTACTACCCATGTGTCCTAATTATGGAAGACCTCACTCGGGTCGTTGCCTAGCAGGAACTGGAGTATATTACAAGTGAAGGCAACTTGGGCATTTAGCTGATAAGTGTCCTCAGAAATCATTCGGAATGGTTGCGAACCAGACTTCCCCAACCCATCAGGGGAGAGTTTTTGCCACTAATAGGCAGGAGGCTGAGAAAGCTGACACAGTGGTGACAGGTACACTCCCAATCTTGGGACACCTTGCTTTAGTATTATTTGACTCAGGATCCTCTCATTCTTTTATATCCTCATTGTTTGTACAACATATGAGTTTAGAGGTAGAACCTTTGAGTCACATGTTGTCTGTCTCTACTCCATCTGGAGAAATTATGTTGTCGAGAGAAAAGATAAAAGCATGTCAGATAGAAGTAGCAGAGCATGTTTTAGATGTAACTTTATTAGTATTGGACATGCAAGATTTTGATGTAATATTAGGCATGGATTGGCTATCCGCTAACCATGCAAGCATAGATTGTTCCTGCAAGGAGGTAGTTTTTAACCCTCTCGAGGCAACTAGTTTTAAGTATAAGGGGACAGGGACTGTGGTTCTACCCGAAGTTATCTCAGCCATGAAGACTAGTAAGCTGCTCGACCAGGGTACTTGGAGTATCTTGGCTAGTGTTGTGGACACCAGAGGGCCTAAAGTATCTTTATCATCTGACCCAGTGGTAAGGAAATACCCCGATGTTTTCCCAGAGGAGCTTCTAGGACTTTCGCCCTGCAGAGAGGTTGATTTTGTCATAGAGCTCGAACCAGGTACTGGTCCCATATCGAGAGCCTTATATAGAATGGCGTCAGCAGAACTGAAGGAGCTAAAGGTCCAGTTGCAGGAACTGCTGGACAAGGGTTTTATTCGACCTAGTGTGTCACCTTGGGGAGCACCAATGTTGTTTGTGAAGAAGAAGGATGGGTTGATGCGTCTTTGCATTGACTATAGAGAGCTTAATAAGGTGACAGTCAAGAACAGATATCCATTGCCCAGAATTGAGGACCTGTTTGATCAGTTGCAGAGAGCCACGATGTTCTCTAAGATCGATTTACGTTCGGGATATCACCAGTTGAGGATTAGGAACAGTGATATATCTAAGACGACCTTTCGTTCTCGTTATGGACATTATGAGTTTATTGTAATGTCCTTTGGTTTGACAAATGCTCCTGCTGCATTTATGGAATTGATGAACAGGGTGTTTAAGGATTTCTTAGACATTTCTGTGATAGATTTTATTGATGACATCTTGGTTTACTCCAAGATAGAGGCTGAGCATGAGGAGCATTTGCATCAGGTGTTGGAGACCCTTCGAGCCAATAGGTTGTATGCCAAGTTTTCTAAGTGCGAGTTCTGGCTGAAGCAGGTGTCATTCCTTGGTCATGTAGTATCCAGTGAGGGAGTTTCTGTGGACCCAGCGAAGATCGAAGCCATTACCAGTTGGCCTCGACCTTCTACAGTTAGTGAAGTTCGAAGTTTTTTGGGGTTAGCAGGTTATTACAGGAGGTTTATGGAAGCATTCTCTCGTATAGCTAGTCCTTTGACCCAACTAACCAGGAAGGAGACTCTTTTTTTTTTGGAGTCCAGCGTGTGAGAGCAGTTTCTAGGACCTCAAGCAGAAACTCGTTATTGGACCGATCCTTATAGTGCCAGATGGATCTGGTAATTATGTGATATACAGTGATGCATCTAAGAAAGGACTGGGTTGTGTATTGATGCAGCAAGGTAGGGTGATTGCTTATGCTTCCCATCAATTGAAGAATCATGAGCAAAACTACCCTACACATGATTTAGAGTTGCATGATCTAAGAAATGACTGGGTTTGGGTTGTGTATTGATGCAGCAAGGTAGGGTGATTGCTTATGCTTCCCGTCAACTGAAGAATCATGAGCAAAACTACCCTTCACATGATTTAGAGTTGCAGCAGTAGTTTTTGCACTGAAGATTTGGAGGCACTATTTATACAGTGAGAAGATTCAGATCTTCACTGACCATAAGAGCTTGAAGTACTTCTTCACTCAGAAGAAGTTGAATATGAGGCAGCGAAGATGGCTCGAGTTGTTTAAAGACTATGACTGCGAGATCTTATACCACCCAGGTAAGGCGAATGTGGTAGCTGATGCTCTTAGTTGGAAGGTATCACATTCTGCAGCACTCATTACTAGGCAGGTTCAGTTGCATAGAGACCTTGAGAGAGCTGGGATTGCAGTTTCAGTAGTTGAAGTTACCTCGCAGTTAGCTCAGTTGTCAGTACAACCAACTTTGAGGCAGAGAATTATTATCGCCCAGCTCACTGACCCTTATTTGGTGGATAAGCGTCGCTTAGCAGAAGCAGGGCAAGTTGAGGACTTCTCTATATTCACTGATGAGGGACTCATGTTTGACAAACGATTATGTGTGCCAGCAGACATTGCAGTTAAGACCGAGTTGTTGACCGAGGCCCATAGTTCTCCATTTTCTATGCATCCAGGCAGTACAAAGATGTACCAGAATTTGAAGCGAGTTTACTGGTGGAGAAATATGAAGAGAGAGGTGGCAGATTTTGTTAGCAAATGTCTGGTGTGCCAGCAGGTGAAGGCACCAAGACAAAATCCTGCAGGTTTGTTGCAACCTTTGAGTGTGCCAGAATGGAAGTGGGAGAGTATATCTATAGACTTCATTGCAGGACTGCCTAGAACTCTGAAAGGTTATACAGTGATATGGGTTGTTGTTGACAGGCTCACGAAGTCAGCACATTTCATTCCCGAGAAGTCCACTTATACCGCCAGTAGGTGGGCACAATTGTATATGACTGAAGTCGTGAGACTGCATGGAGTCCCAGTATCCATAGTTTCCGACAGAGATGCTCGTTTTACTTCCAAGTTCTGGAAAGGACTTCAGGTTGCCATGGGCACGAGATTGAACTTTAGTACTGCTTTCCACCCTCAGACTGATGGTCAGACAAAGCGTTTGAATCAGATTCTGTAGGATATGTTGCAAGTCTGTGTGTTAGAATTCTTAGGGAGTTGGGACTCCCATTTGCACTTGATGGAGTTTGCCTATAATAACAGCTACCAGGCTACAACTGGCATGGTACCGTTTGAAGCTCTATACGGTAAGAGTTGTAAATGTCCTTTTTGTTGGGGTGAGGTTGGTGAGCAGAGGATGTTAGGCCCTGAGCTGGTTCAGACCACCAACGAAGCCATACAGAAGATTAGAGCTCGCATGTTGACAGCACAAAGTAGACAGAAGAGCTATGTTGATGAACGACGTAGGAACCTTGATTTTGAAGTAGGGGACGTGGTCTTTCTGAAGGTAGCACCTATGAGAGGTGTTTTGAGGTTTGAGAAGAAGGGGAAGTTGAGTCCACGTTTTGTAGGGCCATTTGAGATTCCTAAGAGGATTGGTCCGATAGCTTATCGTTTGGCTTTACCTCAGTCATTATCTGCAGTTCATGATGTGTTTCATGTCTCTATGTTGAGGAAGTATGTGGCAGACCCTACCCATGTAGTCGACTACGAACCATTGAAAATTAACGAGAACTTGAGCTATGAGGAGCAACCAGTTGAGATTTTGGCTAAGGAAGTTAAATTGCTTTGTAATAGAGGAATTGCATTGGTCAAGGTTTTGTGGTGAAACCACGAGATTGAGGAAGCAACGTGGGAGAGAGAGCACGACATGAGAGCACATTATCCGGAGCTATTCGAGGATTAGAGCTTTTGAGGACGAAAGTTTCTCAAAGGAGGGAAGATTGTAACACCCCAAAAATATTAAGTCAACTTTAATTTTTTGTGATATTGGATTTTGGGTGTTATGTGTGAAATTGCTTGAATTGTGGAAGTTAAGTGTTTTGGAATGTTATGTGGTTAATTATGTAATTTGGGATTTCATTATTAAAATTTCGATTTTTGGATTGGTTGGTTGGTGAATTAAAGGTGTAAAGTTAGAAGTATTATGAGTAATTATTGTTATGTGTTTATTATACAAAATTATGGAGGAATAAGGATAATTATATTATGGTATAACATAATTATTAAAAGAGGTATATTATGTTTTTTGGAAAAAAAATTAATTAATTAATTAAAGATGATGGAATGGGTGGTTAATAAAGAGAGAGAACATTCATTGGAATAGGAGGGGAAAAAGGAAAAGATGAGTGATTTGGGGAAAGTAAATAATAATAATAATGGTATTATTATTATTAGTGTATATATTTAAAGCCATTCGTGATGCGTGTCAAGATTACTATTCATCTTCTTCCTAAAGGAAAAAAAAGACTACCTCACTGTCGCCCCCCCTTCACGTACCTTGCTGCCGTTTTGGTCTCACCAGCGACGCTGCTACTCAGTCACGCGCCGATCTAACCTCGCATCCTCACCGCGCTGAATAGTCGCGTATCGTGGGACTCAACCCGAACCAAGCGTTGCGAGTCGACTTCCTCTCCACAAGCCGCGCGCCCGAGCTGTTCCCCGTACGTGTGATATCCAGCCGCGCGAGCCGCTCCATTCCTTGCCCAAGCCGTACGAGCCGATTTCCTCTGCACAAGCCGCACGCCCGAGCTGTTCCCTGTTGTGAGCCACTGTTGGTAAGTTTTCTTGGTAGTATTGATTGGGTTTGGCACCCCCATTAATCACCTATTTTGTCCCAAATAAGTTAAGTTATGGATCTAAGTTGATGTATGTGCTTGAAGGTTCAAGCATAATTTGAGGAATTGAAGCTGTGAATTTTTCCAATTTAAAGTTGTGTTGGATTCAATCGTAATCTTGGGATAAGTTGGATAAGCTTGGTTACAAATTAAAATAGTTAACAAAATTATTGATTTTAAATTTTATTCTTGAGCATTGGGAGAACCTGTCAACCAGTGAATTATCATATTTTAGCAAATATCCAGGTAAGAGATTTTCCCTATATTAACCACTTTAAAGTTGCATGTATATCTTGTATATACTGTGTTGTTCAGTCGTGTAACTAAGAAAGATGTAATATGACCATTTGGTTACTTCCATTGGTGGATGATATGATTATATGTTATTTTGAGTTATGTCTCGCGAATGATAAGAAGTGAACCACCGGGGATAGTTCAAGTAATTATACTTTTCAGAGGTTTATTTCAAAACTCAGGTTTACTTGTTTAAGTATTTTTTTTTTCTATTTTAAGGGGCCCAAACTATTTTGAATTGGTTAATTTGGTTATTTATTTAATTATTTTATTTCTTCTTTATATATATTTTTCTATCATTTTTGTTAACTATTTAAAAACGTTTAATTGGATTTTAGGATTTTTCTAAACAAAAAAAACTATATTATTTAAATGGTAATGACTCCGGCTTAGTAGTGGGGACATTACAGTTTAGTTTCACGTTAATCAACTTTTAATTTTCAGCTTTTGATTTGTATTTAAGCTGTTCACTTGACCTTCAAATTTTAGAATGTAAAGTAAAATAATAAAAATAAGAAAGAATGTTAAACTTTTAGCTAATTAAGGAGTTTCACTCACGATTTCGACAAATGAGAATTTGATTTATGAAAATGAATTTAATATATAATCTTTTTATGCTTTTTCTTGAATGTTGACTTTGACTTGAGGTTTATGACCTTGTTTTCATAACATGATATATTAGTCTTCCATTTGTTTCAATATAAATGACAAAGAGACAATCAAATTGGTGAAGAAAAGACTGATCAATTCGTTGAGAAAGAGATATTCAATTTGTTGAAGAAGAGACAATCTATTATTTGAAAAATAGATGTTCAATTTGTTGAATAAGAGACGTTGTTGGTTGGAGAAAAACAATCACTTTATCAAAGTATTTTAGGTATTCTGGTATTTGCATCTTCTAAATTCTGATCACTTTATAGAAAACTTTTGGTCTTTCAATCTTTCGAACTCAAAAGTTTATTTTTTTTTTAATTATATCATTTTTAAATCTTTTAACTTAATCTCTAACTACATTCAAATATGCAAAAAAAGTGACTCAAAATAAAAATAGTGACTTCAATGAGCAAAATTCAATATTTAATATTTAATATATATAAAAATAAAGAAAAAATAAAAAAATAAATTAAAATTGAAAAGTTGATATTAATTTTAATAAGAAAAAAAATTTAGAATTGAAATATTTATATATATAAAGAAAAAATGAAAAAAATAATAATGAAAAGTTGATATTAATTTTAATAAGAGGATATTTTTAAATTGAAATATTTAATATATATATATATATATATATAATTAAGAAATGAAGAAAGTATAGGACCACACATATATGAAAATAAAAAAAAAGAATAAGATGTGAGAACCACAATTAATATAAAGAAGGAATAAAATAAGAAAGTATAGGGCTCACGTGTAATATATATATAAATAATAAAAAATAGGGTGTGAAGCTCAAAACTACCATATTTTTGTCAATAATTTAATTCACACCTTAACGCTTATGTTCCATGGTGTTTTCTTTCCAAGATACCTCCTTTCTGATTACGGCTACTCATTACTCACATACAATGTACTCATCACAACTTTTGAATACTTATATTAAAAACCAAAATAACAATATATAAGTACAATCTCATACGTGTAATGCTTTCATAAATTCATATTTGAAGCCGTGTATTCATAAATACACAAACAGAAGGGGAAAAATAGAAGCCAAGAATACATAGAATGGGTAGAAATCATCGACCAAAATCACCACACTCTTGCTTTTTCATCCTGATTCTTCACACTGTTATTTTCTCTAACGAAGCAGTTCACAGCCATAAAAGCAGGACACCAGTTCAAAATCCCAATTATGTATAGAATAGAAGAAGAATTTAGAGGCCTTGATCAATCAGGTAATCTCCCAACTTCTCAACAATCACGTTGCACTGTCCTGGAGTCATGGGTTCATCATATAATCCAAAAATCAGTGCTTGAGTTGTTTTCTTTACAGTGATCCCAGAAGTGCCCTGTCATCAGGTGGATGAAACATAAACCAATTTTCAAGAACCATCACAAACTGCACTACATTTCTTATGAACAGCTGAATTTTATTGCTTGATGCGAAGTCCAATGTCTAAGATTGTATGTTAATTGGAAATTTGAGGAACTGAGTTGGATTGGATAGTGGTTTATTAATGATTCAATAAGAAAAATGTAGAATCTTAGAATAACAACAATGGAGAAAGTGAAACTTTGACATGCATAGGCAATACTGTGTGAGCATGTATGTTTTTGAAACATAACAAGTCCCAGATTAGAGATAAAGTGAAGAAAATAATCTTCCCCACAAGTTTTGGTCTCTTCTTTAGATTTGATTCGTAGAGAAGAACGCATGGCTCAACTAGCCAAAGTGGGACTAACAATTTTCATTCAACATCTTTTAGTGAGGAAAACAAAAATAGCTTAATGATCGGAATATGCAGTCATTGTTCTTTATACTCGTAGAATAACCAGTCCTGACCTAATCAGGTCTATGTATAATCTGTATTAGATTATTCATAAAATAGAATGAGCAACGTTGAAGATGGATGATGGATTATCATAAGATGAGAATCACAGCAAGATATCACTGGTACCAAAGCATACCTTCTTTCCACGGATAACAGCTCCAGATTCTCCCTGAATAACCATGTACTTTGATCCACCAAGGTGCAACCCAGTCGGGGCAAGAGATCCAGGCTCATCAAAATCCTTCATAATGGCAGAAATCTCTTCTGGCTTGTACTAAAATAGCAAAGGAAGATAAATAATTATTCATCCAGAAACTAGTATCAGCCAACACAATTGCATTGAAAAATGTGCTTAATTAACAAGAATAGTTAACAATGGCAAAGTTTCTAATCCCAATACAATTAAATGTATTCGAAACAGAATTCCTCAAATTCATGTTCGCAGACAATTTCTTAGCAATCAAACCATTTTGGGATGCACCCTCATGCCGCGGTGAATTTAGAAATTTTGTTGATAGAGTGGGATTTAAATGGGGTCTAGAAGAACTAGATTAGAGACATTATCTTAGCAATCAACCCATTTCCCGATCCACGCTCATGCTCAGCTCATGTCAATATACAACATACACTTTACATCCAGAAGGCAGAGCAGGCGAAAGTTTTTTTAAAAAATAAAAGTGCAAAATTGTCAGATCTCATGAAGATCATAATAAGAAGAGGAGTAGATAGTCGATTTTGAGGAAATGCATCGCTCATTGTATCCAAAACAGAAAATGAGGGAGCCGAATTGATGATAACGTCGACAACAACCAGAAGGCAGAAGAAAAGAAAAGAAAGAATATAGCATATAAGAATGAGAATTGAAAGAGAGAAAAGAGAAAAAGAAAACCTGAGGGAAAGCGGAACTCTGAGCCCAAACAGAACCGTCGTTACCGATTATAGCAGCGGCTTTGAGATGTTGGCCATCAACCTCATACATCAACTGATCGTCAATGTAAGATTGCCAAGACATTTTCAAAATGCAAGGGAGTTAACGAATGAACAAAAGGAATCAGTGTGTAATATGGGTTTCTCTGTTTTGGTTGTGTGTTAATAGGTAATCGCAGTTGGAAGAAGAAGAAGAAGAAGAGGGGTATATATAGTGTTGATTGAATTTTGGTGGTGGTGGTGTGATGTATTTAGGAGCGTTGATTAGGATGAGATGGAAGGAGTGGCGTTGATGTATGCTATGTGGGTGTGGGGGTGTGGGGTTTGGTTTTCTTTTGAATCCACAAGACTCGTTCGGAGTGGGGGACCCGTAATGAAACGTGGCAGATGCCAAATGGGTGCGTGATTCGCTGTATCCCAAATCATTGTTTTTCCTTTTCTTTGTAGTAGGAGTATGCTATCTATGATGACCGTCTGATGCTCTTACCTCCCTTTATCTGGGCCCTCACTTTCTTCTTTTTAATACATAAAACCAACTTTTGCTTTTTAACAATCATTCTCCCCCCACCCCGGCCGCCCTCCCCTATCATTCATCTCTTTTTATTTCAACATTTTATATTGGATTTTCATATCATTTTACCTCAATTTATAACTTTTTATTCATCTTTCTCTCAATCTCGACTTTTCTTTTTCACTATGTTGTATTATGTTGAATGTTATCGTTTTTTCCTTTACCTAAATGCTTCTTCTCTTCTTATTCTTCTATGTTATGTTACTTAACTCCTATCATTTTTCACAAACTTCATTTTTAATTACTTTCCTATATTTTATTTCTTTTCTTTTTTTTTTTTAAATATTGCAACTGCTGTCAACAAAAATCATTCGTAAATAGCAGGATGGTAGTTCCAATTACACATTCCCAGTTAAAATTAGACCCACAAATAATAAAAATTAATTATCAAAATTTAATGGTCCAATTTTAAAATTTAGATAAGTTCGATAATTTAATTATTTTATTTTGAAAGGTGTATAATTGCAACTACCACACCATACTTCTTGAATTTGTCCTTATTTTGTTAACTTTGTTTAAATTTATACTATTCCATTGATATTTACACATATATTTTACAATATACATCTAAATGTTGTCTTACTTTATAAAAATGGTGATTAAAAATTGTCAATCATGATATAATTTAGCTACAATGAAAGCTTCATTGACGAATTATAATAACTTTCATCAATTTTCATAAAGTTTTCAATATTAATATTGAGATTATCTTTTAAAAATTAGAATCTGGATATTTCCAACAATATTAATATTTCAAACCTTGATGGTACTTTAATTTGTTTACCCTTTTAAGTAAAAATTGTTACAAATTTATAAACCGTTTGGTTCCTATATAAAATTTTGAAATTCAGATTTAAAATTTAAAATTAATTCAAAATTTATGCTTAAAAAATACAAATAATATAGACAATTTCTAAAAACATAATCTAAAAACAAATAAAACGAAAATTTATGCTTAAAAAATGCAAACAATTATTTTTCTGTATTTTTTTAAAACGTAAAAATGAAAATAATTACAAGCCAAAAAGGGACCTTAAAATTTAAAATGATTGTTTACAACGATTTATTCTTACTTAAAATCTGGTAAAAAATAAGGGTAAATTTATAATTAATTAATATTTGATCAATTTATCAATCCAGAAGCATAGAAGAACCACTTAAATCTAATCGAAAAACTAAACCATTATAACATTTTAAACTTGAACTACCTTCAATAAAAAGAAGATATAGAGACTAAAGGTGTTGGTTAATAAAATAATATCAATTCTTCAATTGATTGAATTATATTTAAATCAGTGTGGGACTCAAACGAAAAGCAAAAAAAACCAATCATGCAACAATGCAATAATGTACTAAAAAATTATGCGTTAGTTGCAACAAAACCATTGATGTATTCCTGTTCATGCAAATTTAGCTAATTTATTTTACTATTAAGCGCATCATGAAAAAAGAACAATACAACCAATGGATATATTTGCTTGAAGATTTGGAGAAAAGACCTATGAATTTAAGAACATTTTTTAGACAGTTTTAAGTTGGTCTTGAAAATATTAATACCAAAACTGCCATGAGAAAAAAAAATGGCCGGGTTAATATTCAAATAAATGGGGCAAAAACTCCTCCACAATTCACAGGGAGCAACTCAATGAATTGGAAACAAACAGATAATTTTACATCATCTGAAAACTTTCATTCGAATAATTTATTGTGAAAGGCGAGAGCAAAGTTGACACTGCTTCCAGGGCGAAGAACAACAAAAAAACAGACGGTATCAGAAATGGTGAGCTTCAAAATGCACAGGTATTTCATTTTCTGTGAAACAGGCTGTTAACAGACTCGTAGGTCGGCACGTTAATAACTGCAACACCAACCATGAAGATTCCAGATGTCAATCTTAATAAAAGATATAGTAATTACATCAAGTTTGTTAGTTTGAGTCACAAGTGAGAAGATTACCGTCTCCATATGATGCCATTGTTAAAGGAGAAGATATAACTTTCTGGGCAATGTTAGTAATATCGTTCAAAGTGATTGAGTCTACGGCCTTTAAGAAGTGCTCAACAGGTTTCCTGGAATATTGAAAAAACATCACCCAAAAACTTAATGTACTGGAGAATGCAAAAACAAGGACAAGGCTCATGGAGTAAAAGGAAATTGGAGGAAGAAGTAATTGTGCAATTGTTTCAGTTGGAAACTAAGTTTGATCACAAAAGATACCTCTCTCCATACGTCAAAATCTGCCTCCCAATATCCTCAGACACTATCATCTGCAAGATAATGAAATGTCAGCTTGCAGTTGTTTCTTTCTTTCTTTACTTTTCCTCTTTCAAAAAAGGAAAGGGTCTGCTTTCAGTTTCATATGTCACCATAAAAGTGATAACAACCATGACAATCGGGTCCTCCGATAAAGACATATGGTGTGCGTGAGTGAGAGAGAGAGAAGATAGAGTACCCTGGATTCTAGATTCATCAAAACTGCAGATTTTGTTGACTCTTTGGCACGGTTAAGCTGCACCTGGGAAACTGCAACAAATAGAGAGCAAGACATGTTAACCAGAGAAATTACAAAAATAATAAACAAAAATCCACGAACCTTGTCCAGGAGTTGCAATTGAGATTAGTTCTGATGCAGCAATATCAACTGCTTTGGCTACAAAGTTAGAACCCTGGACCCAAAGATTACACATTTGTAATTGAGATTATGATAGATAAGTACATAAAATTAAATTAGCGCAAGACGAACTAAAATCAGACCATAATTCTGCACATAATTTTGCAGCTATATTCATAAGATAAAGGCTTAATAAATTAAACCATATAAAAAATCAATCAATTGGATTGTGCCTTACCGTGCTAGCATAAATTCCAAACAGTCCAGTGTTATTGAAGATGCTGTTAAATGCAGAAAAAGATTGAATCTGCTGGTACTCATTCAATACTCGGAGATCTGTTTCAAATCCAAAGCAAATGAAAAGATTTAACCACACGTAAAGCAGATAACAAATAATAGAGATTAAAGAACAGGCCATAGATAAAAAGGTGAAGAAAATGTTCATCAAATGCTAAACCGAGAACCAATGTAATACTTACATAACCTCGAGTGCATGCCTTTACCAGGGCCCCCAGCAGAAAATGAACCACCACCTCCCATAAGCATCTGCAGGACTGAGAGTCTTTAATAGTATTCATCAAAGAATAAATTTTTAGCCACGTTTTTTTTACCCCTGTTATGGGATTACTTGAATATGTTTTCTATTCTTCATTTTTAAAACAATCCAACAAGACAAATTGATGAAGTTGCTTTCGTATAATAGGACGCCATCTTAACAATAAAGAGTTAATAAAACGTAGTACCTGAAGAACCGTCAAAACAATGGCATCTTTCTCCTTATGCCAGCCACCAGGAACCTCAAAAGCCAGGGCTATATGTGTGCTCTGCTCAAATGAAAAGCCTACGTGAATATACGACAATGAAGCAATAGAAAACAACATATATGTGACTGTGAGATCATAGAATAATAACCGAGTTCATCATTTTTCTCTTTTTATGATATGAAACCAAGTTTATCATCCCCTCAGCCATTCACAGGAACCAAAGGTCAAATTACCTGTCTTAGCCAAGTAATGTTTAATTCTTTGATAATTCACTTTTCTTTATTCCCGTATATTGTTGTCAAATAGTTAGAAATTTAGAAGAGTTCAAGTATAAAAATCATCCAAGTCACATCCATTCTACCTCGTTTGAGGTTTGGATCATGGTCCAGAGAGTTATTATGAAAAAGTAATTAGAATACATTTACAGTTACACACCCCACAGTCAGCTTGACGACGATAATCCCCTCCAACATAGACAGATTCCGGCACTTTCACACCGGGTACATTGGGTAGGTCAGATAGAAGAGGTTCTGCAATGGATAAAAGCTCCTCATGATCAACCCCTGATGCTGCAAGCACCATTCTAGAAGCAGTATAGTTCTCCTGAAATCCAAAAGTGGAAATCAAAATACCGGAAAACAGAAAAGGGAACAACCGCATGAAATTACCTCATATTGAGGGGGTTAAGAAGATATATCATGTATGAAGAAAGAAAAAGTAGCCCGCATGGCCTTCATCCATAGAGGACCAAAAGAAAAAGAAAGGAAACAATGAGAACATCGGAAAAGAATGCAAGATCTCACAGCAATAAATTCCTCCAAGATGGTGCCATCCAATCTGCTTAATGCAAACTCTGGAGCCACAAGAGGATTTGCAAGTGCACCAGAATACCCAGCAGAATGAACTGCCTCAAGGAGTAAGCCCTGGGGGTTATTTGCAAGTTCTCCAATTTCTGCTTTTAGCTTTTGCAGCTGTAGAAACACATGGAGTCAACACATCAGCATTGGATACAGAAGTCCAAAAATACCATTTTCAAACACAGTTATCACTTATCAGATGGATATACTTCCACACAAATGGCCAGATGACTAATTACCTCTTCATTGATTTCCCAATCCAAAAATACAGGATTCCTGACACAGTCTACTAGCAGTTCCACCATTTCTGGAACATATGTCTTTAGAGCATCAAAAGTATATCCCATTTGTTCCCGGGAGGCGGAGGCACCTGTGTTGCCACCAATAGCTTCTACTTCCCTAACAATGCGCAAATGGCTTCGGTTCGTTGTACTCTTGAAGGCCAACCTTTCCAACAAATGTGATGCTCCAGAAGACAACGGGGTCTCATATATGGAACCACAATCAAGATATATCCCAATAGAGGCTGCAGGGTTCTGGTTAGCCAACCGGTCTAAAACTTGTCAGTATGATAAACAAGGAAATAAACATGTTAAGTATACAAATTAATTCAGGAAGAGCCATGATAAACAATAAGTTTCAAAGTCACACATACCGAAGAAGTTTCTGAAGCTATTCTGACACCATTAGGAAGAGTTGTAATCTTGGTTTTGCTTGTTTCAACCTGATCGGGCAATGGTGGTGGGAGGGTAATGCCAGATAGAGGTATTTCCATTGGAGGAAGAGAGCTTGAACGTTCTCCAGTGAGCCAGCTAAAAAACCCTCCAGACGTTGGTCTCGCAGCAACTGCACTGGATGTTGCAAACCTAGAGGCCCCCAAATTGGCAGCATGGTTCTAATTCACAGAATAAGAAACTGTGAATAACTCTTTCTAATATACGTTCATGAGAGACACACAATGTAGGAAATGCAATCTCAAGGCATAAATCTAGTTTTAAATAGGACTAAAAAGAAAGTATTTTTCACCATCCAAACCATGGATGAACCATTTTCATGTAAAAAAAACTAACAACCATAACTTTATTGACAATACGAGTTAATCACATAATCATTTCTGAAAGACATAAAAACGAATGCCCATCTCTCCAAACAACGGAGTGGGAGCAGCATAAGCATTTTTCATCCCAAGCATCCGATAACTAGGTAAACAATAGAGGATCAAAAGGGATGGTCAAGCTTTAAATCGTCAGAAAGAAACCATACCCAGGGCACATTAAAGAGCAGCAAACATAAACAAAACAAAACAAAACAAAACCAAGACCAGATCTATAAAGGCAACACCTTTCTTCGATTCGGAAAAGAGATTAATTAAACACAAAAAGAAAGAATAGACTGACCTTGAGCGACCTTAATCGTGAACCGGCGATTCTATGCATGGTGGAGCTGAGTGGCAGTGAACCCTAGAAAAGGTTGAGGCTCGCCTTAGTTTCTCCCTCGAGTTCGGTTTTCAAAGAAACCCCAATGGTGGCTGTGACGGGGGCGGTAGAAGGGAAAGGCTTTGCTTTTGTTCCTTCAACCAATAGATCTAAGTAAAAATAAGTAATTCAAGGTTTTTTACTATAATAATAAAAGTTCATTTTTTACCCTTAAAAATGCCAACTTTATCAATTTCATCCAATTACATCTCAAAATTATAGACGAGTGATTCAATATTAATATGAATTTGGTGAATTTATAAAGTTGAGTGAGATTTTGAAGATTTTTGCCTAACTTTTTAGGGGTTAAATGGTTGCAAATATAGAACCTTCACAAAACATTTACTTAAAAGAATGGAGTAGAATAGTTTGTCAAATGTTTTTTATTTTCAAAATTATTATTTTTTATAAAAATCAATTAATTAATTTGTGAAAATTGAATAAAAAAGTAAACACTGAAATTCTCTTATAATTAGTTAATTTTCATAAATATAATGAATCATACGGTCCATGTAGCCAAATAAAAAAGATAATGAACTTGACCATTTTTTAAACATTAAGAACAAGGGCAATGGCAAAATTGTAAAAAAACATTTAAAAAGTTAGACACATGGCCCAAAGTTTGTTTTTTTTTTTTTAGCAAAATTGGACACCCAACACAATTAAAGAGAATTTGAAATTGAAAACTCTAAAATACCCTCATGGATTAACAAACTTGTGCATAAAATTTGATTGATATGTAATTGTTATATGGTTGTGATATGATTAATCACGTTTGAGTTTTTTTCAATTCTAGTTAGCCTCATAAAATAGTTGCCATCTGATAATTGTTATAAAATAAAAACAAAGATATCTTTAGAGTCTACAATGTTATTGTCAAAACATGTGCAAACTTACATGTTCTTCTATTATGACCAACATGCCTTCAACAACTACACTTTGTGTGTTTTGCCAGTTCAATAATTTAAGGAATCACTTGTTTATGAGGTTTTTGCAATATATGGTCATTCATCCTTGTAATACGTTATACATTACGATTACCTCTACAATAGAAGTTAGATAGGAATCAAATAGCAATTAACTTGATATACAAATATATAATGCTAAAGATGGTAATTTAATTGAAATTAGATATCAATCAAATAACACCTCATGACAATTAAATACCAATAAGATGACATACCTCATGACAATTAAATACCAATAAGATGACAAACGGATAACAATCATAACGTAACTTAAGCTACTCAATCTCTAGCCAAAATATTGGCCAAGAAAACCTAAATCTTATTGATGAATCTATACTCCCAAAAAAATGATGTCATTACCATATCTCAATTTTCTAGTGTCTTAATTGGATTTTTTTTCAATAGTTTACAAATCAAATGCTTTGGAAGCAAGAAAATACCAAAACCATCATTTTCAAATTCTAAAAAAATCAAAATGTAAACAAAAACCTCAATTGAAAAGTCTAGTCAAATTACTCACAAATATAAGTGCAAATTTACATGATTTTTAATTAACTACATGATCTCCAACTATGTCTACCCGTTTGAATTCCTTCCTTAACTTGAATCTTGGCCTTGATGTTGTTGATAGTGGCGGAAGACTCCACCTCAAGAGTGATGGCTTGCCTATGTGAGAGTTCTCACAAAGATTTGCATCTATATAAAACAAACCACAAACCATAAAGACCATATTCAACTTCACCTTAACCACAAATCAAAATTACATAGTTGTAAACTAAATTCTAATTTCATAAGTCATAATCACATAGTTAAATCTCATTTTAAAGTTTTCATAGAATTAAAAAAAAATCCTAATCTAGCACAACCATAAACCTGATTATAATAATAAAATTTCTGTCGATCAAAGAGCAGATCTAACCACAAAACATCAGATACTCTACTTGGAGTAGCTAAAATTGGAAAAAGATTTTAGAAAGAGATAAGATTTCAGAGTGAGAGAGAGAGAGGACAAGCTTATTAGTGTGGCACGACGTGAATGACAATTGATTCTTCTAAAACATTTAAAGGGCAAAATGCAAATGGTGATCTACTACTTTTGTACCAATGGAAGAATTTGTTTTTTATAAGCAATTAATTGAGAGAATCTTGAATATGAGAGCAAGGAAGACGGTTGAAAATATAAAGGAACCTATTGTATCTTTTCACCATTCTGAAAATAAATAACGTAGGACAGTGATGGAAAATAAAGAAAATTATTTTTTAGTCCCAAATTTAGATAAATATGTGCATTTTGTTCACGAGTTTATTAAAAATAGACATTTTACTCCCAGATTTATAAAAATAGACCTTACTTTTAAAAATAGGATTAAAAGATCCCTCAAATTATTTTATATTTTTATTTTAAATAATTATACGAAATTTTAAATTGGAAGAATAACTTCTTCTAAAAGTCTTTTCCTCTTTAACTATTTTTTTTTCTAATTTTAAATATAATAGAATTATTTTTATAAAATCAAACAACAAAAAACTTCTAAGATCTTATAACCCTGTTTTTTAAAATTTGGAGACTAAAAAGCTACACTTTGAAAACTAAGGACCAAATGAATCATTTCTTATAAAACTGAGAAGTGAGAACTAAAAAGTTTATTTTTCTTAAAACTAAGACATTAAATGCATATTCATTAAAACATAAAGATTAAAAAAAAGTAATTTTTCCTTAAAAATATTTTTTTAAATATGTTTAAACTAGAAGGGTTTTGCCGATAAAATAAATGAATTTATTGTAATAATATCTTAGTTTTAAGGAGCATTTGCAAAAATAGCAAAAAAATTTATGATAATAGGACTCATGTCACTACATTTTCTAAATTGCAAAAGTAGAAATTTTAAAAGCAGATAGTCTTTTAATAACCATCTGATATATCTAATTACTTGTTATATTTGTTATATTTGTAATATGAAAAAAGATTCTATGGACTGTTTTTTTTTTATATGACAAATAAGATTTGTTAGGCATGTCAAATGCATGTCGTTGGACCAAAGAACCCAAGAGGTTAGCTTGACTCGATTCTCAAATTTAAATTTGGGAACCTTAGATCAACATTCATGTCACTGTTGCCATTTCTATCTTGGGTAGACTCTCATAAGTATGTCCATTCTAAACACTTGAAACCTTAAGCTCATTAGATTTCTTTCACTCTTTGACCTAAGCTTTAGAGTGTGTATAATAAACAACATACCGGTGGAAAAGTTACTCATCCCTTAAACTACAAATCTTGTTATGACACGTGAATGTCAGGTGTGATTACCTTGTCTCAATTTTGTATCAAGGATATGAATATGATTTAGTTTTTTTTTTTTTAACCAATGACACTATTAGATATGCTAAATTATAAAAATAAATAAATAAAATTTAACTATCGAACGTTTTGAACTTTGCCGTTATTTATTTAAAAATATTATTGTTCTATAAAAGAAATTGGAACATCACTTTCAATCTTTATTAAATGTTTCAAAAATACTATTGAAGTACAAATCTATAATAATATTGAGGCAAAAACTTAAAACGATGTGGTTGTGTCTAACTCTCAATTTTACCGTCCAATACATCGTTATAAATCTTGACTTTCATTCTATATTTTATAAATTTTTAGTTTAATAGTAATTTTGAAACATTTATAAAGGTCAAAGGTAGCATGTTTTGAAAGAATAGTAGTCGTTTTTAAAAAGAGATGGCAAATTTAGAGTCGTTGATCGCAATTTAGTCGTAAAAGATGGACCATAAAAAGTATACGAGAAGGCCTTAAGACTAGGGTATGCATAAAAAGTATTAAACTAGAATGTTATGAGTATCATGCAATGTAGAAAAATCTTTTAAGTCTCGAGATGAACATCACAATTGTGTATTTGCCTATAAATTTAAGGCCATTCCTTGGATGAATGGAGTATAATTAGAAGAAAATATGTGCTTAATTAAGTGATCATAAGTTAGCAAAGATAAAAGCATCTCTTGCTTCGAGTCATTGTGTGTTGTCCAGATTTATTTGTTGTCATCTTTAATTCATCCTCTTATTACATTCATCTTGTACCTGAGGAATTGGTTTGGTCCGGTCGGTTATATTCTTTTTAAAGTACAATTGTGGTATATGGATATTTGAACTATGAACCCGTGGTCTATGCTCACTCGTAGACAATTCTCTTAAAAGATAGTCTAGCTTGATAGATTTTAAATCTTACTGCACTCACTTTTTTATGTTAATTCATTTGTTGATTTTATGGCCGAACATGTGAAATTAAACAGATTACTTGTTAGTATACTAGTTTGAGTCTTAATGTTGAGATAGTCAGGAACAATCTACTAAGCTCACAAAGAAAATACGAAAAAGGTCTAAATGATAATCATCTAAGTTATAATTGGGGCAGTTATATAGGATATATTACTTTAGGCTTCCAAGAGTGCCTCAAGTAGCTTTTATTCATGAGATTTAATTGATTCTCTTTTTTTTTTTATTTTTTTATCATTACTAATTTACATTTTAAATTACAAAATCATAATCCAACTATGTTTATTTGTTGCATTTAGTTCTAACTTAAAAACTTTTTCTTCTAAATTAGAATTTTGCAAACACTCTCCTAGGATACAATATTTCAAATATTTTCCATATTTATTGTGTTGACAATGTACACTTGCACTTAACCATCATTTTCTTAGTGGATTCTTAAATCAAATCAATCCGTACACATTGAATAACAAGATGACTCAACAATTCTTTAGCATGACCTTTGAAATGAAATTGACAAAGGTTGCTATAGTTTCCCTAAATGGGAGTATTAGAGTCTTCCTTTCGTTTTTCACCCTACAGCCAAAATAAGACATTATTGTATGAAATCAATCTTATTTTAAAGAACATTAACCATACAACTAAAATAAGTCTTTATTAAAAACTTTCTCCCTTGCCATTATACTCATACATAGAAACTCAAATGACGAGTTAATTACAGTACTCTAGAAATGACCCTTCAACATATTTAATGAAAGAAAAAACAAAGTAATGCACTAATTAAACTCGATTCTTTTTTCTTTTTTAGTGAAATAGTAGGAAAAACGTTTTCTTCTCAAAATCGAGAATCAATGTTCATTTTGTAGGGGTTTTTGACTTTTGACCAAGATTTAGTAAACTATGTTATCCTCCATTAAAATGACTATTTCAAATATAGTAGAATGAATAAAAAATTATTTACAAAATATCAAAGATAGACATAGATAATAGATGTTATATTATATTTGTAAATATATCAGAAAGTTTGATTATTTAAAATAATTTCTCATAATGTATATGATAAATGAATGTGCATTTTCTCAAAATTAATTGATTAAAAGAATTGAGAATGAATGTTGATTTCTCATAATTCTCCGTCCATTCCAAACACTACCCTATTTTTATTTATTATTACCGTTATTTTCAATTCCCTCTCTCTCCATGTAAGCAACCAAATTATTGACACCCTTTTGTCACATACTTAAAATATTCATATATAATATATTAATATTTTGAAGAACCTAATTAGACGTTTATTTTACAATAAAGTACAATAGGGGGAGGAGTTGTTTGTGTCATACTATATAATATATCATCTATATATGACAATCGAACTCAAACCCAACTTCGTCATTCCTTGTTGAAAAAGAATAAAATAAATTTTTTTTAAAATTATTATTTATTCAACAAACATGAAACATGACCAATACACAAGCATGCCCATTGGTGTCACTCCCTTAAATATACTTTTCTTAACATCTAACATCCAAATAAAAATATATAATTCGGCTTTGGGTCTTTTTTTCTGTATATATATATTAAGAAGAAGAAAATTGTCAAATAACGATAAGTTAAATATATACATTTCTTGATTGTAATAGATCTTGTAGTGTTTTTTTTCGGTAAATAGTTGTTTTTTTAAGATTCTTAAAAAAATCTCCTCCTCCTCCCCCATCCCAGAAGAAAAAAAAAAAAAAAAAAACTTACCCTGATATCTAAAATATTAATAAAACTAAGTTCTTTTACAGAAAAGATTATCAGTGTCAACTTGATATAATGCATAGTTGGAAGGCATCAAGAATCTTCTCAAACTAATGTTATTTTTCAAAGTTAAAAATATATTGATCTAGCAATAAATGTAGCCAATAGAATCTAACTATACACTCCAACTATATTGAACAAGAAAAATCTTATATATAATAAATGTTATACATTGAATCTAACCATTTCTTTAAAGGAGAGTTCTAACTTTTGACCTCAGCTCCAACTTTATCAAGTTAAGTGGCGGTAGGAAATTATAGCTTTTTACAAGACTACCATAGCTAAACTTGTATTGATTGAGTTATCAATTTATGATCATTGTCAACTCACAATTGTAATATTAGCTCTTAGAAACAAACTTAACAAACATCTACTTCTCAAGGCTTGTTACTTATCGAGATATATATTTTTTATTAGACTATGTTTTTTTTTTCTTTTTATATTTGTGAGTATCCAGTCTATTTACATGCACTTTCCCTAATGTCACAGAATCCGCTTGACTCTATAATATTAGGGTGTCAAAAAAATTTGTAAAAAATTAATTTCTAGATAGATGACCACCATGAATTGAACTTATGATCCCTTAATTAAATATTGAACTCATGTCTTTTTTTTTACCATTTGATCAACTCATGAGGATTCATTGGACTCATCATTGGACTATGTTATTGCAGCTCAACCCTAGTAAGAAAATTCATACCCAAAATAGCTACCTATATATCAATTTGTCAAATCAGTTGTAAAGTCAACCCTTCTTTCTCTTTCTCCTTGTGCTTAATTCAAGTTTTAATTGAAGTTTCCTTCTAAAATATTTGACAAATTAGCCCATAGAGGTTCCCCCATAATCCGTGAAACTGTAGGTCTAGGTAGCAAAATCACAAGCTGCACGAATATGAGAACCATGGGAGATTCAAGAATATTCCTTTTCTTTCTTTCGGACTTTTCTACTTTTTTTCCATGTCTTCCTCACCAATCCTCTAGAAGCCACCACTACTCTGCCTTTTATAACTATTTTTCATTTCAATAAGTCTCCACCATGACGTTCTTCTTCATAAAAGTCACCACCATCTGACGTTCCTGTCGATCAGTCTACAAATATGCCTTCTCTTCTTCCTTCTTCTTTGACCTTCTTCAATTCCCATGGATTCTTCCTTTTCTAGCTTCTCTTCTTCCACTTCCATCGACTTCTCGGCACCTGCCTCCAACCATCTCCCCTTTTGGAACGGCGGATCATCTCCGATGGACCATAATGGTGGGAATAGTAGAGATGCTCCCGGAGATTCCTTGACTGGTGGTGACTTTCATTATGTTCTTGAAGATGTCCCTCATTTGACTGATTATCTCCCTGACCTTCCGGTAGTTGCAAAAATTTGTTATAATGCCTCAATCATGTCATAACCAATTGAGTTATGTTGAGAAAATTTTCTTTTCCTTATTTTGCTATGTTTGATTCTGATTTTTTAAACCTTACTATTTATGGAATTATCTTCAGTTATTAAAGTAATTAAAATAGTTAGTAATCCACAAGATCATGGTCAAAAAGTTAATTTTCACTTTAGTATCTACTCTGCTTTGATTGTGAGTGTATACGTTTTATGTTTTTGTTGTTTTCCTTTCCCTCCGTAATTTTAAAATTACTTATTTTTATGGACGTATGAAGAATGAAACTTTGTCTGTTTTTTTTACAGGCAAATCTAAATCCTCTACAAGACAATCCTGCCTATTCTGCGGCTAAGTATGTCCCTTCGGTGTTTGGTTGATGCACAATTTCTTTTGTTTGGGAATGACACCAATTCAAATATTAATGAGAGTTGAATTTTCTTCAGGCAATATTTTGTTAACGTGGATGACGCTGTTGCTCAAAACGTAAGTGATCAAGTTCTACTTCCTGATGAAGTTGGGATTCAATTATTCTGATTTTCCTATGGTTTTGTTGGAAACAGGTCGTTGTTCATAATAACAGTCCGAGAGGGACACATTTTCGACGCGCTGGACCTCGTCAGAAGGTTGCTAGATGTTTTTTTTTTTCCCCTACAAGTGTTTTTCCATCATTGCTTTAGTTTCTTTGGATTTTAATCCAAGTCCAAAACGTTTCAGGTGTTTTTTGAATCCGATGAAGTTCATGCATGTATTGTAACTTGTGGTGGGTTGTGTCCTGGTCTTAATACAGTGATTAGAGAAATAGTATGTGGATTGTACCGTATGTATGGCATCCACAGAGTTGTTGGAATTGAGGTGATTATATACCCTTTTCACTATCCTTCATCACCATTAATATTATCACTAATAAGGGCAATTACTTCACCCAATATATAGGGAGGGTACAAAGGTTTCTATGCAAGGAATACAATTCCGTTAACACCCAAGTCGGTGAACAACATCCATAAACGTGGAGGCACCATCCTTGGAACGTCAAGAGGTGGTCACAATACCACCAAGATTGTTGACAGCATCCAACACAGGGGCATCAATCAGGTTTGAAGCCATCAATAACTCAAAATTTGTTTATTCAACACTTGAAAGTATTTGACAAATACGTAAATAATGGTTTGGAGTCTCTTGAACCCTGCATTTTGGGTCTCAGGTGTACATACTTGGAGGGGATGGAACTCAGAAAGGAGCTGCTGCCATTTTTGAAGTAATGCACATTGGTTTGATTATTTGCAAATGGGTAGAATATCTAAAGATTGAAAAGCTTTGATCTCATATAAATTATGGTTCTTATTTATACAGGAAATCAGAAGGCGTGGGCTCAAAGTTGCCGTAGCTGGAATTCCAAAGACTATTGATAATGACATTCCTGTAAATATTAGTGAACTTGTTGATTAACGTAGCAGCATGAACCATCAAGTCCGTATTTAAATCTTTCCACCATTCCTCTTCTTTTAGGTCATTGACAAGTCATTTGGTTTTGACACTGCCGTGGAAGAGGCTCAGCGTGCCATTAGTGCTGCCCATGTTGAATCGGAAAGTAATGAGAATGGTATAGGGTTGGTCAAGTTGATGGGTCGCAATAGTGGTAAGATTTTGCCACTTGATCGCTAGTTGGAGTTTGAATTTGTAACAAAAAAATCTTTTTCCTTAACCAATCTTATTTGATCTGGAATCATATAGGGTTTATTGCAATGTATGCAACTCTCGCAAGTAGAGATGTTGATTGTTGCTTGATACCAGAGTCACCCTTTTATCTTGAAGGAGAGGGAGGTCTATTCGAGTATATTGAGCATTGCATAAAAGAACATGGGCACATGGTTATAGTGATAGCTGAAGGAGCTGGACAAGAACTTATGTCTGAAAGCATACATAAACTAGATCAACAAGATGCTTCAGGAAATAAGCTACACCAAGATGTTGGTTTATGGATATCGCAACAAATCAAAGTTCGTCCTACCTTTATATTAAATACTAAAAGAATATATATAAATATACATACATATATATATATATATCTTGCATATACTAATTATGGAGATTAACTATGAGTTTTGGTTAATCTAGGACTACTTCAAAGAAAAGAGGAAGATGGTAATAAATCTCAAATACATAGGTAGCCTGGGTTATCCTTCTCTGTCGTGCAATTTTTATTTTTCTTCAAACACAAACACACAAACATATTACTTATTGTGATTTTTTTAAAACTTTTTTTACTTCTGTAGATCCAACGTACATGATTCGAGCAGTTCCTAGCATTGCATCAGATAACATCTTTTGCACCCTTCTTGCTCAAAGTGCCATTCATGGCGCAATGGCAGGATATACTGGATTTACAGTAGGCCCAGTAAATGGAAGGCATGCTTACATACCATTTCAGGTAAGCTCAATATCATAAACCTTTACTTTCCCATGGTTGCTTAAAGTTAATTGTTCATCTATTGGTATGAAAAGAGGTCTAGGACCTGAAAATAGACCAATCTTATGTTGCTCCTACATTTGCAGCGGATAACTGAAAGACAAAACAAAGTAGTGATTACTGACAGGATGTGGGCAAGGCTATTGTCTTCCACCAACCAACCGAGTTTCTTGCACCCTAAACATGTCAGTGATGAGCAGAACGACAAAAATCTATCGGTCCAACTGGTAAGCAGTTTTAGAATAGAGAACCATGTAGAAGAGAACAATATAGAGAAGTTAAAATAGTCAAGTGAAGGAACGCATTACCTCACACAGGTTAGCTAAAGCTGCTAAATAAGTATCTGGGGATCGCTAGTACGTATGTCCAAAGAGATGAATAACCATCCATCAGCCAGGTTTTTTTGGGACGCTGAGATGGAAAATAAAGTTATATGTATCCTTTACCCTTTTGAAATTCGGATTGTTCCATATTTCATGTTTTGTAATAAAGTGGTCTGTGCTTGTCATGCTGTCAAGAAAAGAAACAACGATAGTTGATCAAATACACCATAGAGGATCTCCTTCTATCCTCCAAGTTCACAGCCAATAGGTTGTCTGGAAGTTTTAAACTCAAGATAAGAATAAAAATAAAATAATTTCCATTGAGTAAAATACTTTAGTGTAACCACCACAAATGCAATCATTTAATTGTGATGACGACCTTTTATGAACTACTTTGTGTATCTCTTCTTTCTAGGTTAGAAATCATATCAAGGCAATTAAAATATACACTAACACTACCACTAACGATATTATAGATGGACGGCAAGCTCACTAAACTCAAAATTAACATTCAGCCACACGAACCTTGGGAGTTTCATAAACCAAGCTCAAAGCTCAATCATACCAATGTAAACTATAATCGTTTCAAATTTCGAGAGCACTATTGCAGATGATATTGAAGTGTATTAAAATTATTGTAATTGAAAAGAAACAGTGTAAACATATAAATTAGTCCAACGAACAGTTATCCCATCACAATCATTACTTTCATTTGTAACACAAACTAATTTGCTCTGATAAGGATTTTCCTTTTTTTTTTTTTTGGTAAGAAGACACTGGCAAGGAGATTTCAAAGCTCATCAGAACCAATTTTGTAAGATTCGTTTTTAAACTTTTTTTGAAACAAACTTTTAATCTAGGGTTTTACTGAAGTTCTACCATCGTCAATTATTATTAATTGAGTCGATGTGCCATTAAGTTATGACTTTGTTTTAGATATTATTAATTTCTATAAACAAAATATATACAAAAAGAAAAACTGATGCAATCTTAAGTAGAAGGTTTGCCATTTCAGAGTCCTGGTTCATGTTTGTTGGTTTGTTTTCTAAGGAGACACAGAGAGTAGTAAGAGTATGATTTAAAACCCACAAATATGAAGAATGATGGTAGAATCAATGCAAGTACAATATGAACAATGGACACAAATTAACATATAATATTTAAAAAAAATTCAAGTCTATAGCAAGTGGTGGGGAGAGGGGAAAGCAGGAAAATATATCATTCTTCAAGTGAAATTTGGAAGAAAAAAGCATGGACATTGAAAATCTTGAAGTGTTAGGATAAGGCTAACCTAGAGATAAGCATCTTGAAGTGCAACAAAAATGTAGTCTTAGACAATACCAGGATCAGCAGCGAACAAGTAGTGGAAGACAAGAGAAGCTTGGAGATCAGTAAGATCCAGAGAGGTTTGGAGAATGGAGGGAAATAATGGATAATTGAAGGGAAGTTGGAAGGAGTGGCGTTGTGGAAGAGGGAAGAATTGGGATCTGAAAGAGAGCTGCACGTGAGGATCACGATTTGGTAATTAATCGCTTTTTTTTTTTCTTCTTTTTTAGAATAAAAGAAAATTAATCGCCCCGTTAAAGAATATATCTTTTGAAACGTGGGATTAAAATTAATCTCCCCATAATCGAAATATTCGATTCACCTTTCTATAGATATGAATCAATAAAAATATAAAAATATTATAAAATATCCACCTATCAATAGAAATTTTTATTTTTATTTTGGTGCTATGAATTAATGAGTTTTTTTTCTTTTCTTTTTAATGTTTTTTAAGTTCAAGATATTTATCAATATTTTTAAAACAAAACTTTAAGGATTTTCCGTATGAATATTTTAAAATCATTTTTGAAAATTTGAAGATCATGGATATTTTTTATCCAATCCATAAAGTTAGGGGCATTTTTTTTTAATAATTTAGACTAATTTTTAATGAATTATCGTTGGATTTGAGAAAGGAAAAACAGAAAATAAATGGCGGGAAATTAAAAAGGCATTATTTTGGAATTCCAAATCTCCTTCATATCCTTATAAATAGTCATCGCCTTCGTTTGGGAGTTTTACGGTTAGCTTGGCGCCAAAATCACACAACCTCTTCTCTTCAACTTTAATCTGTTGCAGACTAAAGAAACCTGACCATGGAATATTCATCCTTCTCATCGTTTTCACCTTCTTCTTTCCTCTCCGACGACTCTATTTTCTGTGGCGTCACTCACTGTCTATGCTGCTGGGATTTGTTTAACGACAAGTACTCCCAGCCTAAGACGATGGTTACCGGCGGCTATCATCACTTACCATTCCTTCTGGACGACATTCCTCACTTCACCCATTATCTCCCTCCTCATCTTCTCAAGGTTATTTTTTTTATCTTGCATAATATAATATAATTGTCTAAATACAACATGTTGCCTCCATAATCATCTCATAAAAAAATATGTCACTTCATGACGACTCCTAAGTTTACCATTCTAAAAAATGAATCATCTGTATATAAAACTAGAGAAACAAAAGTATTATTTAAACCTATCATAATCAAATTTTGAGTTTCAATAATTTTGTTCTATACATATATGTTTTTGTCTCGTTTGAAATATATAATATTTTGTATGTTGTTTGCAGGAACATTCAAATCCATTACATAACCATCCTGCCTATTCCTCTGTTGAGTATGTTTTCTATATTTGCTCATCTTTAATATTTTTAAAAAATCACATCAATTCATATATATACTAACGAAATATTTTTTTGAATGATTAGCCAATACTTCGTGGATGTGGATGATGTTGTTGCTCAAAATGTAAGTGATTTACTCCATACTTTTAACGCATCATATTTTCTTAAAGCCCAAAGTCAAACTAATGGTTATGTTGTATTAATTATATTCAAACTATGAACTTTCACAAATTTATCAAATTAAACTTTGAATGTACGTATATATGATCACATCAATTTAAACACTCAGCTTTTATAAGTTAAGTTATATCCAAATATAATACAATATAATAAATGGTTTAATTACTTGATTTAAGTTGAAGGTCTAAGTTGTTAAAGATTGAAATACACTCTAATTATATGTGTGAGTTTTGTTTCTCATAGATTGTTGCTGGAAAGAAAGCTCAAAAGCGTGTGAGATATTTTCGACTTGCTGGACCTCGCCAAAAGGTTACTAATATACAAATTATTGTTCATTCCTCTTCTTGATCCAAACCTTAATTTTGAATGGTAACTGATGTATTATTATATATGTATCACATACATATATTTAGGTGTTTTTTGAACCCCAAGAAGTACATGCTTGTATTGTAACATGTGGGGGGTTGTGTCCTGGCCTTAACACCGTGATTCGAGAAATAGTATGTGGATTGCATCATATGTATGGAGTTCACGATGTTGTTGGTATTCAGGTAATTACGTACTCTAACCTATTCTAATTACATTATTAGTTAAATATCATTAATTAAAGACATTGGTTTCATAAAAATAAGTAATTAACAAATTTGATTGCTTTTCAGGGAGGGTATAAAGGATTTTATAGCAAAAATACAATTTCACTTACACCAAAGTCAGTGAACGGCATTCATAAACGTGGTGGCACAATCCTTGGTACATCAAGAGGTGGTCACGGTACATCCAAGATTGTTGATAGCATTCAACATAGGGAAATCAATCAGGTATAACAGATAATACGTTTGGTTATTTCAACTGTCATAATCAATTGGTGTTGAGATGAAAAGATGAAGTGTATCCGATAGTAAACACTGGTAAATTTATTTTGTGTTATGGCTGCATTTAGGTTTATATAATTGGAGGGGATGGAACTCAAAAAGGAGTTGCTGCCATTTACGAGGTACCTATTAACTATATATCATAAATTACAGAGTTTTTAATTTGATGTGTTATAAATTATGGCCGTTTCCATTCATGTAGGAAATTAGAAAGCGTGGCCTCAAAGTTTCAGTAGTTGGAATTCCAAAGACGATTGACAATGATATTCCAGTAAATGCCTGTAAACTTATGTGTTAATTCATTTTTAATTTGAATGAAATGAACTATATATCAAATCATATATTAATTTCTTTTCAATTGAAACATTATGTTAATTCTTGTTTAGGTCATAGACAAGTCATTTGGTTTTGACACGGCCATAGAAGAAGCTCAACGTGTCATTGATGCTGCTCACGTTGAAGCCGAAAGTAATGAAAATGGCATCGGTGTAGTGAGGCTAATGGGACGCAATAGTGGTAACAAATTACATTACTTCATTACTCATCACTAGTTGGTGTGAAATTTTGTAACTTTGAATGTTATTATTAACCAATTTTACTTTATATTTATATATATCTATTGAATTCCACAGGGTTTATAGCTATGCATGCAACGCTGGCTAGTCGAGATGTAGATTGTTGTTTGATACCAGAGTCGCCCTTTTATCTGGAAGGAGAGGGTGGTTTGTTTGAGTATATTGAACACTGCCTGAAAGAACAAGGTCACATGGTTATGGTCATAGCTGAAGGTGCAGGGCAAGAGCTTATTTCTAAAGACAAAAACCAAATGGATGATTCTGGAAATAAGCTATATGAAGATACTGGTTCTTGGTTGTCCCAGCAAATTAAAGTTCGTTCTTGTTTCTAACTTACATTTTAAGATTTATATATATAAAAAAATTGTTTGTTTTGATAATGTACTTTAAAACTTAAACTAATATTTTTTTTATGGGTTGCAGGATCACTTCAAGGAAAAGGGGAATATTTCAATAAATCTCAAATACATAGGTGATAAATACCTACTACTGATCTTCACGTAAATTTTTGTAAAAACTTTTAAACAAAATTACTGAGCATATAACATTTTTGTTTCATTTGCAGATCCGACCTACATGATTCGTGCAGTTCCAAGCAATGCATCAGATAACATATACTGCACCCTTCTTGCTCATAATGCTATTCATGGTGCAATGGCAGGATACACGGGCTTCACTGTGGGTCCAGTGAATGGAGAACATGCTTACATACCATTTCAAGTAAGTAATAAGTCTAAAATTAGAAGCTTTTGTTTCCTCGTTTGGTTACTTTTTTTAGAAATGGTTAATTAATCAGAGTAAAAATATATTAAACATCTTCATATATGTGCAGCGAATATCTGAGAGGCAAAACAAAGTTGTGACAACTGAGAGAATGTGGGCAAGACTATTGTCTTCTACCAACCAACCAACTTTCTTGAACCCCAAACAGGCCAATGATCAACAGACAACTTCACACAACTGAAGCCATTTGCTAATCTAAATATTTAGCATTTTTCTCCTAGTTCTTTAGTTTTCGAATTATTTTCACTGATGAAAGTAATTCCCATTTCCCAACTCTTGTTAGAGCTCTCTTTTGCAAAACATTTGTTAATCAATAAAATAACATATATTTTTTTTTTAAATTAGCTTCCCTAAGTTATGTTAGAACAAGAAAGAACAGAAGGTTAAAAGGAATACAGAGAGCTATACATTTCTTCTCTGCATCCCAACATCAAACTCATGGCCAATGGCGTTAAAATTACTATTCATGCGATTAAATTCATGCCAATATAAAAACTGTCATAAATTTTCATCAAGTAAATAACTTGCCTGGCCTAATCAACTTTTCTTTGTTTGAATGATTCAAAGGATACTTTTTATGTACATCCACTTCATTTTGGAAGGAGTTGTATCTTTATGCCAAAAAAGAACTACACTAAAAACAACCCGTTGAAGGAGTTGTAACTTCATCTCTTACCATGAACACGTTGTTGATAACATCTTTCAAATTTGTGCAACCTATGAGCTTCATCTCGCCCAACCCTACCAATCCTAAACAATTTACAGCTGACTTGGGTACTACACATCTTTTGAAACCCAATTTGGCCACAGTATTGATCCTCTTCTCCATCCTACCCACCTGAACGTTAATGAAGATTTGATATTTCATTAAACAAATTTGAAAACTGCCCTTATGGTAGACTAAACTAGATGATCTGTACAAGGCATGCCAAAACTTCTGTAATAGCGCTGAAATAGAATGCTTACCATGCGAAGCTCGCCACTGAGGCCAATTTCACCAATGAATGCAATGTCATTTGGAATGTGAGACTCCAAAAAGCTGAAGTGACAACAAATAAATTAAATGTTAGAGAGACAGAAACCAAAAGGTTATTTGTAAAAGGTATGATTATCAGTTAAGTGCAATTAGTTGAAATCACATGCCTGCTGCAAATTGCCATTGCAATGGCAAGATCTCCTGCAGTCTCGGTCAATGTCACCCCACTCACAACATTTATAAATATGGTCTGTAATTTCAAAGTACAAAACAAATAAAGCATAAAGCGAGACATATCAGACTATTAAAGGATATGAAAGAAATATAGTAAGAAATATAACTGTTTATTATAGGACAATAATTGAGCAAATCCATCGACTTTGACCAATCAATAAGGGAAGATTCAACTCCACTAAAGCAGAGTAATAAAATTTTTAGATGGAGAGAAAAAAAGAGAGCTGTCAACTCACACTTGTTTGTAGCTTCAACCCAACTTGCTTCATGAGAACCTACCATTCATAAGATGAACTTAAAAACTAATCAATAAACAGTTCACCAATTTCACAATTAACACAATAAATGATAAAGATTTCTTTCTTTTCTCTCTTTTTCCCTAGTATAGAATTGCAACCACCAAGCTATGCTCAAGTTGGCATACGAAGGAAGTTCAAAATAATGAAAAGTAGAAATAAACATTCATAGTAAACCAGGAATGCTAAAGGGGGAAGGATAAGAAATTAAACATGAAATAATCAAACAAGCAACAAAAGTGACAGAGAGCTAAATTTCAGAAGCCATTCAAGTTCAATAAAATTGATATTGGTACTCGTAAAATTGTTCATCAAAATTAGATCCGTCATTTTTAAATTCGAGTAAACGTCATTGTTATCTCAATGCATAAAAGTTATGCCTCAGACCAAATGAAGGCCGTATTTCTCAACTGCATGTCCCTGAGGAAATTATAGACTAGGATAAACAGCAATTAGTATGAGAAAGTTTGTTGAATGCATTGAGAAAAAACAAAAAGTTGGCACTCGAGATGTCAGAGTTTACCAAAAACAATTCACTTAACAACATACCGATATGATCATATCAGCCCTGCGGTTTTGAATCCCATTAACGTGTGTATCAAAGGAGCGACTGGACGAACACAGTGCCTAGAAAATTGACGTAACAATTGATCAAAACGAGAATGATTGAGTTATTAGCAACGAGAATGATATATGTTGATTTGAAGTCATTCAAAGGGTTATTACTACTTATTTTCTGCCTTAAAAATATGCAAACGGTTCTCTCTCTTTTCTTTTTTAATTAACAAAAGTTATTATAAATTTAGCCATCCAAATTTTTTAACAAGAAATAAGTAGCTCTGATAAGGTTAATTAATATCAACGAGGGTTTCATCAAATATGGCTAAATAATCAAAGAAAATTTGTAAGGCAAATTAAGCCATCCAAAGATGAAAATATTCATTTGGAGACATTTGTAATTCAAAATTTACACAACACAGAAAGCAGAAAGATATAAATTCGCAAATAAATAAAAGAGAATAACCTTTCTGAAAAAAAAAACAAAACAAAAATTTCCAACCATGAAGATAGTCTGTGATAATCCACTAAATTATTGAGATGGAGAGGATTTCACAATGTGCAAAAGTTGTTCTAATATAATTAAAAAGTACCTATGAGGTTGTTTTTACAAAAAAATGAAAAGTAAAAATATAATAAAAGAACGTGCTTACAAAACTAAAATATTGTGGCTAAACAGGTTTTATGACCTTAAGCTTAAACAAGTTTTAAGGTCTCTAAACTTCAAGTTTCAATTAATTGAATAGGACACTTTGAATTTTGTGCCTAATGGGATCGTAAATTTTAAAAATATATGAAATATGACAAAACTTCATAGACACAAAATTAAAGGTTCAAGGTTCGAGACCTATTAAAAAAGATTTTGAATTTTAGAGACCTATAAATACTATTTTTTAGCTTAGAGACCGATAAGTAATTATAGCTTTTTTTAAAATAAGTAATTATAACTTGATAGATACTTTCACTAATCTAGAATTGAGATAAGTATATTTCTTATTCATATTGAGTCAAAGGAATGTTACATATTTATATAGAGAATAAAATAAACCCTAGACACTATGTACAATTACAATAAAGGACATATGATATAAATATAAATATATATAACATAACACTCCCCTCAAGTTGGAGAAAATATGTCGATCATGTCCAGCTTGTTGCACAGATAGCTTATCCTTGCTCTATTTAAAGCTTTAGTTAGAATATCTCTCAATTGTTCTCCGGTTTTCACATATCCTGTGGACACCAACTCATCTTGGATTTTCTCACGAATGAAGTGACAATCCACCTCAATATGTTTAGTTCATTCATGAAATACTGGATTAGATGCAATATGAAGTGCAGCTTGATTATCACACCATAATTTAGCTGGCGGTAATACTGAAGCCTATCTCATATAATAGTTGGTGAATCCATACTATTTCACACAACAGATTGTGCCATAACTCTATATTCTGACTCAGCACTCGAACGAGAAACAACATTTTGTTTCTTACTCTTCCATGATACTAAGTTTCCACCTACAAAGACACAATATCTAGAAGTTGATCTCCTATCCTCACAAGACCCCGCCCAATCAGCATCAGAAAAACATTCAACTCTCGTATGTCCATGATCTTTGTATAAGATCCCACGTCCAGGAGCAGCTTTTAGATAAAACAAAATCTGCTCTACTGCAGCTCAATGATCCACTGTAGGGGAAGACATGAATTGACTTACAACACTTACAGAATAAGCAATGTTTGGTTGAGTCATTGTTAAGTAGTTCAACTTCCCAACTAATCTCCTATATCTCTCAGGATCTTTACATAATTCTCCTTCTTTAACAAGTTGCTGATTTGGCATCATCGGAGTGCCACTTGGTTTGGTTCCTAAGTTTCCTGTCTCAGACAACAAATAAAGTACATATTTTCGTTGAGATAAATAAATACCTTTCTTGATTCTCATCACTTCAATGCCCAAAAAATATTTCAATTGGCCCAAATCTTTCGTATAAAACTGACCCTGAAGGAAAGCTTTGAGAGACGAAATACCCGATGCATCACTTACAGTAATAACAATATCATCAACATATACAACTAGTAGAACTATACCATTATCAGATCGACGATAGAAAACCAAATGATCAGATGTACTCTTCTTCATACCAAAGCATACAAGAGCTTGACTAAACTTACCAAACCACGCACGAGAACTCTGTTTCAAACCATACAAAGATTTTCGAAGGCGGCATACTTTATCACTCTCCCCCTGAGCAACAAACTGATGGAAACCAATTGGTATGAATTTACTACTTCTTTATTGAATATAGAATAGGATCACTTTTCGATTACAATATGGAACCCTCTTCTGGTATCCTCTCTCTCAAGGAAGAACAGAAAATCATTTCACAGAATAAAACCTATCTGCCTTTCCCACCTACTATTCTTTTCCTTTATACTAACAATCAAAGTAACTAACTCTTACCTTACTAACCCTCACGTGCTATTCATGTGCACGTTAACTAACTTCTACCTTTATTATTTCTTTTTACCTCTCCTACTGTACTGATACACTATTGGAGGTCTATCATTACACTCTTTCTCCAAATTCACCTTGTCCTCAAGGTGAAAATCTGGAAAACGTTGTTGCACTTCTTCATATAACTCCCAGGTAGCCTCATGTTGGGGTAATCCCTTCCAACTTATCAATACATCCCAGCTTCCAGACTTATTCTTCAAATAACCATAAACTTCTTTCGGTACAGCCTTCCATTCATAGTTCTCTATTAACATGGGAATGTCATTCTTATTCTCTTCGTGTGGCCCAACAACTTTCTTCAGCTGTGATACATGAAATACCGGACGTATCGCCGCATTATCAGGTAACTCAAGCTTATAAGCTACAGGTCCAATCTTTTCAAGTATTTAGGACCGAAAAACTTAGGAGATAGTTTTTCATTCCTTTTTTTTCGTAATGACACTTGCCGATAAGGTCTCACTTTTAGTAGCACCAAATCTCCCACCTGATAATGTACCTCCCTCCTTTTTAAATCCGCATACTTTTTCATTTTCTCTTGCGCCCACCACAGATGTTCTTTCAAAACTCCAAGTACTACATCTCTTTCCTTCAACTGCTCATCCAATGTAGAATTCAATGTATCCCGATCTCCATAATAAACCAAAGGAGGAGGTGTCCTGCCATAAACAGCTTGAAAAGGGGTAATTCCCAATGAACGTTGGTATGTAGTATTGTACAAATATTCTGCCCAATTCAACCATCTGACCCATTCTCTTGGTTTCTCTCCACATAAGCATCGCAAATAACTTTCCACTCCCCGATTCACCACTTCCGTCTGCCCATCAATTTGAGGATGGTACGCTGTACTGTAATTCAACCGTGTGTTTGTCAATCTGAACAACCCCCTCCAAAAGTGACCGAGGAACACCTTATCACTATCCGAAACAATGGAATTGGGAAATCCATGAAATCGCACTATTTCTTTGACAAAAATTTCAGACACCGTTTTAGCAGTGTAAGGATGTTTCAGTGCTAGAAAATGCCCGTACTTGCTAAATCTATTTACCACAACAAATATAACTTCCCATCCATTAGCCTTCGGCAACCCTTCGATGAAGTCCATGGAAATATCTTCCCACACTCTACCAGGTACTTCTAAGGGTGTCAACAACCCAGCTGGAGATAATGCTAAAACGTCTTATTTCGTTGGCATATAATGCACTCCTCACAATATCTCTTAACAACATGTTTCATTCCCTCCCAATACAATTCTCCCGTTAATCTTTTATAAGTTCGCAAGAACCCCGAATGTCCTCCAAAAACCGAATCATGGTAAGTATGTAGGATTGTAGGAAACAACTTGGAAGATTTAGATATCACCATCCGATCCTTATACATCAGCATACCCTGTTCCAATGAAAACTTGGTTTCTTGACCATCTCCTTTCTCTTCCAACTCTTCTCTGATCTTCTGCAACTTCTCATCACTGCCTATCTCTTCTTTGATAACAGCAATATCAAGTATGTTTGGGGCAGTCAGCTGATTCAATTGAACCGCAGGTGGTACTCTTGACAGAACATCTGCAGCTTTATACTCAAGGCCCGGTTTATATATCACTTCAAATGAATACCCTAAAAGTTTAGATATCCAATTTTGATACTAAGGTTGAATCACTCTTTGTTCCAGTAAAAACTTGAGTGATCTTTGATCTTTCTTCACTAAGAACTTCCTACCCAACACATATGGACGCCATCTCTGTACTGCCATAACTACTGCCATTAGTTCCCTCTCATAAACCGGTTTAGCTCGATCTCTAACTGCTAGAGTATGACTGTAATAAGCAATGGGCCGCTTCTTCTGCACTAACACAGCCCCCAAACCATACCTAGATGCATTTATCTCTATCTCAAATGGGATGCTGAAGTCGGGTAATGCCAAGACAGGAAGAGACATCATGGCCTGCTGTAATCTAATAGAAGCCCCATGAGCTTCTTCAGTCCATTTAAATCCTCCTATGTTCAATAACTGTGTTAAAGGAGCTGCAATTGTGCCATAATGTTGCACAAACTTCCGATAATATCCGGTTAAGCCCAAGAACCCTCTTACCTCCCTCACGTTCATTGGAATCAGCCATTCTTTGATTGCTCTGATCTTCTCAGGATCAACCTCCACTCCTTCCCCCGAAATAATATGGCCCAAATAGTCCACTCTAGACTTAGCGAAACTACATTTCTTCTTGTTTGCATACAGCTCATTCTTTCTCAATATTCCTAGCACTATCTTCATGTAATTCAAATGGGATGACAAGTCACTGCTGTAAATCAGTATGTCATCAAAAAATACTAGGACGAATTTCCTTAGTTATGGTTTAAACACAGCATTCATTAAAGTTTGAAACGTTGTCGGAACATTAGTCAACCCAAAGGGCATACCAAAAACTCATAATGTCCTTCGTGGGTTCTAAACGCCGTCTTCTCCACATCCTCTGGACACATACGGATTTGATGGTAACCGACTTTTAAATCAATCTTTGAAAACATGGTAGCTCCATTCAACTCATCAAACAGCTCTTCAATCACTGGTTAGGAAACTTATCTGGTACAGTCACGTTATTCAAAGCTCTGTAATCAACACAAAATCGCCAACTTCCGTCTTTCTTTCTTACCAGCAGTACAAGGCTTGAATAAGGGCTTGTACTTGGTCTAATCACCCCTGATGACAACATCTCTACTACCAACTTCTCCATTTCCGTCTTCTGCTGATATACGTAACGGTATGGCCTCACATTCATCAGATCCACTCCTCTTTTTAGGTGAATATGATGTTCAATTGCTCTCCTGGGTGGTAAGGTTTCAGGCCACTCAAAAACATCTCCATAACTTTTGAGTATCACCGCCACTGATTCCTCTACTGTTAATTCTTCCTCCCACAAATTCTCCTCTTCTGAAAACTCACTTCTTGTTAGCGCTCTACACTCCACTAAGAAGCCTTGATCTTCCTCCCCATCGTTTTCATCATCTTCTTGAGACTAATTCTAGCTTTGGTTAAACTCCGATCACCTTGGATTATTATCTTCTTCCCCTGATTTGTAAAAGTCAATCTTAGATTCTTCCAATCCACTTCAGTTGTTCCCAAGGAGTACAACCACTGCATTCCAAGTATGGCATCTACCCCTCCCAACTCCAAGGGTAAAAATTCATCTACTACCTTCCACTCACCCAGCATTAATTCAACAGCTTCACAAATCCCATTCCCTTTAACTGTCGTGCCCGAGCCAAGAATAACTCCATAATTTGACGTCTCTTTTATTCTCAGTTGCAATTCTTATTAATTCTTCTGAATAAAATTGTGTGGCTCCACAATCAATTAGTACTATAACTTCCTTTCCTTGTAACATCCCTTTTACCTTCATAATTCCTGGGTTGAATAATCCTACCACAGAATTAATGGATAATTCCACCACCACCTGACTCTCTTCTACTATTTCAAGGTTATTCAACTCCCCTTGATCATTGCCTCCTTCTTTGACAATTTCATACTCCTCACCTTCTTTTTTCACCACAATCATTCGTAACTCCCTTTGTTCTTTCATCTTGCACTTGTGGTCGTGTGAATACTTCTCATTGCAGCGGAAACACAGTCCTTTCTTCTTCCTAGACTGGAATTCAGCGTCAGACAAACGCTTCGTCGGTCCTTCCTTCCGTACCTCCTCTTTAGATGTTCCTCGCAATGTAATAGTTCTCATCGGCCAATTCCCTCCTCCTTTATTTTCTCCTCTGTTTACATTGGCATTCGCCTTGGTATAATTATACGAACTTATCACTTTTTCTCCAGAATATACGGGCAATTTTGCTTCCCGGCATATATCCTCTCTATTTCCCACTTTTTGCGCAATTTGCATCATTTGTGCCAACCCTTTCAGCTCGCAGAAGTCCATTTCCGCTTGAATCCACGGCTTCAATCCCGACATGAATGTTTCTTCCACCACCTTCTCCGGAAGGTCTGACAGAGGGGCCACCCATTTATCGAATAAGTTTCGGTATTCATCTACGGTCGTCGTCTGTTGAATCCGCAAAAATTTCTCATACAACGATCCTTCTCTCGCAGATCGAAATCGCACCAACAATCTCTCCTTCATATTCGACCCAATCTATAAATTTCTCTCGTTTTTCTTGAGAACGATACCAGTTCAATGTTGGTCCTTCAAAACTTATAGTCGATACAGTCATTTTCTCATACTCAGTAAGTTTATGAATGTGAAAATACCTCTCTGCACGGAACAACCATGAGTCCGAATCATCTCCATTGAATATTGGCATTTCCACTTTTTTGAATTTGTTGCCATCGCTACTGCTATCGTCATCCGCTTTCTTCTCATCTTTTCTTGTTTCGCCTTCCTTACTTGATGATCCTTCGCCTTCAACCGTGTTCTTTGTCGAAGAATTACGCATAGTCAACTCAGATAGCTTCTCACTCATCACGGAACGGTCTTGTGTCACCGATTCCATGATACGTAACATCATCTGGTTCTGCTTCTCCATATTTTTGGATATTTCGGTCAACGTCCTTTCGATCGCTGGAATCTTACTAATCTCCTTCTTAATGTTTTGTATTTCCTAGTCGTACGACTCCATCTTCTCTTCGATCCGAGTTTGCACCATCTTCGTTTGTTTCGCCCGAGATCAATGCTCTAATAACAATTTGATGGAAACCAATTGGTATGAATTTACTACTTCTTTATTGAATGTAAAATAGGATCACTTTCCAATTACTATATGGAACCCTCTTCTGTTATCCTCTCTCTCAAGGAAGAACAGAAAATCATTTCACAAAATAAAACCTAACTGCCTTTCCCGCCCACTATTCTTTTCCTTTATACTAACAATCAAAGTAACTAACTCTTACCCTTACTAACCCTCACGTGCTATTCATGTGCACGTTAACTAACTTCTACCTTTATTACTTCTTTTTACCTCTCCTACTGTACTGATACACTATTGGAGGTCTATCACAAACCCAGGTTGTTGTTCCATATAAACTTCCTCTTGAAGATCACCGTGCAGAAAAGCGTTCTTAATGTCAAGTTGATGCAAAGACCATTTATGGGTAGCAGCCATGAAAAGAAATAAGCGAATGGAAGTTAATTTGGCAACTGGAGAAAATGTATCCGAATAATCAGTTCCATAGATTTGAGCATAACCTTTGGCAACAAGGCGAGCCTTCAATCGAGCCATTGTTCCATCAGGATTCATCTTGACAGCAAACACCCATTTACAACTAATGGCCTTCTTTCCTGCAGGACGAGATACTAAATCCCAAGTACCATTATCATCTAAAGTAGTCATCTCCTCAATCATTGCATTTCGCCAGCCAGGATGAGATAAAGCTTCATGAACAGAGTTAGGAATAGATGTAGACTCAAGAAACGTAATAAAAGCATATGTGGAGGGAGATAACTGGTGATAGGAAATAAAGGAAGAAACGGGGTAAGTACACTTGCGTTTACCTTTGCAAAGAGCAATGGGAAGATCATCATCACTTGGCCCCGGATCACATGATGAAGGAAGCATTGATGGAGGACATGAGTCTGAAGGTTGTGGTAGAGGTCGTCGGGAGTAGACTTGAGAAATCAACGGGCGGGAAGGAGGCACATCAATAGACAAGGATGGTGTGGGAGAGGTAACCTCATATATAAAAAGATCGTCACCCTCCCCCTGACACGAACTCGATGGTGATGAAGTAAAGGGTGTATCCTCAAAAAATGCAACATCAGGCGAAACAAGATACCTTTTAAGGGTAGGACAATAACAACGATAACCCTTTTGAACACGTGAATAACCCAATAAGATACACTTCAAGGATTTGGGATCTAACTTAGTATTATGAGGACGAACGTCGCGAACAAAACAGACAACCAAATATCTTAGGAGCAATAGGAAACAAATTCTTGGTAAGAAAAAGAACACGGTAGAAAATCTCACCATTAAGAACAGAGGAAGACATTCTATTAATCAAAAAACAAGTTGTAGAGACAGCATCCGCCCAAAAGGTTTTTGGAACATGCATTTGAAACGATAAAGCACGGACAGTTTCAAGTAAATGCCTATTTTTCTGTTCTGCAACCCCATTTTGAGATGGAGTGTCAGCACATGAAGACTGATGAATAATGTCATGTTCACACAAGTAAGAGCCAAGAGAATGAGAAAAATATGCACCCGCATTATCAGTACGCAAATTTTGATAGACATTAAACTGGTTTTTTATTTCAGTATGAAAGGCACAAAAGTGAGATAATAACTCAGAACGATTTTTCATTAAATATAACCAGGTTAGACGAGAATGTTCGTCAACAAAAGTAACAAAATAACGAAAGCCTATTTGAGATACAACCGGACATGAACCCCAAATATCATAATGAACTAACTCAAATGGAGCAATTGCTCGTTTATCGACTCGAGGACTCAAACTAAGACGATGAAATTTAGCAAATTGACACAAATCACAATTTAAAGAGAACAAAGACCTAAATTCTGGATAAAGTTTCTTCAACACGAACAAAGATGGATGTTAGACCACCACTATTATTTACTTATAATAGAAGAAAGAAAAAAATAAATAAAGGATGTGAGGAACTACTTACAGTTATTTAAAAAAAAGAACCACCTACAGTTTAATTAAAAAATGACAGTTATTTTATAAAGGAAGTTAAATCAATGAGAGTGGGATGGGAAAAGGGGGTTTTTTTCTGGAGTGAAGAAAAAGGTCTGCAATACTCCTTGGAAGACAGGGGAAGCAGAAGACTGGTGTTCTATATTCTGGTTTGCTAATTAGTATTTTGTTTTTGTTTTGTTGTTTGGAATTTTGGATTAGGAGGTTCTCTTTGTTTGCCGTTTGTGAATTATATGTAACGTGACTCATCTTCTGAGGTTTACAGTTTGCTTATGTTGTAAGTTGTGTTTGAATTATCAATATAATAGAAACACTACATCAGTGTTCTATCAATTGGTATCAGAGTAATAACCTGGGCAGTTGGAAAAAAAATGGCGAAGGGAGACGAACACTTGGAACTGCTTGAGCAGGAAATTCTGGAAATGCGAACAGAGTTCAAAAAATTGCCGGCGATGGAGGAAAATTTAACCTTGATTTCGAAGAACATTGAAAATATGAATGCAACGATTGAGAAACAACAACAACAACAGCAGATGGTTATGAAATATCTTGAAGGTATCATTCGAGAAAGGGCATTGATATCGAAAGCAGACGATGGTTCTGTGAGTAGAGAGAAGAGGAGCGAAACTATGTTGGATGAATTCAGCGATGAATTGAGGTTGAATCGGAAGAATGATGATGAAAAAATGACTGATCGGAGTAAGTTTAGGAAGGTCGAAATACCGGTTTTCAATGGCACGGATCCGGATTCTTGGTTATTTCGAGCAGCTCGATTTTTCAAGATACATAGTTTGACAGATTCATAGAAGTTATCTGTGGCAATTATCAGCTTCGATGGACCGGCTTTGGATTGGTATCGTTCTCAAGAAGAACGTGAGGCTTTTAAGGATTGGGATGATCTAAAAACGAAGATGTTAACTCGTTTTCAAACGATAAGAGATGGATTTTTGGTGGGTAGATTTCTGACTATTAAACAGGAATCAACAGTGGAAGAATACCGCAATCGTTTTGATAAGTTTTTAGCCCCTGTGGCATTTTTACAGACGATTGTATTAGAAGAAACATTTATGAATGGCTTTAGCCATGGTTAAAAACGGAAGTGTCTGTTCTGGAACCCGTGGGCTTGGCCCAGATGATGAAATTGGCAGTAAAGATAGAACACAGAGAGATGGTTCGCAGAGAGGCTGGGTTCGTTAGCGTATATGGGAATAAGATTTAGTATAATTTACCTAAAATCAAGGAGATTCCCAACAGCAATAATGTGAATATACAGAATATACAACCAGGAGGAAATACAACCATCAGAACGATAACTTTGAAGGGGCTGAATCCAACCGAAAACCGTAGGGAAGGGCCAACAAAAAGATTGTCAGATGCTGAATTTCAATCTCGGAGAGAGAGGTTTATGTTTTAGATGTGAAGAGAAATATTATGTTGGGCATCATTGTAAAATTAAAGAACAAAAGGAGTTGCGAATGCTGGTTGTGCGCGAAAATGGGGAAGAATTAGAGATCATTGAAGATGAGCCAAATGATGAAGAATTGGAAGATAAACCAATTGAGGTGGGGGCAGTTGAAAATCTTAACATTGAGTTATCTATCAACTCAGTGGTGGGTTTAAACAATCCTGGAACCATGAAAGTGAAGGGAAAAGTGAAGAATGAGGAGGTAGTAGTGTTAATTGATTGTGGAGCTACCCACAATTTCATATCTGAAAAATTGGTGACTGCATTGAATCTTCCTTTGAAAACAACTACAAATTATGGGGTGATCCTTGGGTCAGGGACAGCCATTAGGGGGAAAGGTGTGTGTGGTAAAGTAGAAGCATTGATTGGTGATTGGAAGGTTATTGATAGTTTCTTACCTTTAGAATTGGGAGGAGTGGATGTGATTCTTGGAATGCAGTGGTTACATTCTTTAGGGGTAACTGAAGTCGATTGGAGGAAGCTAGTTATGACTTTTCAACACAATGGAAAGAAGATTACAATCAAAGGCCTAGCTTAACGAAGACAAGGGTTAGTTTGAAACATATGATGAAGACTTGGAATAATGAAGATCGGGGTTATTTAATAGAGTGTCGAGCCTTACACAGTGATTTATCTATAGAAGAAATGTACGATGAGGAGATTACACCAACAAACGATAATTCCCTACCATCCCTGTTGACTAAGTTTGATGATGTATTCAGTTGGCCCGAGACATTACCACCAAACCGAGGGATTGAACACCATATTCATCTCAAACAAGGGACGGATCCAGTCAATGTGCGGCCATATAGATATGCACACAAACAGAAAGAAGAAATGGAGCGATTGGTTGATGAGATGTTAGCTTCGGGAATTATTAGACCAAGTACAAGTCCATATTCTAGTCCCGTGTTGTTGGTCAAAAAGAAGGATGGGAGTTGGCGTTTTTGTGTTGATTATAGAGCGTTGAACAATGTAACAATTCCAGATAAGTTCCCTATTCCAGTTATTGAAGAGCTTTTTGATGAACTTAATGGAGCTAATATGTTTTCAAAGATTGATCTCAAAGCAGGATATCACCAAATTCGCATGAATGAAGATGTGGAGAAGACAGCTTTTAGAACTCATGAAGGGCACTATGAGTTCTTAGTCATGCCATTTGGGCTCACCAATGCTCCATCAACTTTTCAAGCCTTAATGAACTCCATTTTCAGACCGTATATGAGGAGGTTTGTGCTGGTTTTCTTTGATGACATACTTGTATACAGCAGAGGTTTGGAAGAACATTTACAACACTTAGAATTGGTGCTGGAAATTCTTCGAGTTGATGAACTTTATGCAAATCTTGGAAAATGCAGTTTTGCTAAAGCACGAATAGGGTATTTAGGGCACATCATTTCAACAGAGGGAGTGGAAGTTGATCCTGAGAAAATAAGAGCTATTCGAGAATGGTCAACACCAACTAATGTTCGAGCGGTGCGAGGATTTTTAGGATTGAATGGTTATTATAGACGATTTGTCCAGAATTATGGTAAAATTGCCAGACCATTAACTCAGTTATTGAAGGCTGGTGCCTATAAATGGAGTGAAGAGGCTGAAAAATCATTTGAAAAATTGAAGATGGCAATGATGACTTTGCCGGTGTTGGCTATGCCTGATTTTAATTTGCCATTCAAGATAGAAACGAATGCTTCAGGGTATGGAGTTGGGGCAGTATTGACACAGGCTAAAAAACCTATTGCTTACTTCAGTAGGACTCTAAGTATGAGAGATCGTTCACAGCCCGTTTATGAAAGAGAGTTGATTGCTGTAGTGTTTGCCATTTAAAGGTGGCGACCATATTTGATGGGAAGGAAATTTTTGGTAAAAACAGATCAGCGGTCATTGAAATTTCTACTTGACCAAAGGGTGATACAGCCACAATATCATAAATGGATAGCAAAATTATTGGGGTATTCATTTGAAGTAATATATAAGTCGGGTTTGGAGAATAAGGCAGCTGATGCTCTTTCTAGAGTACCTCCAACCGTCCATCTTTATCATATATCAGCACCAACATTGATTGATTTAGCAGTTATTCAAGAAGAGATAGACAGAGATCCAAAGTTGAAGGAGATTAAATGTAAAGTGGAGAAGCACCAATCTGATATTCCTAATTTTTCAGTAAATCAAGGTGTGTTGCAATTTAAAGGTAGGTTAGTTATTTCCAAAACTTCATCTCTATTACCAACTATTTTGCATACATATCATGATTCGGTGTTTGGAGTGTAATCTCGAATTCAGAGAAGTATATTTCTTATTATGTTTAGTCAAAGGAATGTTAAATATTTATAAAGAGAATAAACTAAACCCTAGAGACTATGTACAATTACAATAAAGGACATATGATATATATATAAATGACTATGTACAATTACAATAAAGGACATATGATATATATATAAATATATATATATATATCATAACACTCCTCCTCAAGCTGGAGCAAATATGTCGATCATGCCCAGCTTGTTGCACAGATAGCTTATCCTTGCTCCATTTAAAGCTTTAGTTAGAATATCTCCCAATTGTTCTTCGGTCTTCACATATCCTGTGGACACCAACCCATCTTGGATTTTCTCACGAATGAAGTGACAATCCACCTCAATATGTTTAGTTCGTTCATGAAATACTGGATTAGATGCAATATGAAGTGCAGCTTGATTATCACACCATAATTTAGCTGGCACGGTGATACTGAAGCCTATCTCAGATAATAGTTGGTGAATCCATACTATTTCACACACAGATTGTGCCATAGCTCTATATTCTGACTCAGCACTCGAACGAGAAACAACATTTTGTTTCTTACTCTTCCATGATACTAAGTTGCCACCTACAAAGACACAATATCCAGAAGTTGATCTCCTATCCTCACGAGACCCCGCCCAATCAGCATCAGAAAAACATTCAACTCTCGTATGTCAGTGATCTTTGTATAAGATCCCACGTCCAGGAGCAGCTTTTAGATAACACAAAATCTGCTCTACTGCAGCCCAATGATCCACTGTAGGGGAAGACATGAATTGACTTACAACACTAACAGAATAAGCAATGTTTGGTCGAGTCACTGTTAAGTAGTTCAACTTCCCAACTAATCTCCTATATCTATCAGGATCTTTACATAATTCTCCTTCTTTAACAAGTTGCTGATTTGGCGTCATCGGAGTGCCACTTGGTTTGGCTCCTAATTTTCCTGTCTCAGACAACAAATCAAGTACATATTTTCGTTGAGACAAATAAATACCTTTCTTGCTTCTCATCACTTCAATACCCAAAAAATATTTCAATTGGCCCAAATCTTTCGTATAAAACTGAGCCTGAAGAAAAGTTTTGAGAGACGAAATACCCAATGCATCATTTCCAGTAATAACAATATCATCAACATATACAACTAGTAGAACTATACCCTTATCAGATCGGCGATAGAAAACCGAATGATCAGATGTACTCTTCTTCATACCAAAGCATACAAGAGCTTGACTAAACTTACCAAACCACGCACGAGGACTCTGTTTTAAACCATACAGAGATTTTCGAAGGCGACATACTTTATCACTCTCCCCCTGAGCAACAAACCCAGGTGGTTGTTCCATATAAACTTCCTCTTGAAGATCACCGTGAAGAAAAGCATTCTTAATGTCAAGTTGATGCAAAGGCCATTTATGGGTAGCAGCCATGGAAAGAAATAGACGAATGGAAGTTAATTTGGCAACTGGAGAGAATGTATCTGAATAATCAGTTCCATAGATTTGAGCATAACCTTTGGCAACAAGGCGAGCTTTCAATCGAGCCACTGTTCCATCAGGATTCATCTTGACAGCAAACACCCATTTACAACCAATGGCCTTCTTTCCTGCAGGACGAGATACCAAATCCCAAGTACCATTATCATCTAAAGCAGTCATCTCCTCAATCATTACATTTTGCCAGCCAGGATGAGATAAAGCTTCATGAACAGAGTTAGGAATAGATGTGGACTCAAGAGACGTAATAAAAGTATATGTGGAGGGAGATAACTGGTGATAGGAAATAAAGGAAGAAACGGGGTAAGTACACTTACGTTTACCTTTGCGAAGAGCAATGGGAAGATCATCACTTGGCCCCGGATCACATGATGAAGGAAGCATTGATGGAGGACATGAGTATGAAGGTTGTGGTGGAGGTCGTCGTGAGTAGACTTGAGAAATCAACGGGCGGGAAGGAGGCACATCAATAGACAAGGATGGTGTGGGAGAGGTAACCTCATATATAAAAAAATTGTCATCCTCCCCCTGACACGAACTCGATGGTGATGAAGTAAAGGGTGTATCCTCAAAAAATGCAACATCAGGCGAAACCAGATACCTTTTAAGGGTAGGACAATAACAACGATAACCCTTTTGAACACGTGAATAACCCAAGAAGATACACTTCAAGGATTTGGGATCTAACTTAGTATTATGAGGACGAACGTCGCGAACAAAACAGACACAACCAAATATCTTAGGAGCAATAGGAAACAAATTCTTGGTAGGAAAAAGAACACGGTAGGGAATCTCACCATTAAGAACAGAGGAAGGCATTCTATTAATCAAAAAACAAGCTGTAGAGACAGCATCCGCCCAAAAGGTTTTTGGAACATGCATTTGAAACGATAAAGCACGGGCAGTTTCAAGTAAATGCCTATTTTTTCGTTCTGCAACACCATTTTGAGATGGAGTGTCAGCACAGGAAGACTGATGAATAATGCCATGTTCACACAAGTAAGAGCCAAGAGAATGAGAAAAGTATTCACCCGCATTATCAGTACGAAAAGTTTTGATAGAAACATTAAACTGGTTTTTTATCTCAGTATGAAAGGCACAGAAGTGAGATAATAACTCAGAACGATTTTTCATTAAATATAACCAAGTTAGACGAGAATGATCGTCAACAAAAGTAACAAAATAACGAAATCTTGTTTGAGATACAACTGGACACGGACCCCAAATATCAGAATGAACTAACTCAAATGGAGCAATTGCTAGTTTATCGACTCGAGGACTCGAACTAAGACGATGAAATTTAGCAAATTGACACGAATCACAATTTAAAGAGGACAAAGACCTAAATTCTGGATAAAGTTTTTTCAACACGAACAAAGATGGATGACCTAAACGACAATGGACTTCAAAAGGAGAGGGAACGACAGGACACGCCACAGCTTGCGATACTTGATGATCAAAGAGATAAAGGCCTCCCGACTCATATCCTCTACCAATAATCTTCTTCGTCACACGATCCTGAAACAAGCAATAACCAGAAAAGAACATGACAACACAATTGAGGTCATGAGTAAGTTGACTAGTAGAAATTAAATTAAAGGATAAGTTAGGCAAATGTAACACAGAAGAGAGAGAAAATGATGGGGTAAGGTGAATAGTGCCAGAGCCAAGAACAGAAGATGTGGAGCCATCGGACAATGTAACAGATGGAAAAGGGGCAGGGGACAACGGTCTAGAAAATAGGTGAGGATTACCTGTCATATGAGCTGTGGCACCAGAGTCTATGACCCATTTGATAGATGATGTAAGAAGACATTTTGTATTACCTGGGGCAACAGTGGATGCAACCGGAGTAGAGGAAGATGACGCTTGTAATGAATCTCGGTAATTCTGAAACTTAGCAAACTCATCTGCGGAAATAGTAACAGAAGCCTCTGGTATATCACATGTGGAGGCTATCTGAGCATGTTGAGATCATTGACTATTCTTATCTAACAATTTCCGACAATCACGTTTCATATGGCCTGGCTTACGACAGTAGTTACAAACAATCTCTACAGAATCTGGTTTTCGATGATCAATACTATTCCTCTGAGTTGCCCGAGGATTATTGTTCTTGCTAAAGAGAGCACTATTGGGTTGAGGAATAGACACACCCGTCGGAGAGCTTTCAATGCGAAGGACGCGAGTGAAGGCATCATCTAATGATGGAATCTTAGAGTCAGAGAGAATCTGTGTCTTTGCCATTCCAAATTCAGGTAAAAGTCCATTCAAAAAAATCATGACAGCCATCTTCTCTCGTTGAGCTTGTTGAACTTTAACATCAGGACTAAAAGGTAACAACAAGCCAAGCTCGGCGGTGATCTTCTTAAGCCGCATAAAGTAGCTGGTGACAGACTCAGCTTTCTGTTCCGCACGAAAAAATTGCATACAAACTTCAAACATTCTATGCAGTTGCTCTTTACCTGAATATAGAAATTCTAAAAATTCCAGAAGTTCTTTAACCGACTCACAGTGATCAACCAATCCAATTATCTCACTCTCAATTGAGTTTTTGATCTGAAGATATAAACGGGCTTCATCACGAAGCCAATCCTTCTTTTGCTTTGCATCTTCTGGGGGATCTTCGGTCATATGATCATCCATATCAGTACTTCTCAAATAAAATAAAATTGTCCGATGCCAATCGTAATAATTAGATCCATTTAACTTATGTTCTGTGATCTTAGAGGCTAAGGGAATAATGTTGGAGACTACCAAATTATTTATGTCGGCCATATTGAAGTCACAATGATTGTAGTCCACACAAACAAAGAGAGAATCAATCCAAACAGCTGTAAAATTGGAAAAGGACCCAAAACTAATAGCGTAACCTTCGGTTTTCGTCGAACCCGAATGCTATTTGATAGACCCAATGGTACAGACTGAGCGGAAACAATGGTTCGAGACAAGCCCAGAAGACGGAGGACAAATCGGACGTCTCACGCGCTCTCACGCGCCGGCGCGTGGGTGACGACTAAGGAAATTCCGGCGGCGCGTGAAGGCCACGCGCGGTGTTTTCCGACGATCGGCGAAGACAGACTTGGGCGTCTGGAGGTGGGGCTTCTTATGGTATGGGTGGTGTCGACAAAAGATCAGCGGAAGGTAACCTAAACTCAAACCTAATGGAGGAGGAAGCTAATGGCCATTCGAAACCCTAATTGGCTCTGATACCATGTAATCTCGAATTCAGAGAAGTATATTTCTTATTATGTTTAGTCAAAGGAATGTTACATATTTATATAGAGAATAAACTAAACCCTAGAGACTATGTACAATTACAATAAAGGACATATGATATATGTATAAATATATATATATATCATAACATGGAGGACATTCTGGATTTTTAAGAACGTATAAAAGAATCATGGGGGAATTATATTGGGATGGAATGAAGAGTGACATAAAAAAATATTGTGCAGAATGTTTGATTTGTCAAAGAAATAAAACTTTGGCTCTTTCACCAGCAGGGTTATTAATGCCATTAGAAATTCCTGACACTATATGGAGTGATATTTCGATGGATTTCATAGATGGGTTACCCAAGGCTGCTGAACATGACGTTATCCAGCTAAGACAGTGGTGGTGGATAGACTAAGTGAATATGCTCATTTTTTGGCCCTCACACACCCTTATACAGCTAAGACAGTGGCTGCAGTTTTGTCAAAGAGGTGGTAAAGCTACATGGATATCCGAGATCTATTGTGTCTGATCGGGATAGGGTATTTGTCAGCCATTTCTGGAATGAGTTGTTTCGATTGGCTGGTACTAAACTCCACAGAAGAACAGCTTATCATCCACAAACGGATGGACAGACTGAAGTTGTTATTAAAGGGGTGGAAGCATATCTTAGATGTTTTTGTGGAGAGAGACCAAAAGAGTGGATTAATTGGTTGCATTGGGCAGAGTTTTGGTACAACACAACATATCACAGCTCACTTGGTATGACTCCTTTCCAAGCAGTATATGGAAGACTACCTCCTCCACTCGTTTATTATGGTGATATGGAAACGCCCAATGCTACGCTAGATCAACAGCTGAAGGACCGAGATATTGTTTTGGGCGTCTTGAAGGAACATCTCAACATTGCACAAGAAAAGATGAAAAGGTATGCTGATTTGAAAAGAAGAGATGTAGAGTTTGGAGTGGGAGATCTGGTTTTTCTCAAACTCAGACCGTACAGACAAACCTCTTTAAGGAAGAAAAGGAATGAAAAGTTATCTTCTAAATATTTTGGGCCATATAAAATTATTGAGAAAATTGGGGCAGTAGCTTATAAATTGGAACTTCCACCCACGGCTGCAATTCATCCTGTTTTTCATGTGTCACAATTAAAGAAGGTTTTAAGAGATCATATACAGGTGCATCAAATAGTGCCTTATTTAAATGACAAGCACGAATGGATGACATTACCGGAAGAAGTCTATGGTTATCGAAAGAATCCTAATACTAAGGACTGGGAAGTCTTGATTAGCTGGAAGGGGTTACCGTCACATGAAGCTACATGGGAAGTGTGCAATGATTTTCAACAGCAATTTCCTGATTTCCACCTTGAGGACAAGGTGGATTTGGAGGAGGGTAGTGTTAGACCACCACTATTATTTACTTATAATAGAAGAAAGAAAAAAATAAATAAAGGATGTGAGGAACTCCTTACAGTTATTTAAAAAAAGAACCACCTGCAGTTTAATTAAAAAATGACAGTTATTTTATAAAGGAAGTTAAATCAATGAGAGTGGGATGGGAAAAGGGGTTTTTTTCTGGAGTGAAGAAAAAGGTCTGCAATACTCCTTGGAAGACAGGAGAAGCAGAAGACTGGTGTTCTATATTTTGGTTTGCTAATTAGTATTTTGTTTTTGTTTTGTTGTTTGGAATTTTGGATTAGGCGGTTCTCTTTGTTTGATGTTTGTGAATTATATGTAATGTGACTCATCTTCTGAGGTTTACAGTTTGCTTATGTTGTAAGTTGTGTTTGAATTATCAATATAATAGAAACACTACATCAGTGTTCTATCAATGGATGACCTAAATGACAATGGACTTCAAAAGGAAAAGGAACGACAGGACACGCCACAGCTTGCGATACTTGATTATCAAAGAGATAAAGGCCTCCCGACTCATATTCTCTACCAATAATCTTCTTCGTCACACGATCCTGAAACAAGCAATAACCAGAAAAGAACATGACAACACAATTTAGGTCATGAGTAAGTTGACTAGTAGAAATTAAATTAAAGAATAAGTTAGGCAAATGCAACACAGAAGAGAGAGAAAAGGGTGGGGTAAGGTCAATCATGCCAGAGCCAAAAACAGAAGATGTGGAGCCATCGGCTAATGTAACAGATGGAAAAGGGGCAGGGGACAACGATCTAGAAAATAGGTGAGAATTACCTGTCGTATGAGCTGTGGCACCAGAGTCTATGACCCATTTGGTAGATGATGTAAGAAGACACTTTGTATTACCTGGGGCAACAGTGGATGCAACCGGAGTAGATGAAGATGACGCTTGTAATGAATCTTGGTAATTCTGAAACTTAGCAAACTCATCTGCAGAAATAGTAACTGACGCCTCTGATATATTACATGTGGAGCTATCTGAGCATGTTGAAATCATTGACTATTCTTATATAACAATTTCCGACAATCACATTTCATATGGCCTGGCTTACGACAGTAGTTACAAACAATCTCTGCAAAATATGGTTTTCGATGATCATTACTATTCCTCTGAACATTGCTAACCATCGCTCGAGGTGCCCGAGGGTTATTGTTCTTGCTAAAGAGAGCACTACTGGGTTGAGGAATAGACACCAGTCGGAGACCTTTCAATGCGAAGGACGCGAGTGAAAACATCATCTAATGATGGAATCTTAGAGTCAAAGAGAATCTGTGTCTTTGTCATTCCAAATTCAAGTAAGAGTCCATTCAAAAAAATCATAACAGCCATCTTCTCTCGTTGAGTTTTTTGAACTTTAACATCAAGATTAAAAGGTAACAACAAGCCAAGCTCGGCAGTTATCTTCTTAAGCTACATAAAGTAGCTGGTGACAGACTCAACTTTTTGTTCTGCACGAAAAAATTGCATACAAACTTCAAACATTCTATGCACTTTCTCTTTACCTGAATATAGAAAATCTAAAAATTCCAGAAGTTCTTTAACAGACTCACAATCCAATTATCTCACTCTCAATTGAGTTTTTGATCTGAAGATATAAACGGGCATCATCACGAAGCCAATCCTTCTTCTGCTTTTCATCTTCTGGGGAATCTTCGGTCATATGATCATCCATATCAGTACTTCTTAAATAAAATAAAATTGTCCGACGCCAATCGTAATAATTAGATCCATTTAACTTATGTTCTATGATCTTAGAGGCTAAGAGAATATCGTTGGAGACTGCCAAATTTTTTATGTCAGCCATATTGAAGTCACACACTGATTAGTCCACACAAACAAAGAGAAAATCAATCCAAACAGCTGCAAAATTGGAAAAAGACCCTAAACCAATAGCGTAACCTCCAGTTTTCGTCAAACCCGAATGCTATTTGATAGACCCAATGGTACAGACTGACCAGAAACAATGGTTCGAGACAAGCCCAGAAGACGGAGAACAAATCGGACGCCTCACGTGCTCTCACGTGCCGGCGCGTGGGTGAAGAACAAGAAGGTTTCGACGGCGCGTGACCTGTTTTTCGGCGATTGGCGAAGAGAGACTTGGGTGGACGGAGGTGGTGCTTCTTATGGTATGGGCGGTGTCGACAAACGGTCAGCAGAAGGTAACCTAAACTTAAACCTAATGGAGGAGAAAGCTAATGGCCATTCGAAACCCTAATGGCTCTGATACCATGTAATCTAGAATTGAGAGAAGTATATTTCTTATTCATATTGAATCAAAGGAATGTTACATATTTATATAGAGAATAAAATAAACCCTAGACACTATGTACAATTACAATAAAGGACATATGATATAAATATAAATATATATATCATAACACTTTCAATAAGAAAACATTCGAATGTGATTCTTTTATAAGAGAGGGGTTAGGGAAGCACCTGAATTTCAAGCAGGAAGGTTTGAGTTCCATCCATGACCACTGCAACAGCAAGTCCTGTCAAATGCTCTGAATTGAAATTTCCATTGTGATCCCTTCTAAACATCTCACTTGGATTCGACACCACTTCCAGTCCTGATGGCAACATTTCAAATACTCCAAGCTCATCTGTTGATCCAAATCGGTTCTTCACTGGTCGTAGTAGCCGATGCAACGAGCATTTCTCCCCCTATTCCACACATCATTTCATTCCTTTTTTCCTTTCATACAAATCACTTTTAAATACTTTATAGAAGTAAATAGTATAATAGGAACAACTCAAAAACATGTGAAATTATTCACACTACCCACGTACTGTAGGTTGTAGTCATATGAAAACATTAAATCAAATTAAAGGTCTGGAACTGGAAGTGCCTCTATCAAAAATGTGAAATTAACAATTAAAAACTTTACTCCTCTATAAAAATAAATAGATAACTGCTTGATTCTAATATTTCAAAGGGGTCGTTGATCTAGTTACAAGTATATATTTCTAGATGGAAACAAAAGGGTGGCATTAATATTTATAAACTTAACAAATGCACTGCATAAAAGGAGACAGATTAGAAAGAAAATATGCATGCATGGAAAGACAAAATTAGTGAGAGATGAGAAAGTGTGCCTAAATATAAATTACTTATGGAAGTACTGGAAGAAGATATATGTGGGAAGAGATTAGCAAGAAAAGGTTAGTGTACAATGGTAGATTATTGAAAATCAAGCCCCAAAGGATGATAGTATGTCTGAAATGCACGGCTAAAAAGAAAGGAAAATAGAAGTAAAATGTAAGGGATGTACATGTACCCACTTCCACATACAGTACAACATCCACAATATGCTCCAGAAGTCGAGGTCCAGCAACTTCTCCTGATTTGTTCACATGCCCAATCTGAAATATTTCAACAAATGAGGATGTGTATATTACTTCCAAACACATACCTATGCATACATAGGTTCACATGTATAAAAAAAAAAGATTACTTCCAAAATACGCATAGAAATACAAAAACCAACTAACGTATACGAGATTCTTTAGAGAGTAATTATATGCTTGGGAGCGATTTTCAAATGGCCAAAATCACTCAACAAAGACTTTTGATCATTCAAAATCCATTCCAATTTAGAAACTGTGTTTAAGAATGTAAAACTAAACATTGCATTGATTTAAGTGATTAGATTAAAGAAGTGTTTCAGGGTAATTTTAAACATGACAAGTGATTTTAGCCATTTCAAAAACACTCTTTTTTTTTTTTAATGAAAACAACACCTTTCATTGAGAAAGAATAAAGAATACAAGGGCATACAAAAAAACCAGTCCAACAAAACACCCCCATTGAACAAAGGGTCAACTAAGTAAAATGTTGTCTATCATTTCTCACCCCAAATGTCCCAAATAACAACGCTCACCCCGACAAGCCATAAAAAAACCACTTTGTCTCTAAAGGGCAGATGGAGGAACTCCATGATTGTTGCTCTGACACTTTGCAAACCAGCAAAGTTAACATTGAACTCCTGAAGGAAAGTGCTCCACACAGCCTACGCAAACTGGCAATCCCAAAAAAAGATTATCAAGATCTTCCACTGCCTTCCAACAAAGCATATGCAATAGAAAGGCTTGACAAGCGAAGTTCTCCTACTAACAAGCCAACCAACCAAGCAAGATTTGCCAGATAAAGAACCTAACTTTTTTAGGAACCTAGTCCTCTAGACCACATCAAAAACCAACTCCTTAAGGGGAGTGGGATCCAACAACAGACTAAACAAAGGCTTACAAGTGTATCCACAACTAGGATTAGGGTTCCAAACATGAACATACCTTCTCCTCTCCCTAAAAGACCACCCTTCAAGCAAAGAAAGAAGAGAGGTCACCTCCGTCGTCTCCCCATTGGTCAAATTACAACGTAACCCAAAAGAAAAAGACACAGGATTCTCAGATCCCACCAAAAGATCCGAAATAGTGTTGGAAGATGATAAATGATACAGATACGGAAATAAAAACACTTAGAGTATTGAGGTGGTAGCTACACTTATATGCACTCTAGACTAATACAACAGTAGATAGAGTGTTACTTTCATCTAAAGGACAGTAAGTAAAACTGACCTTCCATCTTGATAGGAAGGTCCCAAGCCTGATTTTTATGGAAAAATCAAAGAATTGAGAAACCCATAACTAGTAAAACAGTATTTGAGCAAAAAGCATATGTCCTCATAATGTCTACCATCATCGAAATGAAGGATGAATTGATGTGCGACTAAAAGAAATATTTTAATTTATAAGAAAACATTCATTGAAAAATGAAATATAAATATGGTAGGAAACTTCAGCCAGGGTAAAGAAGCTGCAGTAAAAACAAAAAAATAAAAAAATAAAACAGAAGGAGAAGAAAGCCTAATAGTCATAAGAACGTTTGAACTTTAAAGTGAAAAAATTGCACCAAGACAGACCACAAAAGCAAAATGAACCCACAAAAAAATACAATCCCTCTAATCCAAGAAAAATTCTACTATGGAGAAGAGGAGACAAATGATACATATAAGCACTGTAAGCCAGCTAAAAGTGTTAAAATGGGAAAGTCAAGATCAGAAAGCCATTGAATGAAAGGGAAGAAAAAGAAAAAAAGAAAAAGAGATGAAAAGGTGATCTTGAATTTCTTCGAAACCCAACTTGGAGATAGATTATCTGTTGTAATTCTTGATTCATATAAAAGAACTTGAAAGGAATGTTTAATGGGTGACAGGTTAGTCTTTCAAAAAGCAAAGATGACACTTTGTTCACAATAACTACAGGTTTAAGAAATGCTATAGTTTGTAAAATTTTGGAGGTTCAGGATTTAAAAAGCTAAGAAAGAAATTTGTACCGGAGAAAGCAATAGTGGACTTATTGTAACAAGCACTACAGTACAAGTCTAGTATGTACAGTTGATTCCATCCAAACAACAGAATACACATGAATTGATAATGGCTTTACTTACCAAAAAAATGGGAATGCCGGTTATCTTTGCAAAACGGAGAAAGGCTGAGGTGCATTCCTTCACCTGACAAGATTGGAATTCTTAAGATCTCAGCCTTGAGAGAATCAAATAGTTCTAAATTCACTGTATGATTATGGTGAAGCAGTGCACAAGCATAAAAAAGTTTTCACCTAGACCATATGTTTGGTAGAATAATGTTTCTAACCTGTGCAATCCCCCCAGCACTTCCAGCTACTTCTTGCAAATAAACTGTTTGAATAGAATCAATGATCAAGGCTCTAGGAGATAGAGGCTGAATCTTCTCAAATATATCCTGAAATAAGGAAAAATCTTAATTAATTTCACATCTTCCGTCGATTAGCACATTTACATTTGATAAGACTACCTATCCTTTCTGATTTATCAAATACACTAAATCTTTGATGTAGATCAACCTATCACCTAGAGTTCTAGACCAGTGAATCATAACTATAATCCAAGTAAACAAAACAAAAAAAAAACAAAAAAAAACAGGTAGGCAGGAGTGGAAGAAGTCAACACCAGAACAAAACTAGCAAGAAAATGTACATGACGCACCTCAACATCAGTACTTGAATACAAGAAAAGATTCTCGGTTTGAATCTTCAATCGGTCTGCTCTATTTCCAATTTGCTCCACACTCTGCAAAAGGACATCTTAGACTGTTCGGAGAATTTTTAAAAAGAACAATTAACCATCTTAGACTGTTAGGAGGGTTACCTCTTCCCCAGAGACATAAACAACGGATTTTGATCCACCTTCGCCACACCCTTCAGCTAAAATTGCAGCAACCTTCGAATCAAATGTGTGATTTGACACCATGAACAAAAAAATTGGAAATAATAAGATAATAATAAAATATAACTTCAAATAACTACCAAATCAATAGGGGTCTACATGTCTTCATACCTGCAACAACAATGTACTCTTGCCAACACCAGGGTCACCACCGATCAAAACAAGTGAACCTTCAAACCCAGGAAGATGCAGATATTAATATACATAAAATAAAATAAAAACTTTTCAAAGGAAATCTTGAGGATGATATATTAAAAAACCAAAATCACAAATGGTAACGTTTTAACTTACAATCCTCAAAATTATGAAAAATTTATATAAATCATTATGATATAAATTAAGGTGAGATTTACTTCATATGAATATAATCAGACCTTTCTCAGTAGATATTATACATGACAATCAAAGACTAGTGTTTGCTATATAGTTTAGTTTAGCGTATCATACTATGAGATAAACTATCGTCATGCAGATGAAAAATTAAATTGATAAAGATCCATTGCCTGTCTTGAGTGGAAGTACAAGTTTTACAAAAATAAAACATGTTTTAACCTCGGTTGATAAATGATTACTAAGGATAAAAGAGAATCAGACAGATGAAAAACAGATATCATAGCCCGTCTTACAGAAATCAGACAAATGTACATAGAAGCAAGTAAAATAAAAAATAACTAGATGGCAAGTATTAAGCACAATCACAATACTGCGTAAAATAAAACTCGAAGTTTGAACTAACCTGGTACCAGCCCACCACCAAGCACCCTTGCCACTTCATTTCCGAAGGGACCAGGCCTAAACATCAAGCAAGGTAAAAAGACATAAACTTTCCCTCCTATCAACATCCATCTAAGATGGATAAAAAAATATACCCCCAAACCGTCGGATATCCATTATGTTCATATTGTTATAAATTATAGTCCATAGAGTTCACTACACTACTCCGAGCTCCATCAAGCGCAAGGTTAAAAAGCAATAATGGATTAAAAGAACGTTAAGTTTAGACTCACTCGAATTGGAACTACTCTAATGAGTTTGATATGCATTTTTAGTACGAAAGAGAGATAAAAGAACACAAAGTTGCAAAATATAACTTACAAGGGAAGTCTCCAATCCTGAGTATTGATCCCTCGGTTCACATCTGTTAACCGCAGAGGATTCACGTTAGTGACCTCCTTTGGAAGCCATGTTCGACTCCCTCCTCCACTATCATTCCCTACTGAAAATTGCTTCATTGTCCCAACCATTTGACAGGACTGACAAGTTCCCCACCACTGCCCCTCACTATGCCCACAGTTCGAACAAACCCAAGAAACTTTACTCTTCTTCTTCAATCCTACAACCTTCCCCGAATTAGGCCTGCAAGTCAACCTATCTTCTAAACCCACTTTCCTCACACTCTCGGAAGTCTTCTTATTCAATAAATCCTCTGCCCCATCTCCATTCTGAACTCCAATACTCGGTTCGGGGTCCTTTCCATCGCTACTGCTTCCGACCCTTTGAGTAGCAAGCTTACTCGAAACGGAGCCGTAAATAGACCAAACATTGCGGCCTTTTTCAATTTCGGGACCGGAACCGGCGAGGGGGTCGGCGTTCGGGGCATGGGTCGAAAGATGGGCGTAGTGAAAGAGGGAAGAGTTAGGGGGGAGGCAAGAGCGGCAGGAGATGGGGGATGTTGTATAAGAAGAGAAAGTTGAGGAAATGAGAAAGTGCTTTCGTGAGTATAAAATAGTTCTGAGGGAGTTCATGTCTAAGAGCTGCATCAAAGAGAGTTTTGAGGGTTTTACAAAGAGGACGAAGGATTTAAGGTATAATCACCCGTCATTTCCATTTGCACCACACACCCCCTTCCAATTTCCCAGCTTTATGTCTCTGTCTTTTGCTCTAATCTACGTTTAGCTATATTATAAAAATGTCCCTACAACTTTTTATTTTGGTATAGGTATTATACCTTAAATGTTTCAGAATTAAAACGTATAAATTGTAAGAATATTGAATGTAAATGGGACTTGGGATGGGTATGATGATGTTAATGTCTCCATTTTAATTAATCGTTATTTTACATTATTCTAAGTCTCGATTTTCACCCATTCAAATATTTACTCAAAAGTTAGGCCAATCTTGTATCAATACAATAGGAGGAGGGGAAAATGATAGATGAAAGGGGAGAGAATTACGTATTGCTGGATGATGCGTGAGGGAAGAGATGTTAATTAATGTTGTGTCTTGAGATTTATTGATATGAGTAGAAGTGAATGTGTTTCATTATGTAAGCTTTTAGAAGAATCTCATGAGAGTGAAAGGGGAGTATACTAACCCTTCTTGAATTGGTTGGTTAGCCTTGTATTGCCCTAAGGGCTCTTTCCATTTCAGTACTGTAAGTAACTTACCTTAGCTTTCAGATTGCTATGAATGTACGTTACCACCATAGAACCGATAAAACGGCACAAAGAAAACTAGAGGAAAGGATGGAAGTCACTGATCCATAGAATGAGGGAATTCAAGAAAATGGGACGAAGTTCTTGGTTATTGAGGATTTGTCAAGGTAGTTTTGCCAAACAATGTTGAAACAAGTTATCGGTAGATACATTCTTCTTACCATTTATGTTATTGTTCAGAGTTCAGTCAATAACAATATCTAAAAAGTAATTCTAAATGTGACATATTCATAACTCTCTCGTGGTAACAGTAATACTGTTTGTAACAACAACATAATAGTAATAGTATGTGAGAGTAAAAATTAGAAGTTGTTCAAAATATCTTAAAAGAGTTGGTGGCTCACTCTAAGCTCTCCAATCGGATAGTGTTTGTTGATTATATATTTGGCAATGTATCACACATTTTAGTTCGACTAAGTAATAAGTAAAATTAAATGGGATCTACTTTTCAAATTATAAATTACATTTGTCCTTAAATAAACTCAATCTTGACAAAGTAATCTAACTATGTTTGCAATTGAAGTCCATAACAATTAATACATCAATAACTTGTTAGGATTACACAAGTTTTAGTTATAAATTAGTAACATAGCCTTAGCTGAATATATTAATCACAAATGCTTTCCCTCATAAGAATATTCGAAAATCATTTGGTTTTTAAATTTTGAAAATTAAGCTTATGTTCTCTTCCATCTTTAAATTTTTTACTTTGGTATCTACTTCGTACTAATGTTTTTTTAAATTAAGTCAATTATTGAAAATTTTAAAAAAAGTTTTTAAGTAGGAGCATTAAAAAAATATAGCACAATGAACAAAATATAGCAAAATTTTAGATCTATCACTGATAGACACTTATAATCTTATATTAATGTTTACCGGTGGTATTGATAGACACTTACAATAAGACATCAAAGTTTATCAATGCTGGTTAGGGATATTAATAGATTTCTATTAGTGTCTAACATTGATATAATTAATTTTTTTTGTTACAATTTATAAATATTTTTAACAGTTTTGCTATTTATAATTATTCTTCTTTTAAATGAGGAATTATTTTAGATGACAAAAAAAATGAAATTATTTACCAGATACATCAATGAAAAATTAAAAGGACTATAGTGAAATTGATGAATTTTGTTATATTTTTAAATAATTTCAATATTTTGCTATTTTTGAATTTTTTTATCTATATATATTTTAAAATTTAGCTAAGATTAATGAAAACATAGCAAGAAATTAAGAAAAACTAGAGAATTATGAATGACAAAAAATTGATATCATTTCTACAGTTTCTTTTTTCCAAAAGCCAAACGCATTATTAATAATTTAATACCTCAAACTTTGAAATCAATTTGCAGTTTGTGACATGTAGAGAAAGGGGATATTTTAAGGTTGTTTGACACATTTAACTTTAATTTGTCTAGAAGATATACATTAATTCATAGAAGATTTCCATGGTCTATAATTTCTCAAAACTAAAACCATTTCTTGTTCTATTAGATAGCTTATAATAATTATAAGCACTCTCAGAAGATTGACACAAGAAAATGAGAAAGAACCAATCACAAGAGTCACAATCTCCCAACCAAACAAATTTAAAGAGATGTTATGAAATGAGAAAAAAGAAAATTTAATATCACCGGAATTATAGTTCAAGATTCAGGGCCTCCCCACCACAGATTGAAGTAGCCAAGCTTCAAATTTAATTAATCCACAAACTCGATAGTTTATGCGAAATATAGACTTTTAATAAATCATGAACTTACAAGCTAAGCCCAATTTTTGTACCTAACAAATATAAACTTATAATATAACAGAATGATCACATGTAACTAATAATATCAATACATAGAACAAATTTCCTCAGATACATAAATAAAACACGGTACAAACTTTTGGATTGCATATCATTTGTATGAAGTTCAGTGATCTAGAGGAGAGCGAATCCCTGGAGGATCAAGGCATCAGCAAGAACTTGATTAGCAGCCTCAGAAGGATGAACACTATCCCAAAACACATATTGACTTGAATTCGAGCAAGTTCCACCCAATGATTTGGGATTGCACAAAAGTGATGTTGTCTCTACTGTCCCTGTTCCACAGCAGCCTTTTCTGACTTCCACAAAGCCTAACCAAAAGAAAAAAAAAGAAGAAGAAAATTAGTGATCCATTTTGCATAATTTCTGGTGCTACGGTTCTACATTCACAAAGTTTTTTCCCAAAGAAAACTAAGCTTCATCTTTACCATTTTTCGATGGAGAACTGATGACATCATAGAGTGGTTTGTAAATGTCGAAGATGACGATTCTAAAACCTGGAAGTTGTTTTTTCAAGCTTTCTGCAGCAGCATTTAACTTCTTGTTGAAGGCTTGCGCGTCGGTATTAATCCTTGAGACACACCCACTTTGGTGGTTCCCAAATAAGGTGAGAGCAGCAGGAAAACAACCTAATGGAGGAAGTGAAGTCACACCAATTCTCCTAGCTCCCAAACCATATATATCCTGTTCCCAATACCAGAAACGTATCAGTTCAATGTATTTCATGAGATATTTCATTTAACCTTGTTCATGAATGACATGGAAAGCCAAATGGTTTTTGAAACAGTAAGAAAACACCTTAATAAAGGTTGTAAATGCTCCGATGAGCATCGTCCCATACTGATCAGGAGTGTAGACCTTATTAATGTAAGGATTGATGTAATAGTTTTGCAGAAAATCACCACTTCCTGCACTTAGCAAGTAGAGTGCATCCTTGATTATGGATGCAGCTTTTTCGTTACCAGCTACCTTAGCTAGCTTGGTTTGGTACTCCTTGAAGAATCCAACTTGTTGGGGCAGTGAGAGTGCATGCTGTTCACCAAGTTAAAGTAAAAGTAAGTACAAAAGAAGGCCTGATTTGCTCAGAAATATACTGCTTCCAAAAGCAAAGGTATTCTTACATTTAAGAGGGCAGCATTCTCATCATAACCAGATGCAGCTGAGGCAAAGTTGACTCCGATGAGAAGATTCTTACCTGATGCCTCTGGGCTAAGGTACGGTAACGGAAAGGTCTTGAATCCTAAAGTTTGAGCTGGAGAAAATAAAAACATTAATGATAATTACAGGCCTTAAGTAGAACACCTGTTCTAAGACGGTACACATAACAGTCAATAACAACTTGATATTTAGGCTTCGTTTAATGTTGTTTGCATATCTTGGTTTCCAGAGAATTGTACTTGTTTTATGCATCCAGTTCAGTTTTTAAGGAAAATTTCCTAAAAACATGTTTAGATCTTAGACAGATAATTTTGTGTTTTTAAAATCATATTTCATTATATTTTTTTTTTATAGTTTTGTAGGAAAACCAGGATAGAGAGAGAAGCAACATAATTATCATTTGATTCCATTTAAAACTTGAACCGGAAATGGCAGATTCAACAAATTATGAATGAAACTTTACTTTCTTTTTTCTCATGTTTCCAGAACTCGGAAGGAAAAAAGAAGAGATCAAATAGATTTATTTTCTCACAAGACACGTGAGAAGGAAGAAGGCACGATACCAACAAACTGTGCCCTTGGTGTAAAAGAAAAGGATGACTTTCATGATGCAGGAAGTTTATCCAAACATCATGCATTGCCAATGTGTTTTAAGTTTCAACGAAGACGAAAGTTTTTGCACTTACCAGTGAAATCAGTAGCAAGTTTTCCGTTACAAAACCTGCCAGTGGGCTGATGATTCACGAAGTCCTTTCCATATGGAAGGTGGTTGGCCTTGAAAACAGTGTAAAGGTAGTTATTATTTCCCACATCAACGGCAGAATCACCAAAAGTCATGATAGCAGGCACCAAAGTGGTAGAATCTTGAGCATTTCCACTCCCAAGCAAAAATGCAAAGAACAACACCAACACTTTGCTAATAATGGAATCCATCTCCTTTAGCGCTGTGATTTGCAACTGAACTATGGATTAGAACTTATAAAGAAAGTCAGAAGGACCCACCTTAGATTTTCTTTTATTGAAGGAAGCTGGAGGTTGAGTGCACCCAATCAATAATGACCCTTTTAGTGAAGAAATGCTGTCATTGAAGGTAATTGGTTTTAAATACCTTTACCAAATCCCAATAAAGCAATCTTTTTTCCCTCAGCTTTCTTTACTTTCCTCTCCTTTCCTGCAAGTGCAAAAAACCATTATGAATAAAATTATTTAGTTGGAAAACTATGTATTCATGCAACATTTAATGAATAGGTTTGGTGGAGTAGTTGGGTGATAAATGGTGGTTGTGTATGAGTTAAAGCTGCATGAGTTTGCATGTGCAGGAGTTAATATAATTGTGGTAGTGAGAAGCCACTGTAATGCTACTGGGTAACATCTATAATGTGAGTAATATAAGTAGTTATAAAGACTTGGTTATGTCTAACTTTGGCTCTTCAAAAACTCGTGTTAGTTTTTGTCTGTCATAGAGAAAGGACAAGTCAACCAGGCAGGTCTGAAGGTATTAGGAAGTAGTTATCCTGACATTATCACCAATTTTGCAATAGGAATAAAAAAGCTACTTGCATTTTAAAAAAAAATGGTTGAAGGAGATTTATGTCAATTTTGAAGGTTCTAAACATTGGCTTGACAAGTTATTTACTTTAGGCTTCCCCCTTACCTTCATTTGGACACTTAAATTCTGATATGAAATAATATCAAACAAAGCAAATGTGTAAGAGTGTGATAGGTATCCAAACACAGGAAACTAATATATTTTCAATGTTAAGAAGAAACTGCAAGATAAACAAGTAATTCAAGGTACTTGCACCCTCTCTAGTACAACCTCCCTCTTAAGATCTCTCCCAAGCTCTAATTTACTCATAAAATGCCTCACCACCTCCTCCATTACTCAACTACTAATATACCCTTAAATATCCCTATTTATATTCCTAACAGAGTGTCAGTAGAATTTCCAGTTTCATTTGACACAAAACCACAACAAGATAACAGATGAATATCGTGATCTAATTCTCCTGTGTACCAAAAATTTTAAGTTGCTGTATTTCCAACTGGCAAGCATCTGGTTTAATAAATATATATTCCATCTAGTTTGCTGAAACTTGAATCAATTTATTTGACTTGGTGTCATTCTATCTCATGGAAGATTTTTGTGTTGAGATTAGCCTAAAAATCCATGAATCTTCGTATATTTATATCCAAGTTGGTTAATTTAGCAGCACATTATGGTAAACAAAGGTTCAATCCATACAGTTGAGTTGATTGGTAATAATTAAAACAGATCTATTCCTCTAGTTTAATTATCAACTTTATGCATTTTGATTTTCAGTCTTCATCCACAAGTTTATTTTTCATTTAAAGTCCACAATGTTGCTTTCACTTATTACCGATAAGAACATCTTCCTTCCTGTCAAGATGCAGGTAGTTTTGAAGTCTTTTCATATAGGAGAAGTCACGCAAATAAACCAATAGTTATTTGAGTGAAAACCTTATACAATATTTGCACAGAAAGCTAAAATAGAACAACAATTATTATTATTATTATTTAATACACCACTCTGATGACTAGTTTGAGCCAAGTTACCCCCAAGCTTCAAATCTCTAGCCTTGGCATGCTACTGCTGACCCCATTTCACCTCTATGTGTCGACCATTCACAAAAATCAAATCACACAGGTATTGCTTTACCATTGTAGCTTGGCAGGAAAGTACTGCAACCAAAAATAACTTTTCCTGTTGAGTAAATGATAATGCACCTGGAAAAGAAGGAAAATACGGATTGCATTACCATGAGTGTGCTTACCTTCTCAATGAGAGAGAGATAGTATGGCTTCACTTTCTCAACATTAACCCGAACTTTACTCTTGCTGTAAAGGTCGTATTTGCTTCATGGGGGAAAAGTGAAAAAAACATTGATTCGGTTAGATCAGAAACTTAAAAATTTATATCAGTTCCAAACTCTCAAGATCGTGGTGAAGAAGAATATTTTCATACTTGAATATGCGTAGCCACTTCAGGTTTTCAACATCCTCCTCATTCATCAAGTGTTTATATGCATCAGATCTATGTAATGCTGCAGAATCAAATATTTCCAATAAGCTTACTGGTTTCTTCATAGTTAAAAGTTTCAGTGAAACAAAAATGTTTTCACAATTTCTTATTAACGTACAGTAGAATGAGTGGTATCTGATGACAAAAAGTGCTGCAGAAGGTAAAATAGTATTATTCTCCTTTGCCACCTGAAAGTTCCATGTAATTACAAACTTTATCATCGTAGTTTAAGAACAGCACTCAATACTCTATTACTTCGTAGAGACAGGAGGAATACCAAATACATGTAGTCATCATGCCCCCACGACATCATTACATTGTCAAGTCCACAATTTGGTGAGTAAACTCCGTATTTAGTGTTATATGCAGGATTATAGTAATCAGGATTTTCCATGAAATACTGTAATTAAAGGGTAGTAAAGTTAATGGTTATAAGAAAAGTAAACAGGTTGTTGGTTGGCACTTTAATTATAGAGAAATCAAGACCTTGTGGTGGACAATGGATTTATCAAAAGCACAACCCAAAGGGTAGGTGTCTCCTGCAAGTTGGTCCAGGGCATGATAACAATAATTAGCAAATAAACTTTATAAAATAAAAGACCCATGTACAGAATCATGTGATTGTCTGTATGGTAGATTGAAGCTCATGTCTTACCCACAACCGCCCATTGAGGAAGACCACCAAAGCTTGGTAGAAGAAGCACCTTTCCGAGGTCTAAAAAGTCAGGACAGAAAGAAAAGTAGTAGAAATAAATAAGGAGATAAAAATTAGTCAAATGCTTGATCCAGACTCAAATGGTTGAAATGCACACAAGTCAATGTCATACAATAAAGAAAATCAATTAATACAACACAAATTTTTGGTTCTATTCGAACTTCAAGTACCCAACCAAAGTCCAAAACGTTTAAGAAATACAAGCACCAAAACGAATTGAAATAAGTATGAAAGTTAAAATAACTCAAAAATAAGTTAAAAAAACAAAGACAATGTTAGAAACCCTATTCTTTAACTGTAATAAAGCCATAAGGATTACAAGCTCAACATATATTCACATAAGAAGGTCTAAACTTAGGGAACACTTATATGTTATGTAGGTAAATATCCTAAAAATACCTAAAAATTCTTTCTAACTTCAGCATCACATAACATCTTCAAAATATTTTTACAATATGCAGAAAACTAAACAATCTAAATTACTTTTAGGATATGAAAAGGAGCCAAATTCTGAAATACATTATTAATAAGATAACATTTCCTTTAGTCTAATTTTAGACCCTAATTAGAACTATTGTCCATAGTTGCTAATGTTCTCTTCAATTTCACTCAAACCCAATGCTTGTTTTGTGTCTCTTTCTCAATCATGTACCAGTGAACAAATAGAATCACCAAATTGAGATTCTAAATAAGTAGAAATGAAGTAGAAATAGAATGATATGAGGGAAAAAGAGGGAAGAGTACCATGAATAAGAGCAGTCAAATGCAGCCAATCTTCATTAGGATAATCCTTTCTGATGGCTTCCGCAGTCTGCAACAAGTGTTCGATTTGAGGTTCATCCAAATCAGGATCGCTCTCATCAACTACGTCATTGAGAAGCTCGCAGCATTCCCAAATGCTCATCTCCACTCTGTTCAATTGGCCGTACTCTTTTCTCATCTTCTTCACCTGCAAACACATTCCGCCATTTTCAATTGGGAAAGAGGGAACTGAAAAACGAATAACCGAAATTTATTCTAATTAACTAATTAATGGGAAAAAATTTGCTTACGAAATCGTAAGTTTGATTAATGTGATTGAGTTTGTAGAATCTCTCTACCCCTTCTTGCCTTTCGCTTTCCGCATGATAGTCTCTGTGTTTTTTTTTTTTTTTTCAAAATTTAAGATCATGAAATATTATAATAAATAATAATTTTAGTTTCAATTATTTAATTAACCATTTATGGTGAACTAAATTAATTCGGACCATTTGCAAAAATAACACAAGAAACAAAAATATACTTTTACTAACCCATATAAATTTAAATTTTGTTTATTATCCAATTAGTTTTCATTTTTATATAATTTTATATTGTTGTATTATTGATAGATAAATATTTTCACTAATTTGGTCTTTTAGTGAGTTTTTGCATGAATGTTTTGTTTTTTTTTTATTATCTTAAAAAATCATTTTTAGAATTTTATCTAATTGTTTTTCTTTGTTAAATTTAAATATATATATTTTATATAATTTAACTATTGACATGAGATGTTTAAATTTCAACCACGAACTAAAAATGATTATTGTTTTTAATTATTTCAATACACTCTCTGAAAGTAATATAGTAGTAAAATTTTAATTTTTTAAAAAAATCAGAAGCATTAGTTTTTTTGCTGGTTTTTTTTTTCATTAATATCTAGTTGAACTTAAATTCTAATTTATTTTTTTGGATAAATAAATTATCATAGTTTTCCATCATTGGCAACTGGCATGCATAGTTAGTCTCTACATCAAGAAAATATATCGGGTAGCAAGTCATTAAAACTTCTCTAATCTACTTTGAATATTTGAGTTTCTATGTTTTAAAAGATTCCTAATCTATATTTGTCATTTTATAAGATTAGTTAGTTCTATTAGATAAATATTGAGGTTTGTTCAATTTTCTTTTTAGAAAAAACATGAAACTGGACAACATATACAAAAATGGAAGTTGATAGATATATTAAATAGAGAGGTAAGGAATTAAGAATTTGTTAGATACAATATGAAGTTTAAAAACCAATAATATGGATTAGTTTAGTATCTTTAGTTTTTAGTTTTTAAAATCAAGACAAGAAAGACTTTTTCACCTTTAAATGTTTTTATTACGTACCTTTTTAACCATGTTTTAAAAATACAGTTTTTAAAAACTAATTTTAGCTTTTAAAACATTATTTAACAATTAAACTCTTACGAGAAAATTAAACTTGATTTAAAAAAAAAAAAAAAAAAAAAGTGAAATCGTAATTGAATGGACTTATAAAAACAAAAATATTTCCTTTTACGACGAAATTGTGTAGTTGATTTTTTGAAATCTAAATATTTTTATTTTTTAATTCTTAAAAATCTCCAAAACTATCTTTAAAACCAATTTACCTTTTATAGTTTCTTTAATCAAGACTATAACTACTCATTTTCTACCCATTTTACTTTTTACTTTCTTAAATTAAGTCTAACCACTACTTTTCTATAGTATTTTTTTTTTTTTTTTAATTTTAAAACGCTCTCTATCAACATGCACCTTTTTAAGCATAAGTGGATAAAAATTACCCAAAACAATCTCTGTTTCTTTTTTCCTTTTTAATCTTTTAATACCTTCCAATTTTTACATCGGAATTAAAATATTTATTATAAATACTGAAACTGCTGAAAATATTTTGGTTATATTTTTTAAACATTTTATTTCAATTTGATATATTTAAAAAAATACATTAGAAATACGAATATATATATACATATATAAATAAATAAAAAAAGTTCAAACCTAAATCCGTGGCCAAAGGAATTGGCATAGGGCACCAAAAACCCTCCGTCCAAAACCAATCCCGACTCTTCATTAAATCCCTTCTCCGCCGCTGCAACTTCTACAAATTAAAACTCATCGTCAATCCGCTTCCGGTGACCTCAATTTCAGATCTCCACCGGGATCAATAATTTAAAAAATAAATAATTATATTACCAAACTCCGGGTTCTCAACGAGGAGGGTGATCGTCATGATTGAACCGGGATAGAGAAAAGGAATGGCAAAAGAAAACAGAGAGAGAGAGAGAGAGAGAGAGAGAGAGAGAGATGGAGATGTTTTAGCGGTGGTGGTGAGAACATTAATTGGGGAAGGAGAATGTATTTATAATTGGCCGGAAAGCCCTTCCCTGAGAATTTTCAGGCTCCGAGTCCTTATTCCAAAATAACAAAAAGAATTTTAGAAATAAATAATTGGGTTTGATTATGTTATTTTGCAATTGATGAACTACTGAGATGCAAAATTTGTATATTTGTTATCCTGAAAACTAAATTAGGGGAATAGTGTGTCTCTGGTGCGGCGTCAAAGTTGGGAATACGGAGATGAAGACATTAAACATTGACCTTTTTATGCAAACTATTTTTAGCTTCTTTCCATATACTAAAATATTAATCATAAACTAATCTATCTTAATCATGATATATACAAAATAGTAATATTTTGACCTATCAAACATTTTAATATATATTTTAAAATGTTTTGTTATTTAAAATAATTTCTTTTTTTCTTTTTCTTTTTCAACGGTTGCTGTATTTTTTTTACCCATTCCAACTTTATTTTCGTTTTTTTATTCTGTTTTGTTTTTTTTTCCTTTTTTTTGGTGTGCGTGTGTGACTGAAGAGGTTTTTTCATGAGCATTTTTGTTAATATTATCCATTTTTTAAAATTAATGGATATAACAAGAAAAACAATATATATATATATATAGTGGTTCATCTTCTTTTTTTAGGGCATTTTTGTTTTTTTTTTTTTAACGTTTTTCTTTCAGTTAGTTTTTTAATTTTTTTTGTTTGTTCACAATTTTTTTAAGTCATGATTCTCGTTATTTAACTTCAAAGTTTAAAAAATATTCTTAAATTAATTTTTTTTTAAAATATCCTTAAACTAAAAAATTTTAAAAAATATATTTGCTGTTATATGAACACAAATCGTCAATATCATCTTATATTCTCCTAGTCCCCTTATTTACACAAGATTTTCAGATAAATGTCATTTGTGAAATTAAACTTTGTATATTTATAACGTAGTGGATAGTATAATATAATCTCTAATATATACTCATTTGATGTTTTCTCTCTAATACAAATTAAACTTCTTAGAACTCTTTGTTCTTCTATATTTAGGAAGTTGTGGTTGCAAATCAATTTGAGATTCAAATCTATGAAAGTCAAGGAAGGTTTAATCTTTGAAGTCTTTCAGAAGATGGTAAGCTCGGGGTTGATAAGAACTTTAAAATCTTGAGTGCTTTTAGAAGTTTGAATTTTCAATTCTTTAACTTCAATTATTCCTTCCATAAAAAATTCCTAAAATGAATGGCAGTGTCTATATTTATAGAGAATTTTCATGGATTTTAGGTTGGCTTAAGTTTATTTGCTTCTTGGGCTTTGGTATATTATATTTTTTCTGCCTAATTCTTCCATATGGGCTTGAATTTGGTTGGATATGAAAAACTTTGATTACCTAAACTCAATCAAATTATAATTTTTACAATTTTTGTGACAACGTGACGAGATTTAATTGACTAAAATTTCTTGTTCAACACCCTCTTTTTGAACTATTTAACACTTGTTTATCTAAAATTTATCTATACACTTTAGTTAATGTCTATGAACTACGATAAGAAGAAATATAATAAATAAAACACCAAATAATTTTAAAACATAAATATTTTTAAAAAATTGTAAATATAACAAAATAGATTTTTATTGCTGATATACTCTTATGGTCTATCGATGATAGACCAATATTTGCATTATAGTTTATTAGTGATAAACTTCTATCATTTATGGAATTTGAAAATTTTTGTTATATATTTGTAATTTTTTTAATGTTACTATATATACGCTAATAATTTGAATCTAATTACTATATTTGCAATTATCTCAATTTGACAAGGTGGTCTTAAAATTGTATTTTGGTGGGATTACGAGTGCTTGTTTGATGTTGACGATGTTTCTTTATTAGAAGTTTCATGCACTTTCAGACTTTCGCTAGGACTTTCTTCTTCGTCTTCTTTCCCCTCACTATTATAGGTAGATAGTGACAGTAGACTATACCATCTATCATTAATAGATATTGAGATGTCTTTATCACTAATAAACATTTCTGGTAGAGTTTCTATCAAGATCTTTTAGTAATAGAAATGTATCATCGTCTATTAATCTTCTTCTTCTTTTCCTCTTCCCCCTTCACTATTATTGTCTATCATCACTATCACACATAGGTCTATCATTGCACTATCCATGTTTGTCAATGATAAATAACTATCAATGCTTCTCATTTAATAGACAAATTTAGAAATTAAGAAATTAGAGCTTTTAACTTGGATTTAGAAAGGAAAAGGCATATTCACTATTGAGCTAGGTAATGATATTCATTTTTAGTGCATTGATAAATGTTTTAAATAATTTTTTACTAAAAAGAATTTAAAGAAAATTGTAAATGGAAAAACAAAAACAGAAAAGAGAGTGAATAAAAATGATTGGCCCCACCCCGAAGCAAATATCTGAGGCAAGGGCTGAGAGTTCAAAAGGCGATTTGCTTTGGTATACACAAAAGATAAAAAGAAAAGACAATGATCCGTGGGATATAGATGAGATGTGTCATCGACTCAAATTTGTACTCCACTCTGTCACACCCTAATTGGTTGCCACTTTCTTCCTCCCCAGATTTGGAAAAGGAAATAAGTCCACGTGTCAGGCTGTGGCTCTTTTCTTGCTTAAAAATATCCACGTTACTTCTGCTTCTGTCACGTGTCATTCTGCACACACGCGTGTTTATCTCCCTACCCTCCACCTAACTAAAAACTCCTTTTCTTTGCAAAAGAAAATTAGATAACATTCTTTGTGGAAACGCCCCCAAATACAATATGAGCACAAATGTGGAGCTTACCAATTTTGGATTAAAAATATATAATCAAACATCAACCTGCTCTTCCAATTTACCACATCAATATCAATATTACACAAAAAGAGAGCACAAAAGTTCAATATATTTATGGGACTGCTTATTATTATTATTATTATTTAATATAAACTTGGTCAATGGTTTCCAGCTCCCTATTTGATAAAGGTGATGTTGTGCAATTGCACACCTCAAATTATATATATATATGTATAATAAATTGAAAATCGATTAGGAAATTAGATTAATAATCTTTTCACTATTAAGAAATCGTTACAAGTTTATTTAGCAAATCCAATTGTGATGAAAACTAATTTGAACTAACTTATTAAAGAATTAATAAAAGTGACGAGATTATCAACTAAAAGATATATTTTGGGGAATTTATGACAATACTAAACATTATTATTTTATTAACACACAACACCTAGATCTAGAACACGTCTTTTATTTGGATTGTCCCTTTCGAGATCAATCTTTTCTATAACCTAATTGTTAATCACTAATTTCTTGAAACTAGATATATAATCAATCAACGCATTTAAATTTTGCAGTAACAACTTCTATCGTTATATGACTACTATAATATGCACCTACATATAAATATTATTAAAGATGTTAATTGATTAGATATTTTTTTTTATAAAAAAAACATTAACTTCATAAATCACATATATGATATATTTTTCTAATTTATATTGTTGTTTGTATTGGTCTTCGATATGCTCTCATTTTTACAGATGTTTATGAATTTCTTGGATCAAAGTCAACAACTTATCGATTTGATAAGCCTAGCCCCTAGGTGGGTAGATCGATTGAACACTCGACGACTAATGAAGATGTTCTAGAGTGAATGTTTTATGTATCAACTTGAAATATCGATTGAATATAAAAGATTTTCAAGAGATATATTTTTAAAATAAATACATCTAAAAGAGCATAAAAAACCAAAAAAGAAAAAATAATAGAAAAAAAATGAACAACCCAATGTTGCAAATATGCAATGAAACTAAGATATTCTTCTTGTTTGGAAGACTATCCAAATTGTGTGCAAATTGACGTAGAAAAGGAGCTTTTATAGACATCCATATTAAAAAATTCCTAAAAGCTTTTATTTTGTGTAAGAATTAATAATTAAATGAATTATTAATTATTTCCATTTAGAAGATAAACTTTTTGACTTCCTTAACTATGAAATGGTTCATTAATTACAACTTTTAATTTTATTGACAAAAGCATCTCATTATTTTTTCAATTAGTATAAAAATAGGAAATAACAACATTGTCCTCTACTTAATTATAGAAGCTACTTCTAAAGAAATGTCAAAAATGGAAGAAAAAAAGTTCTTCTCATCCAAGCCTTTATATATACTATAGATTATGTGTTATGTTTTTTTACTTACCAAACTGTTATCATTATTTAAATAATCAAATTTATAGTAACGTAATTGAACTAAAACATTTCTTTGTTAAAATTCTAATAGTATAAATTGGAGAACAATGCTCTATAATGATCTTTTTCTCACTAGCACATGATAGACATTTTTTGCTGCAAAAATTGTAGCTTATCAGCTTTTGTAAATCATATACAAAAACAACCTCATGGATCCATATCATAAACACACAAAACAAAAGTTCACACAAACTTTGTGTAATCTTTTAAGGCTGCTTTACTTGTTTAATTTTGTTTTTGTTTTTTTCTTTTGCAATTTACTATTATAATGTATATATTAAATTGTTGTTGTGATAACATTTGTATGAACTTAAATCTCAAATATATATCTAATGTATTTGTATTTTTTTTTAAAAATCTAAAACTCAATCTCTTCCTAGGGTTCTTTGAAAATTAAATGAGGTTTCATTGTTAGCATCAACTAGACTAGGAATTTTAATTATTTTTGAAATTTTTTACCTACAACGAGATCAAGAAATGATGTTTCAACTTTTAAAATTTTTACAGATGTACTATTATAAATATATTTAAGAATAAAAAAAATTATCACAAATCTATTTTTATATCTATATATATAAAAGGGGAGGATAATGTTTTTAAATTTCATCTATACCCTTATGCATAATTATTTCAATTTAATTAAAATTTCGTTTTTCTTATTATCAATAAATTTATTAAATTAAATTAATTTTAATTATTTTCTTAAATTGTAATTAATTTATGAAATTCTTTAATGGTTCTTATTACCAATTTATTTTTAATTATTTCAATTTAATTAAAATAAATTCTTTAATGGTTTTTATTATCAAATATAGGAGTTTATCTTCCTCAAAATGTCTTTTCTCATAGTCTAGCTATACGTAGCCCACCCTATAAAGTATAGTTGAAATCAAAGGATCTTTGAACAAAAAATATTGTCTATAAAGAAGTTTTGAATTTATAGCTTGAATTGGTTAATTCGTTGTATTCATTGTCATAATAATTATTATTGGGAGAATTATAAAAATTGACAAAGTGAGCAGTGAGTCAGTTTGATTATTTAACAACATTGTATTGTTATAAACTAAAACAAACAAAATAAACTAATAAATTAAATAATTTTAATCGCACATAATTAAAATAAAAATAAATTAAAATTAAATTTTATAGAAATATATTAAATTCATATAAACATATCTCGAATACAACTATATTATTTAAATAATTGTTAAACTAAATTATTGAAACAAAATTTAAAAATAGAAACACCGTGCATTGCAAGTAATGCACGTAGTAATACACTAGTTAAAAAGTGTCATTATAATAGATAATAATTTTAGAAATAACAACAAGGTGTATAACATCAATTTAAAAAAATTATAAATATAGCAAAATCTATCATTTATGTCGTTAATACTCTTTATGGTTTATTAATGATAGATCAATATTTACTATAGATTATTAACTCATTGATAATTGTAATATATCTAGTTGATGGATCCATTAATATCTGTGTTCAGTCTCTAAAATGTATAATATGTTTTATCGATCCAACTTTTAATTTAATAGGTTATAAACTTCAACAATGTCTAGTAAGTCCTTAAGTTTCAACTATGACTAAAGGGTTACAAAATTTTAAACAAGGAACAAAACTATAAACATAATATTAAACTTTATAACTAATGTAACCCAAAATTTCAATTCATATTATTAGATTTGTAAAGTTTAAAAAACAATGAATTGGTCAACGACCCAGAACACAAGATAAATCCATCTACCATAATATCGAAAATTTAAGAAGTCTTGTTAAACACAAAGCTAAATACTCGAAAATCTTATTTGAGTATATCCTTACAAATGTGAAATTCAAGAGTGGGAACTTTAATTTAAAAAAAAAAAGAAAAAGAAAAAGTAAATAAAAGAAAAGAAAAGGAAAAAAAAACTGAATATAATACATTCAGTTAATTAAAACTTCATAGTACATTTTGAGTTGCCACATATAAACCACAAAATATATATTATATGTATATTCTGTATTTTGTTTCATTTGGTCCGATACATTAAATTCTTCCCCTACAACCCCAGAAAACGGTCACTTTCTTTCCGACATTGCCCAAATGTCGAAATATTGGGTGTAATAAAACCCTGAAAGACAGAACAGAGAATAATTTCTGCAATTTGTGAATGCTACTAGACACAAGGAAAGAAAAGACAACTTATGAGATGAACTCATCCACCACTGTTCTTCTCATTCTGCCACCCGCTTTCTCCACATCATCCTGCTTCTTCTGACGTTGTCAAATTCTGGAATATGCTTTCCCAGTGAATCACCCTTTTTTTTTCTTCCCATACCTTCAATTAACTTCTTTGCTTAAAATATGATATTCTATTTTCAAGATGCCATTCCAATCAATCACAGGTCAGATGTATAATACAGATAACATCAGTCTTTATTAAACTAACACTAAGACTAAATAACTTTGCTCAATCTTTGTTATTAAGAATGGGCAATATAATACCCAATGGAAGTACACATAGGTGGGTGATATATCAGAATAACCACCAATAACAAAATATCAGGAGTTTCAACAATATAACTAATTTCCATTACTCCCCTTCAAGATGGACCTAGTATGTTTAGGACACCCATCTTGGACAATAGTAGTGTAAATGAAGATGGCAAGGCCGTGGTGAAAATGTCCGCCAATTGGGAATGAGTCTGGATAGGCATCAATTTGATATTGCCTTTTGCTACATGATCTCACACGAGGTGGCAATCTAACTATATGTGCTTCGTTCTTTCATGAAAAGCTAGATTTGAGGCTATGTGAATGGTAGCAGCACTATCACAAAATACTATATCACAAAACACTAAGTCTTTAAGCAGTTGGACAAGCCAAGAAACTTCACTAACAGTGGCTGCTAAAGCTCTATCTGCTTCAGCTAATGATTTTAAATCTGTCACTTGCTTCTTTGACTTCCAAGAGACTGATGAATCACCAAGAAACACACAAAAACCGGTAGTAGACTTGCAAGTGTCAAGGCAAGAAGCCCAATCATCACTGAAGGCACGTATTTGAAAAATAGATGCCTTTAAGAAGAGACCTTGGTCAGGAGTTGCTGCTAAGGTCTTTTAACTTGAATACAAAATTCAAGTGTTGTTTTAGAATGGAGATATTAGTAGATAAGGCACCAATTACTACTACATCATTAACATAGACTAATAGTGCTATGAAAGTTTGTCCGGAGCCACAGGTAAACAAATAATAATCTAACTTAGATTGTGAGAATTCGAGGGATAAAAGGGTATATATTGATTGCGAGAAAACTTATCAAACCATTGTTGAGAAGTTTGTTTAAGCCCATATATTGATTGGCTAAGTTTACATACTAAATGCTCCCCTTTCTAGCAACCACACCATGTTTGTATCCTAATGGTAGATCCATATAAACTTCTTCAACAAGATCACGGTAGAAACGCATTGTTGATATCAAGTTGAACTAGTTCCCATTTCATTGATACAACCATAGTTAATAAAATTTTGACGGTCAAAAGCTTGGCAACTGAAGAAAGCGTTTCAACATAATCAAGCCTTCTTGTTGAGTGTACCACTTGGCTACAAGTCTTGCTTTATCGTTCAATGGATGTATCGGCTCCATGCTTGATTTTATACACCCATTTGCATCCTATGAAATGTTGAGTAGGAGGAAGAGGAACAACTGAGTCCCTTGGAGGACATCCGATAAAATTAGAACAATAAAGAGGAAGAGGAACAGCTGACCAAGTCTCGTTTTGTTTCTGTGGCTTTTAACTCATCTGTCGTAGCATCACGCCATTCTTTGAAAGGGACAGGGTGATGGTAGAATAGTGGCTTGAAGGTAGAAGTGAGTAAGAATTTCTTATAACTCGAGGACAACTTGTTATAAGACACATTCTGAATGGGGAGCTTTGTAGGCGTAGTGGGCACGTTGCTCATAGAGGGCTCTTGAAGCAAAGTAACGATGATACTCACGAAGATAAGAAGGTGGTTTGGTAAGCCGAGTAGACCGTCTAACATTTTGAGAAGTGGTTGGCACATTGTTTGGAATCGCAATGGGTGCTTGACTCTCAAGCGTTGCTTGATTCTCAACCGGAGCACTGTTATTTTGTTCACAGTCAACATTTTTGTTAGTTGGAGTGGCAACTACTTCTTTGGCTAATGTACTAGTCCCAGCTTCATTAAAAGGAATCCCTGCAAACTCGAAAATGGCAGGGGTAACAAGTTCTGGAAACGGATCAACAAGATTATCTTGTGAAGAAATGTGTTGACAAGGAAAGACATGTTCATGAAACAGTCATCTCTGGAGATAAAAAATAAACTTCTTTTCAACATCATATAGCTTGTACCCTTTCATTCTTGGAGGATGTCCCAAATAGACTGAGGTAATGGTACAGGGATAAAAATTGGATCTATGTGCAGTGAGCAATGATGCAAAGCAAAGACATCCAAAGATGTGCATAGATGAGCATTTAACATGAAAAACATTCAAAACGAAAATAAGGAGTCGAACAATTGAGAATGGAGAAAGGTGTTTGGTTGATTAGAAAAGTGGTTGTCAAGACACACCCTCCCCATAACTGAATGAGAATTTTAAGACTGGAAAATAAAGAGCTCGAGCAACATAAAGTAGGTGCTGATGTTTTCTCTTGACATCTAAGTTTTGTTCTGAACAGCCAACACATGAGAATTGATGAATGATTGCAAAGAAATCAGTGAAATAAAATTCTGTGGCATTGTCTGATCAAAAGGCTTTTATGCAAACTCCATACTAATTTTAAACGAGAGCAAAGAACGTTGGAATGATATGTAAGGCATCATACTTGAGTCGAATTAAGTAGACCCAAGTATATCTTGTGAAATCAATAGTTATAAAGAAACAATGACCTGAACATGTAGAAGATTTGTAAGGGCCCCAGATGTCAGTGTACTAAATCAAAAGCTTTATCTGCTAAATGATTGTTTGAACAAAAGGACAACTTCCTTTATTTAGCCAAAAGACAAGTAGGACAAATGTGTTTTTTATTAGAAAGAGTAATATGCAATTCATCTTTCAAAGATAACAAGTACTTGTAACCACTGCTTCAAGATAACAAGTGCTAGTGACAGTATTTTGAGCATGAAAATTAACAGCAGTATTCAAGATGGAGGGAGTAGACAAATCTAGAGCAAGGGCTTCTCAACTTGAAGCACATATAAGTCATACCAAAATCTAGCTTTGCCAATCATCTTCAACGAAACTTGTCCAGTATTACACAATTGTCAACATAAAATTGGACAGTAATTGGCACATTTGCAGTTAAGGCACTGATTGAAAGAAGGTTGAACCAAAAATCAGGTATAAAGAGCACATTCTGAAGTATTAAACCAGGATTTATCACCAGAAAAACTCACACTGAATTGTCTATGACCAAGCAAAGAGATTATGACAATTGATATGGAATGTAATGATGTGAATAGTTCTTTGCAACAACAGATGTTTGATGATGCTCCAGAATCCAAGATCCAAAGTTTAGTGGCTTTAGTATTAGAGTAAGGAGAGCACATACCTACTACATGAGGAGTAGAGGCAGAGTCATTATTGGTCTTGGTCTTGGTCTTGGCCTTTGCTAGATGTGACCGAAGCATTTCTAACAGTCCCTGGCATTGTGTAGGAGTTGGATTTCCAAGAAATGAAGCAGATGAAGTAGCTGAAGGAGATGATGTAGGTGAAGAATTTCTGGATGTTGGTGAGTTCTTGCTGGTGGTTCGATATCCAGAGGATATTCATGAACCTTATAGCATCTTTTAGCAGTGTGGCCAGGAATGTTGCAATGAGTGCATATCAAACATTCTTTCTTCTTTCATGATTGGAATTTGAGCGAACATTTGAACCACAATAGAAGAGAAAGTCCTAGTAATCATTGGTTCTAGCTTCAGGAGCAACAACTGAGTTCGAATTGGGTTGAAAAACTCATTCAAACCCATAAGAAACGTCATGACATATTTTGTTTGGAAGTATTACACGAGATCTTCTACTCCACCACAAGTGAACTTTCCAGGAACAAGCCGAGCGATATAATTCCAATTCATTCCATAGAGTTTTGAGTTTGACAAAATAAATTGTGACAGTCTTGATCTTGAACAAGAGTGGTTTATTCTCGGCGAATCTGATAAACTTGTAGACAATTCTTGTGCTTGTAGCATTCTTGTAGATCAAGCCAAATATCTCTGGCAAAATCGAAGAAATTGACATTGGCCGATATGTCTTTCAAAAGCGAGTTCAAATTCCAAAATGTAGCAGTTCTCTAGAAGGCCGAGTGATCTTTCCATCAACAAATCCCAACTTGTTCTTCACCGTAAGGTCAATAATCATGGCTTGACTCCAGAAGTATATTTTGTCTCAGTGAGAGGATTTGATACAAGGACAAGGCTGGTGCTATCAAAATGATGAAGGAAATAGGGATTTGCCAAATTGAGAAGAAGATGAAGAATTCGATGAGTGTCGGTGGGGGTGGCGGGATTGGACAGAAGCATTTCTTCTTCTTCGTTGGCCATCGACAAATGAACTCTCAGAAGTTTCTCAATGAATATCAACTGATACCATATTAAACTAACATAGAGACTAAATAACTTGCTCAATCTTTATTATTAAGAATGGACAATATAAATACGTAATGGAAGTACACGTAAGTGGGTGATAACAGAATAATAACCAATAACAAAATAACAGGAGTTTTAACATTATAACTAATTTCCATTATATCCTAAGTCTTTTTGAAATTTATCATCTTAGATTATACTTTATGTTAGTATTAGTGGACTTGTGGTAGGTTGAAAGCTCAAAGGTTTTTTAGTTTTTTATGTTGCCCTAATTATCTTTTATTATTTTAATTAGACTTCTATTGCGTATAAATTAATGCTCCCTTGTATCATCACTAATATAAGAAAACAATAAGAAAGATTTCCACCATGGTTTCTCCTTGGACTAGGGTTTCCACGTAAAAGTTGTGTGTGTTCTTTGTCTCTACTTGCAATATGGTATCAGAGCCCGATATTGACCAAACCCTAGACAACACAGCTCTTGATGGAAACCAAACAAAGAAGACAGCCGTCAGTATTAGTGTCGTCGTTGATGCTCGAATCAAAATTGCCATGAATGAGTGGTTTCGCCGCCTTCAAACAACGCTGGCCAACATGATTCTGTCACCCTTTCCATCGTTCGCGACTCCATGTGCCACTGTCGAAGCTCCACACATCGTAGTCGAGAACCTTCGAACCAGCCCATCCGGTTCAGATCATGTCGGCCAATCCTTCTCTGCCACCCTTGTCTTCATCTGCAGCCTATAATGTCCCCCACATAGTGCTCCATGTTCTGCCATCGAATTCTGTCCAGCCACCACTGTTTCTGCAGTCAAATCTGGATGTTGCCACCCACTGATTTTGCTGCAAACTCTAGTTATCAACCCAGGGTTGGGAATCCTCAAATTCACTCACATTTAAGGTTGGTGAATCTTCGGCACATTCCAACCCTAACGTGCAAGCTTCTTCCTTGGGTATAGCTTACCAGCAATTGGAAGGGCTTTGACAGCAAATTGCGGCAATTAAGACTATCTAAGGGGCAACATCCAACACTCCCGATCATAGCCTTCATACACCTTTACAGGGAGAGGACTCTCTTCTTCGACCCACATTGATCAATGATTCAATAGTATGGAGCCACAGACCAACAAACCTTTACTGTACGCTGCAAGTGCTAAGGATATTTGGGACACGACCCAAAAACTATATTCCAACCATCAAAATGTCTCTCGCCTATACACACAACGAAAACAACTTCATATGGAAAGGGCAATGATGATGGGAATGAGGTCCTGCAAAAAGTTACCGACAATGAAACTAGGGAGAATCGTTAAGAAAATATTAGTAAGTATGAACTATCTCTTGATCTACCTATTACACTAAGGAAGGGTACCAGGTCTTGCACAAAACACTCTATTGGTAACTAGGTTTCTTATAAGAACTTATCTCCTCAGTCAGAGCCTTCCAACCAGTCTTGACTCTACTACGATACGCAAGAATAATCATGTTGCCTTTAAATGCTCAGAGTGGAAAACTACAGTCATGGAAGAAATGAGAGCCCTGGAAAAGAAAAGACTTGGAGCTCTGCATTCTCTCTAAGGGGCATAAAACTATGGGATGCAAATGGGTGTTTACTATTAAGTACAAAGCAGATGATACTCTTGACAGACATAAGGCCAGGTTAGTTGCAAAAAGGTTCACTCAGACTTATGGAGTTGACTACTCTGAGACTCTCTCTTATTGCAAATTTAAACATTGTTAGAGTATTGCTATCTGATACAATGAATAAAGACTGACCTCTATATCAACTTGATGTTAACAATGCGTTCCTAAACGAGAATTTAGAAGAGGAAGTGTATATGAGTCCTCCACTAGGATTCAAAGCCCATTTTGACCATCAGGTTTGTAAACTTAGCAACAGTCTATACTTGCAATACTTTATGTACCAGACTTCAGATTGCATGATTCTAAGAATGTATAATTCATTCCCTAACAGGATCCAAACACATGACACACAAATAAAAGCTTATGATTCCTTTTAAGTCTCTAGCCCAAGATATTGCAGAATTATATTACCATGTTCAATATTAAAAACCTTCTTCCCAAGTTATCACAATACAAAACACAGCAACTAGTGGTCTGTCATATGAGTATCAAACAATTCTAGCTAACAAAATCAGGAAGTGATGGTTACATGGTAGTGTAGTACAAGTTACTGCTAAAACAATGGATTATCACAAGTTAAGTCTATAACTACAGGCTTTTCACAAGGCAGATTCCAACTCTTTGACCTTTTTCCTTTTTTCTTCTTTTTTTCTTTTTTTTTTTGGGGGGGTGGGTGGGTGTGTTCACAACTCACCATGCTTTGTGCAGGGATGTCATCCATGTTGAATTTCAATTGCAGGATTAAATAGGCTTCTCAACAGGCAAGGTAGCCTAAACACTTCAAAATTTCATCCTTTTAGCTGGACCCTGATCAATAATGGGATCTGCAGAAGGCTGTTGTGACTCTCCTTGCTGATTTTCAGGGCCTTTTTCTGTCTCTGCTGTGGCAGCAGGAGCATAACCTTCAGGATATGGTGGGGGTGGTGGGGCAGGTGGCAGCTGTAATTTTTAACAAGAAAATTTGTCTCTTAATTAGGATAGGCAAAAATGACCAGCCAAATCTTCAATATGAAAAATATAAACCATTAATATGGATGTACATAAAGTCATTTGTATACTATACCAGCAGTTTATCGACTTAGATAATTTAATTGTTTTACAAGTTCAATTGAATTAATTTCAATTATTTACAGGTACAATATATTTGAATTTTGACACATTTGAAGCCTAAGTCATTAGTTCTCCATTCATAATGAGCAAGTGGTTCGTGAGTAGTTGGATTAGGTTTGGTAATATTGTTCGAAACTTAAATAAATCGATGAAACTTCAAAAAAGTTCTGTTATTAAATGAAATGTGATAATGACTTATTGGAAAACTGCATACAAATTCTCACCACTTTCTTCTTAATAGATAAATTAGCACTTTGAAATTTATACACATTACCAAAGTCATTTGTAATGACTTAGGCTTCAAATGTGTCCAAATTCAAATATATTGTACCTGTAAATAATTGAAATTAATTCAATTGAACTTGTAAAACAATTAAATTATCTAAGTCGATAAACTGCTGGTATAGTATACAAATGACTTTATGTACATCCATATTAATGGTTCTCCATTCAAAATGAGTAAGCGGTTCGTGAGTAGTTAGATTAGGTTTGGTAATATTGTTCGAAACTTAAATAAACTGATGAAACTTCAAAAAAGTTCTGTTATTAAATGAAATGTGATAATGACTTATAGGAAAACTGCATACAAATTCTCACCACTTTCTTCTTAATAGATAAATTAGCACTTTGCAATTTATACACAAACACAACATAACTTTCTGTTATAGTAAAGATGAAGCTCATGCAGATTATGTCAATAGAGAGTAGACGATTCGTGATGTTGAAAAAAGTTACCTTGCGCTGTAAAGATGCAAGAATATGATCAACTCGCTTTACTTCCTTAAAGTTAATGGTTTCTTTTGCAGGTTTTACTTCTTCACTCTCATTTTCAAAATCAACTGAACCAGAAATGAGAAAGCAGTCTGTTAGGCAATTAGGCAGTGTTGTATCTTTAAAGTTTATTCTACATTTCATATGTGAATGAACTATTCCATATAAGACCCAAAAATTTGATTTCAGAATGAAGTCTGAATAAAAAAGAACATTCATAAAGCCTATTGGAGTGCTATAAATATCAACTATCTAAAGCCTGAAAGCATCAAAAGTTGGTCTTTCTTGGTTTTTAGTATTGAGGAGTCTCTAATTCTCTGAAATGATGTAAAGAGATTGATGCTCAAGATACAAAAGTATAAAAAGAAAACAAACCCACAAACCCTTTAACAAAGTGTAAGATCTACGCAGAAAACTGAAACAATCCTAATCAAATAAAACAAGAGAAAACAAAACACTAAGGCCAACGCCCGACTGTTAGATACCTAGATAAGAATATTAGTATGTTAGTATTCAGGGGTATAATGGTCTTTCGATGAAAAGTTCTACTGCATGTTGCATAAATAGAAAGAGGATGAGTGAATGAAGGGAGGTTATTTTGTGGAGTGATCTAGGGCTTGAGTGAAAATACTCAAGAGGGAGGCTCACAAGTTCCTTTATTCTTGGATTATCTTTTATTTCTTCATAGATATAATTCAATAAATTGAGATCTTGTTCTTCTTAGGAAGAGTCCTAACAGTAACCATTTTGTTTTTGAAAACTTAAACCTAAAACACTATTTCCACCTCCAACTTTCTTCCTTTGTTATCTACATTATACTGATGGTTTTAAAAACCAAGTCAAAATTTGAAAATTAAAAAGTAGCTTTTAAAAAGTTGTTCTTGTTTTTGGAATTTGGCTAAGCGTTCAACCATTGTATTTAAGAAAGAAGCAAAATTGTAAGACATGAGGAGGAAATAGGTTTAATTATAAAAAGTTACAAACAAAAAACGAAATGGTTACCAAACGGAGCCTAAGTGATCTCAAAATAAGAAACCAACTGTTAATCTTGAAAAGCTCAAAGAATTCTTTCAAAGAAAATTAGCACGGCTTAAATAAAACTTAAAAAATGTGTGTTAAGATAGCAGAACCATGAGGTGTAAAGTCATTGGCTTTTAACTATAACTTAAAATAGTATGAGCAAAAAATATATCACCAATAGCTAGAAGATACCATATCCTATCTTCTCCAACTTTGAGGAAGCAGTGGTAAAGGCCTTTGATATGTAATACAGTGCCCGACTCTGCAGCATGATGAAGACTCAACGTAAGATTACAAAAAAACAGAGGAAGAGAGAAGCAGAATACATAATAGCCTTGCAGTTTTAAACAAATTCTACATTAATTTCAAAACAAAGAAGAAAAAAGGAATCCAGCAATTAAATTTCCAGTTGAAGAGTTGTTACCCAACACGATAATTTACTAAATGGAACTAAGAAATGATCCAAATGCAAGAATTATGAGGAAAAAAGAAGAAAAACTAAGATTGCATCAAACAAATGAAAGTGACAAAGAAAGATAAGTATGCCAATCTCACAACGCGGGCAGCAAAAACATTGCAAAGTTGAGGCGCCTGGTAGATTGAACCATCCAAGATATAATAAGTCAGCATCGGTGTGACTTTCTCAGGACCATCTCTTTTTTGCTTTCTGAAAACGAAAAGGTGAGGCTCCATAACTTCATTCAGCATGTACTCTACGCCTGTCATTTTTCTGTTGAACAGAAGATTACCCATCATGGTAATGCCTAAATGAAACTGAATCCTAGGGTTACAATTCACAAATTTCGGAAATCTTAATAAAACAAGAACAGATAAAGAACAAGGTTGAATTATCCAAGTACGGGGGGAAAATATTTAAGATACATACAATCAATTAAACGAAGAAATCAATTAATAGAGAAAACGAAATCCTGTCAATAGAAAAAAAAAAAAAAAATAGAAGATGAGAAATCATACGAGAGTTGAGAAAGATCGAGGGGGTGAATGGAGCGCATTCTGAGTTGTTCGTTGTTACAAGTCCAGTCGTAGAAAGGCGACAAGGCGAAGTAATCGAAAACCAAGTTTCGATCAAGAGGGTAAGTATTGAGCCAAAGCTGGTCTCTAAAGCAAATTCCAGTCATGTCCGTGCCCGGAGGCTGAGGCGCTGCTGGCAGCGGCCCCCCCTCGAAATTCCCGGTCCCTGGCGGGGCCGTCGGTGGTGGTGGAGTTGCCATTTGTGCGCTATTTTACTTTTCTGGCCACGAAGTGTCGAATTTTACAGATCCCTCCGCCGTAAGTGAAAGCACTACACCCTTTTTCTTTGTTTCCCGACGATCACGACCGAGAGTGAAGAGGGAGAAGTCATGTAACAAAAACGTCTCAACCTCCACGGTATGGAGATGAATTTGTATTGCAACCACAATGGATAGCAATCTTAGCAATCAAACTGTATAACAACATTTTTTTTTAACAATTGTGCTATAGACCGATAGTGATAGATAAATATTTGAAAAATGGTTTACATATTTGCAACTTTCAAACTCATTAACCCTTTTTTCATTGTTTTCACGTATCATTTCTATTTTTTTTTATTATTCACATTTTCTAATATTCACTCTTTAATCTTAATTAAGTTCTAGCTCTTCAAACAATATTAAGATTTCAATTTTTGGAATAGTTGATGTTAATACTTTTATATTATATCAATACTTCAAGATACTTCTCCATATATCTGACTAGCCTATCTTATTTTCAAAATGCTAAAAACAATAAAGAATAAAAATATTCGGAGTAAATTATATAACTAAAATTGGGGTCAAATGTATTCTCAGAAAATAGGAGTTGATTTGCAAATTGGTGCGGGGTAAAAGTGGAAAATACACTATAATTTGTTCCCCACTTCCTCTACCGTTGGTCATTTTTTCAGTAAATTACTACTTGACTACGGTAGCGGTAGATTCATAATTTCCAAATCGTATCAATAACAATTAGATTGAATCCCCGATAAACAACAGCTGCAACAACAAATCCTTTGTCGTGGCCATAATTTATTGTATCTACCTTGAGACTTGAGGCTAGAAGTGCATAATCTATTATGCATATTAACTGCAAGTTGTTGAGATTTTACTTTTACTTTAAGTTTGTTTATTATCACTATATACACATATGAATCCATTACTTTGTTATCTGTTGTATACATATATATTCAGAGAGGAGAAGAATAAGATAAATCATCCATTTTCCAGAGTTTACTTTCTTACGGTATCAAAGAAAATTCTCCTTTCTACTGTTGATGACAAATTTTATTCTTAATTCATGGCGTCTACAACCGAAAAATCCAATTTTTCTTTCTTCTATTTCTTTTAAATCTTCTCAAAATCACACTTTCTTCATCACAGTGATACTTTCAATTTGGTCTTGGTTTTCGAATTACTCACTAATAAGAACTATGTAACATGGAATCGATAAATGATTCTAGCGCCAGCTCTCACTTCGCAATAAGCTAGGGTTTATTGATGGCACTATCTCTCAATCGACTTCGTTTCTTCTTGCTTGGATTTGCAATAATCATATTGTTATTGCATGGATTCTTAATTGTGCTTTGAAGAGCATTTCATCCTGCTATTCTCGGATTCGATGCGTGCTATATGGCTCGATCTCAAAGAAAGGTTTCAGAGAAAAAATGGCCCTAGAATTTTTCAACTCAAATGGAGTCTTGCTACTTGGAATCAAGAACATAATTCTGTCATGACGTAGTTCTTGTAAACGAAAACAATTTGGGATGAATATATCAGTTATCGACGTAGTTTCACATGTAGTAAATGTACCCGTGGAGGAGTCAATGACCTTAACACTTTTTGTTCAATATGAATATCTCGTAAGCTTTCTTATATGGGATTAAGCGAAGCTCCAATAATCAACGAAAGAAGGAACATCTAATCTTAGCACATTGTGGAAACTTGGTCATGGAGTATGATCAATATTACAAAATTCATTGTTATCCTCTTCCAATTGGTTATCAAACAGAAAGCAACATCGATTCGTCTTTTATACATTGTCCCGCCTCATCTCACCATGCACATCTTTTATACATGGCTACCTTTATAACAGACAACTAAGAAATGAAACTAATGGTTTGAACACCGTTTCATAATCATTTAAAACACAACACATATATATACTTTGAAGCATAGCATACTTTTCATATAAACACTACAAGAATTTGGAGCTATCCTTGATGCAAAAAAAGCATTGGTGAAAAAAGAGACTCCCCCACCGGCCTAGATCACTAGTCATGATTTAATTTCATAATCATTTAAAACACATAAATATACTTTGACGCATAACATACTTTTCATATAAACACTACAAGAATTCGGAGCTATCCTTACGCAGCTGCAAATTACGTGGCCTAGATCACTAGTCCTGTCATGATTTAAAGTTTAAATTTTCCTAATACGTACACACAAATGTTGGGGAAGTGGTTCCCCATTCCCGAAGTCACCTTGTCCACATCAGAGAAAAGAGAAATTAATATTTAACTATTTTCATTTTTCTTGACGCAAGGCCCACAAAAGGAGTTTGAAATACTTCTCCACTTAGAAGGAGTTGAATATGAGACACAGAGATGACTTGAGTTAGTAAAGGACTATGATTGTGAGATTTTGTACCACCTAGGGAAGGCGAATGTGGTAGCTGCTGCACTTAGTAGGAAGGTATCGCATTATGCAACACTCGTTACTAGCTAGGTTCTTTTGCATAGAGACCTTGAGAAAGATGAGATTGCAGTTTCAGTGGAGAAAGTCACCTCACAGTTAGCTCAGTTATCAGTACAGCCGACTCTGAGGTAGAGAATCATTGTTGCTCACCTCACTGATCCTTATTTGGTTGAGAACTACCGCCTAGCAGAAGTAGGGCAAGCTAAGGAGTTTTCTATAGCCTCTGATGACGAACTTATGTTTGTGAGACAGTTATGTGTGCCAGTAGACAGTACAAAGACGTATCAGGATTTGAAACAAGTTTACTTGTGGATAAACATGAAGAGAGAAGTGACATATTTTGTTAGTAAGTATCTGGTGTGCTAGTAGGTGAAGGCACCAAGATAGAAGGCAACAAGTTTGTTGCAATCTTTTAGTGTGCCAGTGTGGAAGTGGGAGAATGTGTCTATGGACTTCATTTCAAGACTACCTAGGACCTTGAAGGGTTATACAATGATTTGAGTTATTGTTGACAGGCTCACGAAGACAGCACATTTCATCACAGAGAAGTCCACTTATATTGCCAGTAAGTGGGCACAGTTATACATGATTGAGATAGTGAAACTGCATGGAATACCTATGTCGATAGTTTTTGACAGAGATGCTCGTTTTACTTTCAAGTTCTGGAAGGGACCTCAGACTGCCATGGGACGAGATTAGACTTCAGTACAACCTTTCACCCTTAGACTGATGGTCAAACAGAGTGTTTGAACCAAAATTTGGAGGATATGTTGCGAGCCTGTATGCTAAAGTTTTCATGGAGTTGGGACTCCTATTTGCATTTGATGGAGTTCGCTTATAATAACAGCTATCAGGCTACCAATTACATGGCACCGTTTGAAGCTATGTATGGTAAATGTTGTAGATCCCCTGTTTGTTAGGGTGAGGTTGGTGAGCAGAGGATGTTAGGTCCCGGGCTAGTTCAGACCATCAATGAAGCCATATAGAAGATTAGAGCCCGCATGTTGACAACACAGAGCAAACGTAAGAGTTACACCGATGCACGACGTAGAGATCTTGAGTTTGATGCATGGGACATGGTTTTTCTGAAGGTAGCACCTATGAAGGGTGTTTTGAGGTTTGAGAATAAGGGAAAGCTAAGTCCACGTTTTGTAGGGCCATTTGAGATTCTTGAGAGGATTGGCCTCGTAGTTTACCGTTTGGCGTTGCCTCCGTCATTATCTGCAGTTCATGATGTGTTCTATGTCTCTATGTTGAGGAAGTATGTGGCAGACCCAACACATATAGTTGATTATGATCCATTACAAATTAGTGAGAACTTGAGCTATGAGGAGCAACTAGTTGAGATTTTGGCCAGAGAAGTTAAGCTGCTCCATAACAGAGGTATTGCATTGGTTAAAGTTCTTTGGCGAAACTACGAGGTTGAAGAAGCTACTTGGGTAAGAGAAGATGACATGAGAGCCCAGTATCCTGAGCTATTTGAGGATTAAAACTTTCGAGGACAAAAGTTTCTCAATGAGGGAAAATTGTAACACCTCAAAAATTAAGATAATTTTAAATTTAATTATCCTAGTTTAATTTTTATTTATGTTGAAATTATTGAGTGTTATTTTAGATTTGAGGAAGATTGGATGACTTTGGTAATTTAATTGGTGAAATTCAATGATTTTAGTTAACTATGTGTGAATATATGTACAATTAGTTGGATTATAGAATGTTAATAATAATTATATTATTGAAAATAATATAATTATTAAGGTTTATATGTTATTTATTTTGGAAAAATAAAAAGGAAGATTTGACCGGAAATTCAATGAGGAGAGAGAATAAGATTTATTTGTTTTGTTATTGAAAAAGGAAAAGGAAAAATGATGTATTTAAGTAAAAAAAGAAAGAAAATAATAAATAGAGGGCCTCATGAAGTATGTGTTACTGTTCATCATCTTCTCACTTTTAACGTAGCCGCTGTCGCCTCTTTCTTCACTGATCTCCTCCGCGTCCTCGTCGCTGCAACCATTGACGCCGCCCATCCCTTCACTTCTCCGTCTGCCATCCTTACTCTTCGTTGAAGCTTCGTTCGTTGAAGCTGAAAGCCCAATTGAGTTGTGCATTGCCCTGCGTCTCGTCGGCTTCGTTCACCCATCTTCATCTTCATCCAAGCTTCTCCGTCGCAAGCCAGTCTGTTCTTTGTTTCGTGCGTCGCGTTTCCTTACCTTCGAGCCATCTCTCCCCATCGCGAGTTATTTCACCAAATCCAAGCCGCACGCGTAGACCAGTCAATCCTTCGAGCTGCAAGTGCGAGCAAGTCGAATCCGAGCCGTAGTCTCCTTTTAGTCAAGTTGTGAGTCTTCTCCTCTCTTCATTAAGCCATTTAAGTTTTTGGTTGATTTTGGTGAATATTGATTGGGTTTTGGGTTACCCATCAAATATTAATTCCCTTGGTTTTAAAATAATTTAATTTTGGTTAAAGTTGAATTATTTTCTTAAAGTTTGATTATTTCTTGAAGGTTTGGTTGGCTAAATTTCTTAATTGAAATATTGGAGCTGTGGAATTTTTCTATTCAAGGTTGTTTTGGTTTCAACCTTAACCTTGGGTAAGTTTGGATACTTGAGTAAATAATTGGGTGACTGGTTGACAAAATTAATAATTTAAATTTTGTTTATGTTTAGGACTGCGTTAGTTGAGAATTGACTATCATAAAAGGAATATTGTTTTAGCTAATCTCGAGGTAATAGATTCTACTATTAGACCTTCGACAATAGACTAAAGAGCATGTGTGGTTTCTTTATTATGCATTAACGTAGCTATGATGCATAATGTGACTGTTAGGGATGACTAATATTGATGGCCACATAGATAATCGTTATGTATGACTGAGAGATGTTATGAAAAAGATATGTTATGATTGAGTTATGATATTTATGATATGCTACATGTATAGGCTATGGTATTCTATTAGCTTTGTCTATTAAAGTCGTCACATGGGTGTTCTTTGGGATCACCACCAGTATATGTTTTAGGAGTGATCTAATAAGGTCACTTACAACCCGATTCTCTTAGGTGTTCCTTCAGGTCATCGAAGACCAGTTTCTCTTAGGTGTTCCTTTAGGATCACCAAAGACTAGATGTGTTTCCTTCGGGATCACTAGATAGCGTGTGTTCAGGAACACGATAGTTATGAGTGCTTCATTTCAGGACCCTAATGGGAAGTTAGATAGTGGAACTAGCAGTGGGTCCCTTAGTGAGTATATGTTTATACTTACTTTTTCTATCTTTAATTTTTTGGACAAAGGTAGAGGTAGAGGAAAGCTGGCGAATGACAAGAAGTGACCGTGATTCGCCATAGGGGAAAGTTATGATCCACTTTATGTTTTTAGTATTTTAATCTACAGTATTTTATTTAAAATTTCAGAACTCATGAGTACTTTTATGATATTTTCTTATTATTTTAAATAGGGCTCGAACAAGTATTTGACTTTTATTTTTATTTTTATATAATTATTTATGATTTATAAATAAGCATTTGAGGTTTTAATTGAAAGATTTAATATCTTCTTTTATTTATTTATTTTCTTTTTCAGAAAATATTTATTTAATTTAATAGTAATGACCTCAGCTTAGTACAAAGAGTTGGGTCGTTACAGAGCACTCACTTGTTTTTTTGAACATTAAATGCTCAACACGAGGAAGGAATTCAGAGGAGACAACCACCGACATTTCAATCAGTTCAACGACCCGGAAGAAGCACGTGTGAACCCACTGTCGAGATTGATTAATCGTGTGCAAGATTGGCACTTCCTATGCGATCATTACACGACTCGACAATTTTAGGTTATTTATATCTTCTACTTTTACTTCACAGTACTTCATTTTTGTTGTTTGGATGTAACATTCTAAGTGTTTTCATGTAAGAGCAATCAAGGATCAATAAGGTTGCTAAAGGAAAGTATCCTTACAACCACAAAAGCAGATCCAAGTCGTTCCTACAACGACAACACGAGCTTGCTGAAGAACGAGGTCATCCAGTGGACCATGTCGAGTTGTTTAGAGAAACACACGCTAGTAGGACTGGCAAGTTTGTTTCACAGGCGGCAGCGGATGGGCATGTAAGTTTATGAAAACTTTTTATTGTACTTTCTACTACTTTTAACTCTCATCTCCAACTTAAAACTTTTATGGTGCGGAATCAAATATTGGAACTCCAGTCCCAACCCATCTCAGAAGGTTATCAACCACTCTCTAGGGACGAGATATGCAAGATTGTTTTTTTTTTTTTTTTGTAGAAGATTAGGCTATTAAAAGGTCTTGGTATGGCCTCCAAGCCCAAGTCCCGAAAGAGTACTGCTTCTGGTTCTTCCCCTACCTATGAGCAAGAGATGCACTCAAGAGAGGTTAGCAAACTAAGGGCTAGCCTTGAAAGCGCTAACAACTTAATTGAAGAACAACAAATTAGGTCGGAGGAGCGAGACCGACAAATGGAAGAGAGTGCTTGGGTGCTTGAAAAATGGAAGAAAGTGCCCAAAAAATGGAAGAGATAAGGAAGATGATTGAGGTAATAATGAGTCGGGCACAAAGAGGACTGTGAACACTTGGGGTACGTATTTTTCAACTTTTAATTTGTTTAATTTCTCATCGGTGATATATATCTAACTTTAATTTTATGTCATTTGTAGGTTTGGAATTCTTTGAATTTGGCGTTCGCGGCTATATTTTAGGAGACAATGTAGTTTTTTTTTTCTTTTCTTTTCATGTAATTGTTTTGAACAATTTGAACAAAACTTGTAAATTTTGTTATACATTCAGATTTCGTATTTAGTTTTATCAATTACAAATTTTTTATTTTAATAATTTGTTACAAATTTTGTTTGTTGCCTTTCAAAGCGGGACCTAAAACTATCCTTACGATAACAAAAAAAAAATCTCCCAACCTAAAACTATCCTTATGATAACAAAAAAAAAAAAAACTCCCAACGTATAGTATACGTTGGGAACAAGTGATTCCTCGATGCATTTTCCATTATATCGGGGAAAACTTCTCTCGATGCAGCATCGAGAGTGCCTTATCCCTGACGCACAAAAGAGACATCAATGTACTCCACTGTTGACGTCAGCCATATGTCAGTATTGATAGCATCAGAGATAAGAAAATCTTGATGTTGTCCCTTTGGCGCATTAGAGAAAGCTTCCCCGACGTTGTACTCCGGACATCCTTCTCGACAGAGCTTTTGACGTCGGGAAAACATCTTCTTGTAGTGGAATCTCTTAGCGTCAGAAATTCCCCAACTCCTTATAGTGAAATCTCTTGGAAACATTCATTTTGAAATCATCATTTCAAATCAATAAAGACTTTATAAGAAAGCTTGTTATCATATAAAACTTTGAAGAAAACACTCACACTACTTGGGTACTTCAAAACCCGAATTGCTTCTCTTTTACTTTTTCTTGCATAGACACTTCGATAGCACTTCAACACTTTAAATTTTCTTTTAAAAAATTTAGAATAACCATCCCCAAATAATCTGATCTCAACCTTTATTTATAATACTCCTTAAACAAGCTGAGTCATGCTTAAACTTTTAACAGCTTGTCAGCTCTTACTTTTAGTGGTGCATGTGTAAGCTTAAGGTTTAACTTAACCATGCTAATTAGTTCTTAACCTTACACGTGGCCCATTACAAAGCTTTAAAGAAAATTTTCCGAAGTTTCCTTGCTCTTCTCGTATAGTTCCTTAGCTTTTCGTCTAACACCATCTCACTAAGTCCCTTCTTTGCATGAAAACACTTAAACTTTACAAGTCTCGTCACATAACTTTTCTCGAGAACTACCTTAATTACCACCTCTTAACACACGTAGTCTTGCTTCATCATCAAACCTTAACTTTTCTTCACTACCTATCATTCAAAACACCTATTTTACACCTAGCCAAACTTTTAATCTCTTAACTTAGTTACGGGTCTTACACTTAGCAAGCTCCAACTTGTTCATTTTTGCAAAAATGTTGCCGTAAAATTGTGCATCTCTCTTGTTGCATTCCCCCACATTCTATTTCAATTGCATGTATTCAATCTTCACATCCCTACATTGACAGTGTAATGATACACACACATGAGCACTGGCACAGCTAAACATGCATATTTTGTTATTGTTAAACTGCTAAACTTGACTCGAGACATTTGTGTTGTATACATGTTACCTATAACAAGGATTTTGTCAACCTATGAGACACTGACACTCTATACTGGGTAGAGTCTTTGGGTTGGATTTGTATTTATTTATTATCAATTTCAAATACCTAAAGACACATTTGAAACACTGTTGAAAAAAGAATTTATGTTGGACACATATTTAAAGGCATAATAGATTAGATAAAAAAAATAGAAAATAAAAATGACTAGAGATTTTGTGCATTTTAGTGACCATTTAGTATTTTATACTGAAGTTATATGTATCTTAACAAATAAGAAATAACAAAGCTTATAAAAACGTGTCCGAATTTGATAGCTTGTAGAAATACAAATTATTGTAACCTTTTATGTAAACTATTGAAGCCTTATTGCATAAGATTGGAAGAAAAAGCAGGGAAAAGTAGAAGAGTTTATTAACTTGTGTATCGCAAATTCTAAAAGAACTTTATCCCTATTTTATATATCACATTTTACTTGTTTTATCTCAAGATTTTAGGCAAAAAGAAGTATAGTCCAACGATAGAACGTTAGACGAGGAAACACGTGCAACCAACAATGCAACGATCACAACAAGCTAGGCGATCTGAAGCATCACAGACAAATTTGGTTGGTGAAAATGTCAGAAAAGAGACAAAATTAAAGGACGTCTGTGCAACACCGATGCAACTTTATCAGGAACATTAATGAGGCGTGGAATGTCCTGTCAACACACTCCCCGCCTATAAATAAAGGCATTTACTTTAGAATTAGGTGTGCGAAATTGGATCTCGAAGAGCAAGTTCAATCCTCCCTTCATCCTTTCGTTTTAAGTTTTAGGTGAGAGCTTTGGGGAAGGAAAGAGGAAAGAGTTTTTTTTTTAGAAATTAGGAAAAAAAAGAGAGATTCGGGGAAAAGAAGGGGAAAATGTTTTTTTTTTTTTATGGAGAAAATATATCTTACTTGACATTTTTAAATGTCAAGTAAATAAAACTAATCTTGACGCTTTTAACCTGTGAAGTATTTAAAATAAAAAATAAAAAATAATGCATTTTTCCATGTTTTGTTATTCTTGACGTTTTTTTTTCATGTTACTTGACAGTTTTTATTAAAATTGTCAAGTATTTCAAAACTGCAGGGGTCAAGTATTGCTAGTTTTGTAGTAGTGATAATATTCAAGGAATCAACAACACGTAGGTTGTTCATCCTAGTCGCCTACTCAGTCGCTCAATTAGAGTATAGCATGATATATCTTCGAACGAATGTTTGTAGCTATTACAACCCAAGTCAACGATCTCATATGACCAGTGGATCAAAAATTGTGGAAGACATACTTAACGTAGAGGAAAACTCCACAAATGAAAGATGAAGAGAGGATTGTAGTCTATTATTCAGAAAGAAAGAGTTTTTCAAATTGCTTGAAAAAAAAACATGGGTGGAGGAAGACATAAGTACTCTTTCCAAATTTCAATTTATATGTATACCAACTACATGATCGTGTACAACATTCTTTATATAATTAAACGATCTAGTACATATAGTACACGATGACTTAGTTTTGTAAAGAATATTGTACATGGTCGCTTGTATTTGGTAAGTGATCGCGTATCTGTGGATAAAACAATTGCTTTGTATTATTATGATCATAATTGTAAGTGATTGTGCATATAAGTTACACGATCTTTTACCGTATCTTACACTATCGTGTACTGTTATTATTATTATTTTTTTTTTTTTGCATTATGATTCCAAAATTTATTTATTTTTTACTTTTTTTTTTCTTTTTGTAGACCATGGATATGTAGATCAAGAAAGCATGTTTGCTAGTGATAGATTCGTCATTTATGGTTAGTTTTTCTTCTTTAAACTTTTTTATAAACAAATTAGATTACATAATCATATGTTGGCTATATTGTTTTATTTGTTCTTTAAGACTGACATAAAAAGAGAAGAAGTGCTTAGAAAATGGCTTTTCGATGATCGTGTGCTGACGCCAAAGGGTGACAAGGTTGTGTGGACAAACCAAACTGCACACATGCCTATATGAGTTGAACGGACATTAAATTACTATTTTGAATATGCTCTTGGTAACATCTAAGATAAAAGAGGGTGGATAGGTCTCGACTACGGGATTGGGTTGCTCAACCTCAGAGAACACTTGATGGCTATTGCAACTGACATGAAGAAATGTAAGATCCTCGTGTTTAATTCTATACCCAACTATATTAAGCAAAGTCTTATTGACAAAGCTCTCAAAGCACTCGTATGATGCATCCCCTCACAGTTGATAGCCGTTGGACTATAGATGACAATACCATAATTCAAATTTGGCATGTGGCCAATAATTAGATCGAAAAAGACATTACAACATGGGAAGTCGTTGGATTGCGAAATTTTTTGTGCTAAATTTGTTGAATGTCTTGTAACAAATGCAAATTGTAGTTGTCTAAATGTAAAACATATGAAACTTTTTAGAGAATAGTATATGGTAGAATTTTGAGTAGATAAATTCTTTTGGTAAATTAAGTGTTTGTTTTGTTTATGATATGCTTGTACAATTTTTATTTTTTTTTAATTTTATTTAGCTTTTGACTGAGTGTTTGTATTTGTTTAAATACTTTAAAAAACAATCTTATAAATATATAAAAACGACTGTGTATATAATCCAAAACGATCGCGTATTATGCAAAATAAATCTAAACGATCGTGCAAAGTAACATAAACAATTATGCAAAATAACGTAAATGATCGTGTTAATAAAGCTAAACAATCTTGTAATATATCATAAACTACTACGTAGTTAAGTCAAAACGATATTGTAATAAAAACTAAACGATCATGGTCTTAAATCTGAATGATCAAGTTATCAATCATAAATATCTTGTGGTGCACTTTATACGATTGTGTGGTCAACTTTACATGATCTTGTTAGTACATGTAAACGATCTCTTAACTAAGTTTAAAGAATCTTGTTATGAAATCTACATGATCTTGTAGTCATTCATCATCTCTAATGTCATACATTTGTACATATATGTACTACAATGAAAGAAAAAAATTCACACATTTTCATTAATTGTTCAAACTTTGCTTGCAAGTCCTACTATTGTGTGATTTACGATTACAATTGGAACATCTTGATGAGCTATTAAATTTGTGTATAGATGGAACACTTTGTTTTCTAGTTTTCAGCTTGACGTTTAAAGATTAGAGGTAATGTTTTCACAACATCATCTTCAACTCTCCAATCCAAATGAGTTCTAACAAATTGAATACAACCACTATATGTTGCTGATAGCGTTTCTCTATAATAAAATTCATATACATAAGAATAGGTATCTTAATTAAGCATTCGTAGAACATCGAGCGCATGTGTAGGTGAAATTTCCTCAACATCTCATACTCAACAACTATAAGATCCCAAGTTTAACTTCACAATGAACTATTGATTTCCATCCATTACTTTGTATTCAATGATACTAATTGGATCAACTTAACAGATAAAAACAATAAAGGAAAATTAAAAAAAAAAAAAAAAAAAAAGAGAAAATAAGCACAAATAGGCACAAATAAACTATCACACCCCAAATAAACAGATAAGAAAAATAAAGAAAAATTTGAAAGACAAAAACGTCGAAGTATTAGTTATAGGATGCGAGTTAGTTACAACCTTGAAATTTTCTTATCGCAAAATCTTATTCTCAACTCCTTTTAAACTATTAACAACGCACTCAAAATGTAACGATGGTCAATGTAACGCTAAGCAACATAAATACAAACCAAAACGTATACTTTAATAATAACAGGCGTTTCATATATTATTACAATACTCTGACCAAATAACCAATGCTTAACGATTTCTAAAACGCCTTTAATCACCTCGCCACAAATCCTTCAACTTTCTTCTCTACTTGGCCTAAACGCCTAATCCTGGAAGATAGATTTTTAAAACGTAAGTCTAAAAGACTTAGTGAGATTTTATGAAAACCTTTCGCAATACCTTTTCATAATCATTTCGTAAAAATAATATCAAATCATTTCATACTGACAAATCATTTCATTTTGCATAAATCTTTCTTTATGCTTAATAAATCATTTGATTTTGCCAAGGATCCCGAATCGTTCTCTATGCTTGGTCTCATTACCTCGCGTTTAGGCTACTGTATCAACAACATCTGAAAAGATATAGATTCGTCCTTGTTGCTCACGTCGTTAAGCTTTATAAGCTCCTTTCAACGTATAAGCCAACTTCTTATCACCATGTAGCTCGTACACCCCATGGTGGCCTTGACTCTTTATGTTCATATAAAAATTAGCATCATCTCAAAGAAACATAGTATTGAAATTATAATCATCAAATTAAGTTTTAACATTATAAATCATGCTTGAAAATATAACTTTGCATACAAATCTCTTTGAAACATTCTATTTTGAATTCTTCTTTCAAATTAGTAAAGAGAAATCATAATAAAATTTTTTAACATAAATTCATTTGAGAGAAAAGCACTCACCAAACTTTACTAAAGAAGTCATTCTTCTTCTTCTCCCAAGCATTTCTCGCGCGACTAAACTAGCAACACTTTAACATTTTAACAAAACTCTCATCATCCCCTCCTTAGTTAGCTAAATCCACTTATTTATAGAGCCCCTAAACTAACTTAGTCATGCATAAACTCTTTTCAGTTTGCCAGCTCCTGCTTAAAACTTTACACGTGTAAATTTAATATTCAACTTAGCCATGCTTAAATCTTTAATCTTACACGTTAACCCCTGTCAAATCAGATTTGGCTTTTTCTTCACCAGACCTTGCTTTTCGCCTAACCCAAATCGCAAAAATTTTTAACCACTTAACATTTCTCACAAATAACTTTATCACGTGGTTATATTTTTACTATAAGAAACCTTCAACGTGAACTAACCAACTTTTACTAGCGTATAACTCTTATTACGAACTTAAACTCCAAGGCTTTCTTGCAGACTTCTTCTCTGCGAAACACTTGGTTCTTCTCGCAAAGACCACCCAAAAATCCTAGTCTAACACTCAAAACTTTCACTTTTTAACTTATGCGAAGACCTTTTCTCTTCTTATCGCACAACTTCGTTCACGAACTACCCACTTAATCACAAAAACGTATACTTAATCATAAAATATTTTATCGCTTAATCATTTTCTCGAATTTATTCAAACGTTAACTTCTTACTACTTAGCCGAATTTTACTTTCTTACTCAAATTATAAATGGGTCTCACATAAATAAAGATATTAATCTATTTGTATTTATCTGAGATAGGCACATATGGATTTTAATCTCTGTCTATATCAGACAGACACAAATAGCAATCTATCTGTATACATAAAAAACAGACATAGATAGATTTCTTTCTTCAATCTATCTGTGCCTCTTCGAGATACAAACATAAAAAAATATTGTTACCAATAAACTTCTTGACTTTTCATGTTTTAAACATAACATGTTCCCAGCCTAAGAAGTCAAACAACTCTTCATTGTAAAAAGTAACTTTACTTCGTTCATAAAACCACTTTTGCAATACATCTCTAATTGAACTAAGCATGGTAACCACAAGTAGTTCTCTAAGATCTTTAAACATTGAAATTACACTTTCTGCACAATTTGATGTCATCATTTTGTACCTTCGTCTTCGTGAATATGCCCGAAACCACTTCTCAAAACCAACATTACTAGAATAATCTTTGATACTTGGACAAACTGACTCCATACATCTTATGTGGTACTTAAATTCATTAATGGTGTAGGCATAAGCACAACTAAAGAAATATTTATCAAATAGTGCATCCTTAAAATGGAGTTCCAAGTTAAGAGATGTTTTGTTCACACACAATACTTAACATTAGGAAACACTCTTAAAACTTCTTTAAGGATGCTAAGATGTCTATTAGGAACTATGAGTAAATTATCTTGCTTTGAAAAACTACCTCTTATCTTATCTAAAAAGCGTGTCCATGATGCATCATTTTCAGAATCTACAGTAGCAAATTAAGAGGGAAGATTTGATTGTTACCATCTTGTGATGAGGCTGTTAATAGGATGCCACCAAACTTATACTTAAAAAACGTGCCATCAACAGAAATGATAGGTCTACAATACTTCTGTCCCTCAATTGATGCACCAAAAGCCATAAAGTAAACTTGAAATGACCACTATCATCCATCTCTAAAACAATGTGCATTTACCTATAAAAATTACAAAACATTTCTATCAACACCAACAAAAGAGAACAAATAAACTATGATAGATGTTAATATTTGTCTATCTAAGGTAGATTGTGATATTTGTCTATCTCCATCTATCTGTAAATGAATGTAAATTTGATATAGGAAGCTTATCATACCTGGGTTAGATTCAATCAATTTATCAAAGAAGCTTGGAATCAACATGTACTTCAACTATGTCACCTTTTAATATCTTTACTATTTGTTCGTTTGCCCCCCAAGCTTTTTGATAACTTATATTAACTCCAAGATTTGCACGAGCCTTATGGATAATTGCTTTTGGAATGGAATAGTCAATAGAAATGAACCTAAAATCATCTATCAAGCAACTGCCAATTACTGTTGAAGAAGCTTGCATATGACAACTTCGGGTAGTATTAAGTGAACAGTCATGGTTAGAAATGTATTTTCGTAGTATCCACAACTTGCACTTCTTATAAAGAGATGCCCTAACATACCATTTTCACCCTTCTTGCAAACACCTAAATTCAAGAGACCTCAAATTTGATACTGTAGTTCTAAACTAAAAGTTGTTCTTTATTGCTATTATGCAAAAACATTTTGAAAGCACTTCTTTACTTTCAAATAAACTTTTTTCTTCAAATCACCATGATAAGAAATCTCTCTTATAACTTCATCATTTGAAACATAAGAAGAAGAACCTATTGTAAGGCCCCAAGCCCAAAATTTGGAATTTGGATCCTTGACATTCCCGTGCATCCTTTACGACCTGGTAGCATCATCCTTACTATCCTTAAAGGCTTATTAGAGTGAAAGTTCTTCCCACAAACAAACACGAGTCCTTTCAGCATGCTTTGTCCTCACTCACATGCATCCTAGGAATATTCCCAAGAGGTCATTAAACATATAATTGCTCCAAGCTAAACACAGTTAACTTTTGAGTTCTTATGATCAAGCCACCGAAAAGGAAGGTGCACCTTGTTGGTATATGTATTAAATTTTAATTGTTTTAAGTCTTTCTTAACATTACTTTCATGTCCTCAGGATCCCTTTAATTCATATGTGATATTGATTCATTTATGTGTTCCTCCTAATCTTGGGCATTACACCTATATTCAACGCTATCTCAACATTCTCCCATACACTATTAGAAGAAGACCTTTCCAAAGAATTAACACTTACATGAACAACAAACGGATGTCTACTAGTTGCATCTTTAGCAAAAGCCAAATACCAAGCAACATCATTGTCTTTCACTATTGACACCACAGTTTGAACGTTGCTTTTACCAAAATCAAGTGAAACAGATAATTCTACCAATCCATACAATTGAATCCCTTCGTATATTAAACCAACAAAGTAATTAATGCTGATTCAGACATCTACCAAAATTCCAGCAACTGAGTAATTTTCATAGACATTGCATCCATTCCATTGACCTCCATAAAAAATAACTATAGGAATAGACATTGTATTATGTAAAAAAAATACAATTAACTATTTAATAGTGATAGAAAGAAATAGATAGACATAAATATACACCTATCACTGAAAAGAATAATAAAATGTACAAAACGATAATAATAAACACAATGCAAGAATAGACGATCATGCAGTGAAATAATATACATTAAACGATCGTGTTGACCATGATAAACGGTCATTTGACTATGGTAAACGATCGTATTGATTGTAGTAAACGATCGTGTTGACTTAGGTACACGATTGTTTGACCATGGTGATCGTAGTGAATATAGTAAACGATCGTGTTGATATTGGTAAACGATTGTGTTAATATTGGTAAACGATCGTGTAGTTCAATGTAAATGATTGTGAAAAACTTCAAACTATCGATCTTCATAATAAAATATAGAATTCTTACAGTAATATTTAAATCTTCTAAACATTTGAAACGAAAAAAAAAATAGAATTCTTACTACAAACAAAAATAAAAATAATCTTTATAATGAAATATAGAATTCTTAAAGAAATTTTATAATCGTCTAAACAATCTAGACAAAAATGATATTTAGAGTTCTTACAGAAAACAAACTCACTCCAATGATCTTGATAGATGAATATAAACGATCTTGATATTGTTGAAGATTAGGAAGTTGAAGAAGAAGAGAGAATATTCAAGAGGAATAATATTGTCAAAGATGAGGAAGAATATTGTTGAAGATGAGGAAGAATATTGTCGAAGATAAGGAAGAATATTCAAGCGAAAAAATATCTAAAAGAGCATATGAATAAATCACACAGAAGAAGAAGAGAAAGAATTGAAAAATCATCCCTCAATAATACAAATCAATAAGAGCAAATATGGAATTTATGAAAAAGTAATCGAGCTTCATGAATTTTTCTTAAATTGTTATACAAGCTGTAAATATTTACCACTTCTATTATATTTATGTAAATTTACTCATATTGATTATATAACCAAAACTATATAATTAATATTTTTTCACCAAATTTCAAAATCTTTATACCCATGTATATATATATTTAGTTAATCTAACATATTACACCAAATAAATTTCTTAACTTTCAATTCCAATTAATCTAACACCAAATAAATACCTTTAACTTCTAACTCCAATTAATCTAACACTACATAAATTCCTTAAATTTTTAAGGTGTTACAGAGTTATTGTACAAAAATCTCTTCTCATGGACAAAATCAAAGCACCTCAATGGAATAAGAAAATTTGCTTAGGTGACCTAAAATAAAAGACCCAAATGAAAAATGGATACCTTCTTAAAAATAAATGAAAAGTAGCATTTTGTATCCGTCATCACCATGTAAAATTACACTTTAACCTAAATGTTTTCTTTTCTCTTTTGTCCGTTTTACAATTTCTTTCTTTCTTCTTCTTCTTCCATTCTTTCCCTCTTAAAGATTCTTTTCTTTTTCCTTTTTTCTTTTGCATTTCTTCTTCTGGTTTTGTACTTTTTTTTTTCTTTTGGATTTCTTCTATCATTTTTTTGTGCATTTTTACTTTTTTTGTTTTGTTTCTTTTAAGTATTAAGTATTGATGATTGAGTGTTGAGCATAAGTAGCTAGTATCCTATATAAGATCGAATATCTAGTATTTAGTATATAAAATAGAGCGTGCATATAGTTTTTAGGGACAAATTACTAAATTTACATGGCAGCTGAGAGCACTTCTCATTCAGTTTTAGAAATTAGACTATTTTTCATTTGACTTCCCTTTGGAGGCATCTTTAGAATGAATGACCCAAAGGAACACACCTTCGGATTGAAACAAAGAAGGACAAGCATTGTAACAGAGACAGTTTTCTTCAATTAATCTTATGAAACGGAAATTTTGGGGGATTCCCAGGGGGTTCAATCTTGCTTATTTTTCACCAATTTGAACCTGGAGGGCCCGAAGTCCAAGCTCTAGTTTCTGATTCATGCAACGCTTGCAATGTAATGTGATTGAGTAGAGAAATAAGCAGCAAGTCACGGTTCCCACAAAGCGCGTGTGATAGTTACTCAGAGCAAAGCATGGATTCGTAATAATTGCACGACGCCCCTTTTGGCTGTCAACACTCATTCTACGTCCCCCACGGCCCCACGTCTCTACCCTCCCAATTGCACGGACATCTAAATCATATTCCCTCCTCCTCTCTCGAATCCGCTTTCTCTCCCCCACCGTTGTCTCCTCCTCGCGATTGAATCATGAAAGCTTCATCGTCTTCTATGACGGTCTCCTCTATGTCCAACTTGCTCTTGCCTCCTCGACGTAGGCTCCGTCTTGATCCTAACAATTCTTTGTTCTTTCCTCGTAAGTTGTTCTCTCTCTTTCTTCTCATTTGCAGTTGTTTAGATTTATATTTCCAATGGAGAGGTGTTTCGATGTTTTTGAATTATATTGTTTTAATTATAATTTGAAATTGGATGTTTCAAACTCGAGTAAGTGGATGATAATCTTCTATTTGGATAATGCGAGTCGAAGCTATACTCGTTTTCTTTTGGATTAGAATATTTAACTTTTCTGAATTGAATTAAATAATGGTTCTACTTTTCAGATTTTTCTGCTACCATTTGCGAGTTGAAGCAGGGGAAACTGTACAGAATTATTGTTTAGAATTTGTATTCATCTTTAACTCTGTTTTGTTTGATGGGTTTTTCTTTCCCTATAAGTGAACCCTGGAAACAGGTAAAGAGCGCCATCAGAATGAAGAATACAAGCAGATCCCATGTAGCTTTCAAGGTTTTACTTAATTATTTTTCCATTGCAGGCCTACTTTCACTTTTTGTTTTTCAATTTTTCTTATATTGATTTCTTACTTCTTAAGTCCCAACAAGCCGATCGTACGGAAAACGATTATCTCAAACGTCAATGCATGTGATTCTGTTCTTCCATGTACCTTTCTCAAATTCCATGCATGTTAACTATTTGTTTTTTTTTCTCGGGTAATTAATGTTTTTGGGAACTTTATTAAAAGATAAAGATAGTTTCAGTAAATCCATCTAACAAATTGCTTGTCTCTTAGTATAGTTTGTCCCGGTGGTCTGCTTGATCTTCTTAATCTGTGAAAATTTGCATTTCAAAATTGTTTTCAGCTTCTTGTAAAGTTGTGTTAAGAACCAGGGTAGTATGGGATACCTTTGCCCACATAGGTTAAAATGAGATGACCAATGGTAGTTAAGGGGCTTGACTCTCCCACCCCAACAACTGACTTTTGGGGTGCGGTTCTCTGAAGTACTTAAGTACCTGACAACGGTATCAAAGTCGGTTGTTGACGATTCGAAGTGGAACCGGTGGAAGGTTCAAATTAGGTGTGGCCGAGTGAAGTACCGTTGGGACATCAACTTTCGGGGGAAGGGGTATTGTTAGGAACCAAGGCATTATAGGGTTCCTTTATCTCACATTGGTTAGAATGGGATGATCAACATGGTACTTGAGTGAATTAGCTCTCCCACCCCAATAGTTGGCTTTTGGGGTATGGTTCCCTAAGATGCTTAAGTACTTAACAAGTTGTTCAGTTGAGGCAAACAAATTTGTCGAAGGTTTTATCCGCCAATGGGTATGATTTTATATCAATCATTTTTTTTCGAGTTCTTATTTTTTCAAAGAATCATTATAAGTTTTAACTAATTCATCAATTAGATCGTTGGAGTTGTTGTAATAGTACTCTAGGTTATGATTTTCCTATTGACATTACCAGCAAGGCAGGTAAAGGCTGGTGAACTGCATACTTGTTTGAATGTCATTTCAAATCAATGTGAAATATTCATTTCCATACTTTAGATTCTACACAGTATAGAAAAAAAGGGAAAGTCTATGGCAATCAAAAAGACAGTCCGTTAAAACCTGTTTATATGACTTGATTCTACATAGAAGCTAACATTACAGGCTTAAATTTCTTTTATATGACTTGATTTTTTTAAAGTTTTAGAAGCATTTCTAGTTAAATTTTTATCTATATGATGTCCATTCATTGAAAAATGCAACAATTCATGCATAACCCTGCTTTCTGTACACTGCTCGTTGATATTTTCAATTTTAAGTTATCTATACTGTAGAATGTAGATTGTGTCATTGGTTCTTTGTGTATTGAACAGACCTTTTCGAATGTCATGCCAGGAATCAGGAGATGTACGATTTTTACTTGTTCTAGCTCTACAGATAATGATGTGATACAATGATGTTCCAGCTCATTTGCTCATTCCTGTGGATAAAATTCTTTATTGAAGTTAATCCATGTCACAAGTGGTGAGATTTGGGCATTTGCTGAGGTCCAAACGGTAAAATTATTTTATGTTCCAACACTTCAACCATTCGTTTTCCTTGAGGGCAAAAGGCTGCTTAGCTTGTTGCATTGTTTAAACTACTAAGGTGACTCGTGAAAGTTCTCTAAAAAATTTGTATGTTTATGTACCCATTAGCTCCAATTTTTTTTTGTTTTTTGCTGTTAATATAGCATCAGATCAGAGGTCGTGTCTAGTTTCAATAAGTGTAGTTTTTTCCATATATGTAGACCCGTTAATCATCTGATGGTGATGTTATAGGAGGGAGTACAGCAAAAAGAGCACAAACATTTGGCCCTTTTTTAGATTTTCTCCTGCTATTTCCTTAAAAAAAAAATCTTTCTTTTATCTCTAACCGAACCTTAGTACTTAACCATGCAAAACTACAACACCTGTAGTTTGTCGTTGAAAGGAGTGCGACAATGAGTTGTTCAATGTAGGCAGCCAAGGAATCTGTGTCATATATCAGCTTAGACGTAACTCATCAGGAAGGCTCATTCTAACTTCTAGAAATGACTTGACTGCTGAGAAAAAATAGTTCACTTCTACGGCTCTCCTTGCAAAGACACAGCAACTTGGAGACAAGCAAGGACCATACAAAAATCTAACTCCCCTGCCCCATTTCTTTTCTGTGCATTTTGACCATTAACTACATTGGAGATGAATCTAAGCAAAAATTGGGTGTCCTGAAACTCTCAAACCCCACCTATAAAGCACGACACTCCTAAATGGTTCAGTATCACTTGATGGATACCGGCACATGTCCAACACATGCCAGCTGCTGTGTCCATTATTATTATTTATTAGTTTTATTTTTCAACGTGTTAAGACACTCAATGGAGACGCAAAGGACAAGTGATCTGCTAAAATTTAGGGGGAAAAAGACAATGCACAACATGCTACTTTGACCCTTTTAAGCCCATTAGGGTTCAGTGTTCAGTCCGTATTGTTTGAAATTCTAGGGTTTTAACCACAATTTCTCACAGTTGCATAATACACTAACTCTCAAACCCATGATCAACAGCTAATCGATTCTTTCTTGTAGCATGAGGAAAATTTGCTGAAGGCTTGTTTGATTCTAATTTGTTGTTTTGTTGTGTTAAACTAATTACCAACTTATTGGGATTTGAACAATGTTATGATGTTGGCCATCTTATCTATTGTTTTTTTCATGAATTGTGTGACTGTTATTTCGATGCTTAAAGGTAATATTTCATAATATGTCAAAATATGCACACATACATTTACTTTTGTAAAAAACGGAAGAAAAAAATAAGAATAGTGTGTTCCAAATGTATCGTGTCCTGCTTTTTTTAAAAATTAATACATCATCGTGTTTGTGCTGTGTCGTATTTATGTCGCATGTTAGTGCCTCTGCTTCTTAGAACCCCACAATCTGAACCTTGTATTGAGCAAAAGTGGTAGCAGATATTCAATGTGAAGTTGCCATTGATTTAAAATTTTTGTTGCTTCCTCTAATTGTCTGTTTCCCTTAAGGGGATAGACTTCTAATCTTTATTTTTACCTTACAATCTACATTGATGTCCGTGAAGCTGGGTTGATCCCCTCTCCCCCCAAAATAATTCTAGTTTAGAAAAACTAAAGCCTAGTTCGTTGGATTAGTATACGTATTTAACTAAAGACATAATGCAAGCATAATTAGCCTTATTTCTCTTGTTTGAATGAAAGGAAAGTCACGAAAAGCTGGTAAACCTGCCGAAAGAAAAAGGTTGGTGCTTCGTGTTAAATGTGGATTACACTGTATTAAACTCTCAAAAAGGACTCTGAACAAAGTGTGAAACTTTTAACCCAAAACTTCTTGTTTTCTATGTTTAGTAAGTTAGTAACCATAACTGGAATCATTTTGGTGAAGAACTCCATTTCTTTTCCTCAATTTTCTGAGTAGATTGTCAATGTCAACCCTTGTCATTGTTCTAGTAGGTTGCTACTCTTGTGGGGCACATTGTCTCTCAAGAATTAATGAACTATATGGAAGTTTCGGTGTTGATATAGCATCCAGAAATCTTGTAGGAAGGGGTTTTAATGATCTATATGGAAGTTTCAATGTTAATGTATGTATCTGCCTGTATCTTTCAGGTTAAAAGGTTTAAAGTTGTTTAATATTAAATTTGAAGAAGTCAAACAGTTTCTTCCTTATTTATAGCTACCATGTAAATTTAATTATAATTCTAAAATAATGTACACATGTCTACAATTGGCTTTAATCCAAGCCCTAAATTCTATTAGAAGTCTAAAAACAAGCCCATTGTGATCGCACTACATCCATTAAGTTCTACAATGAGATTGAGGTAATTTCCTTGAGCTTTCGTAATGGAATAAATTGATAATGTAACTATAGGGACTGTAAATTTCAGTTAATCATGTCAACTGCCAAAGGAACTTCTGTAATGAATAAGTGTGCTATGGAGGTTTTCACATGCTCAAGCACTTTACAACATTTCAAACTATTGACCATATTTGTGTCACTGTTGATATATTTTTGGTATATAGAACTTGAGGACGTAATTATACCATTTATGGAAAATTTTGTTCAAGTTAGGTCGTTATTGTAGTTTTGGTAGTGTAATTGGAAAGAGATGGAAAGATTTGTAAGACAGTTTTGTTACAATGTGGTGGCTGGATTAGAGTTATGATTTATTTATTTTTTTTAGAGTTGAAATGTTAAAGCTATAGAAATTGTTTTGAATTGCGAGTTTGTATTGTTTAAGGGTTTCTTTTCTGAGTATATCTTATTCCCTTACTCTTTCATCTTGTTTTTTAGTTAGTGGTCAATAAATTAGTGTTCCGTCTCTGAACTTTAATATGACTATTGACCAAAATTATTTGATCAAAGTTTTTAGAGGGTTGACATTGTGTTATTTCTTCTGAGACTATCAATTTTATCCTATCTCTTTATTGAGTAAACTAGTAGTAAGTCCCTTCGGTGTCCTTATTATCTGCCTAAGATTGTGCTGTCTATTTCATGTTTTTTCATTTGTTCTGATGTAAATCCTAAGCTGTGTTCTTGTTAGACTCTTTGAAAGCTATAGCACAGAAAAATATAAGAAGATTCTCGAAACTCCATTATCTTAAATTCCAAATCAGTATCCCATCATGTCAAGGTTGAAGTTTATATTTTTTGTCATATCATTTGTAATCGTCAGTAAAGATGAAGATATTTCTCTTGTTCACTGTTTAGCAGTTTGACTTGAAATTCTCATTCAACAAGTTTATAATATCATGTACGTGCAAAGGAAATTGCTTGGAAAATTGCACATATTGCGGCTATGTCTTATCAGATCCTGTTCTGTGTAGTACATTTGTTCCTTTTCTTACACACCCCTTGGTAGTGAAAAGATAGTGTGAATTATTTTTTTGATCTTATACGTACATAGAAGAGAATAGGACTTTTTACAAAATATATATCTATATCTATTTATCTATAAATGTGTATATTCTCTAATCCAGCTTATTTGAATTTTTTATGCATTTCTACAGAACTATCGTTTACTTCGATCAGGTAGAAGCGCTTGAAACCTTTCCTGAACATCTGTCAAGCTAGATTGTTAAAAAGGCATAGAAGGAATGTGAACTTACCCTGACGTTCGACATCAGCATGGATGCAAAAAGCTTTACCTGTAGTTCAGATGGATTGAGTTCTACAAGCCTACAATATTTAGCTTCTCTGGAGAATAAAGAGATGTAAACAGGCTTTAATAGACCGTCTCTTTTATTTGGTCTTAATATGATCCATCCGTTGCAGCAGAATAGTGATGCTAAGGGATGAGTAGTTCAACTTGAATTTTATTGTTCATCTGTGACAGTCTTTCCATGGAGAAAGAAATATGAAGTTTTAATTCTATAATATTGGTTGCGCATGGCATGGCAATCGGTACAGACACGCAAGTAAAAGAAATTGTGTAAGTTATTGGCTTTTGCATTTCTTTAATTTCTTTGTTTTCTTCTTTTGTCACCTTCAGATTTTCCTCTATATGTAGACGTGAATTACCGTTAGTGCAAAAGCTTCTCATGGAAAGTTTCTGGAAGTTTCTTCATGTGCATTGTTTTCCATTTTTACTGGTTTTTGTTCCATATTGGGCTCCAAAACGGCCCATCCCTGCCTCTTGCGCTTCTGCTTAATTATTATATCTAAGAATCGAACAACAATTTTGGAATTCAATGTTTTGAGCTATTACAGCATAATCATTTTCTTGGAAATTATTGTCTTCTGAGGATTAAAGAATCTATATCTTTTCAATCTTTCTTTTTCCGTTCTCCCTGCGGTTTTGTTTATAAGAGTCACCGAGTAAGATTCCTTTTTCTAATAGTTTATTTGATGCACTGTTTCCGAGTAAGAATCCAACAGTGACATTATTTGTTGCCTATATTTATAGTTTCTGTTGCAGGGTGCTAGTGTTGGAACTACATAGACCGCTAAAATTGTCAACCGTTTTTATTAGCATAGAGGGTCCCTCATTTACTAATTGTGAAATTGACTCTTTTGTCTACCTTCAAGAGTCTTGCCACTATCTTAAGTAAATCTGCTTATTCAAATTCTTTTTAACTATTGAGAAATTTTGGTTTTCTCGGTATATTTATCCTTACCTTTGTGATTTGAACATCAATTTTTACTGCCTGAGATTACTTCAAATTTTAATGAGTTTCTCCTCAGAGCAAGCGTGTGAGATTATCATGCAGAGGAAAATACAAGTTTCTTGCACATTTATATTCTGCTTTTCTTGTGCTTGTTTAATTTAGATGATGTGGCCTGTGAAAGGATTCAACATTGGGTGTTATTATCAATACTTTGACGAACTAATAGTGGATGTTGTATTTAGAATTCATGTCTAGGTACTTCTAATCTTACCTTACACCAGATGAACACGGATGAACTACTCAGTTCACAGAAGAAAGAGCTATGTGGGGGCATTTCTAAGTTGTGCTTAGGTACATCCACTTCTTCATGAGATAAAATTAGGAAGGGTGGGAGTGGGGGGCCCGAAAGTAATATGCTTAAGAAGGCATAATTATGCAGCCCTTTTTCATTCTTTCATAGGGGTTGACAGGAGAGACATGACACACCACTTTCCTCTCTTTTTAGATGCATTTGAAATGGGGCCATCATTCTCTCTTATACCCCATGTCTCTTTGCACCACCTCACCAACCGAGCACAGTTTCAAATATTTATTGGTCAAACACAGTGCAATTGAAAGGGAACATGCTTATATATATAATTTATATATATATATTTGTTCTGTTACACTTCCAGACATACTGGTAATACTGTATAGCACATATATGATCCTCGAATCCTCATAAAACTTCACTAATTCTCAATTTCAAATCCTAACCATGTTAAGAGAACAGAGCTACACTGTTTCTCAACATATTTCCTTATGTACATTGTTTTTCAACTGCTGAATGAATATGTTCCCCACCATTACCTCTTCTCCATATGTCATATAAATCCCTATCCACTGGTCACTCCATTTTCTCAAGAAAAGAAATGGGAAAAGTTGAAAGAGAGAGAGAGAAAGAGAAACCCACAAAAAAAGAAAAAAAAGAAAAAAAAGAAAAAAAGAGGAAGCTTTAATATGCCCTTCTTATAATATATACATGATTTTTTTTATCATAATCTAAAAGAGATACTTTTCTTGCGTACTTGTGGTCAAACAGGTGTTCGTGCTGTAAGGACCCACTGGCTATCCTATCGAGCGACAAGAAGCGATGGGCTGAAAGGTTGAAACCTAAGAAGCCATATTGCTCTTTTGTATTGGATATAAACTTCAAGGTCTAATCACGTCGATGCTTTGAATTTTCTTTTGTAGGAGCTTGAAATAAATATTTATATGAATTCCAAGCACTTAGCTTAGCGAAGGAAAATCGTTGCTTTGGAATCACAAAACCCTTTCTTGTCATCTTCATGATATTTAAATCTCTTTTTGGGCCATCATGTCAGGTATTTTTCTTTTTAAATTAATGTTTATCCTTTGCTACATGCTACACCATAATCAAAATGCATGTTATATGCCTGGGCACAAAGTGTTATACATCACTAGCCATCTAATCCAGGCCTCCAAAAGTAGCCGACCAACAGAAACTTAAAAACTCATTTTATTGGTGATAACATGTGATTTGTGGCCTCAATCACAGAAACTCATTGGCTAATTTTTCCTTTTTTTCTTTTCCTGTCTCTTCTATTTTCTTTATTTAATATTACCAAAGCAGCGACACTGACTTGCTAATGGTTTTTTTTCTTACCTAATCAGGAAGTGTTCCTTAGTTGGCCTTCGGTTTGGCCTATGAAGTCATCATTATAGCTCTGACTTTCATTTAGTTGTCGTATAGCTCTGACTTCCATTTTATTATCTATGAAACAGCGTCATAATATTGGCAAAATGTTCCATAATCACATCTAATCCGAACCGCTCTTAAAGAAATATGTAGTGCTTAAAAGTAATGATATCCTATAAAGTAAGAGATAAGATGTTTGATTAATGACTCCATTTGTTGGATGAACAAATAGCTGAGTCCAGCTAGAACCCAGTTCTAACTATCTTAGATTCTAAATCCTATTATGCTTTTTATTTTAAAAAAATTGATTTTAAATTAGCTTCAATACTAATATTCTGTCATGTTTTTCACTTTTCTTACACTGTAGTTTGATGGGACAATAATTTGTCCTATGAATGTCCAATTAACGTTTTCTAATTTACCAGAGGCTGAATACAATAATTCCCCAGCTCGACTTCTTCTGAATGAAATGAATATTTAGTTAAATGCAGGATGTTCTCACAAAAGATGACATTAGTAAATATGAAATAAAAACAATACTATAAGAAAAGAATCGCTAACAAGCTCGATATTCATTCTGGTTAAAAGAAGTTGATCTTGTGGTACAAATTAGTGCTTTATGATTTAGATGTTAAGCATTAGTATTTAATCTAACCTCCTGTAATAAAAAAGTGTATGATTCCATTTATGACAATGTCTGGAAGCTTTTCTTTCTGCTAGTTCCTCACCATAAACACGTGGATAACCTCTCAAGTCAATGTAACCTAAATGTTAATCATAAATGTTTGGGGCACTTTTGGCATGGGACTGTGCATTTGCACAAAATGTGGTATTACAAATCCGTTATGAAAAGCACACAGTGAAGCATACAAAGGTTTTTTTTTTTTTAAAAGGAAATTGGAAAAGATAAAAGTGTGACATTTTATTTTAATTTTCTAGGAGAAAGATGGTTCTTAATTTATAATATATATACATACAGTTTCTTTTGACTATCTTATAAAGGGTCTTACTTTCTGCAGCAGCTCTGAGATACGATTAGCATTTACTTATTTAATGTCAGGTAGTTGGGTAGGGGAAGGCAGGCCATAATGCTGTTGATGATCCTTTTGTCGGCGGAAAACATGCATGGAACGAATTACGTGTCGATATGAGGCAAATTAGCTTCATCGAAATGGAAAGAGATGAAAAGAGATTGGTAAGTAGCAGAAATTAATCGAGTATGTGATCAGCCTATTATGATTTCTTTTTTTACCGAAAGAAGAGTTATGCATGCATTCCAACTTTAAGTTTCTGTTCTTTTGGTTTTAATTGAGATTGAACATTTCTGCAGTCGCATACCAAGTTTGAATTGATTGCAGGTCACCGAAAGAATTTAACCTTGTTGACCACAATTGAATATTTTAGTTTGGCTAGTGTGTTTGAGTTGATACTTTAGTTTGACGAATGTGTTTGAATTGGATACTTTAGTTTGTCTAGTGTAGGTCTAACGTTTCTCAAACTTACATTGATTGCTTGTTAATTATACCTTTTTAATTGGATACTTTAGTTTGTCTAGTGTAGGTCTAACGTTTCTCAAACTTACATTGATTGCTTGTTAATTATACCTTTTTAATTGGAGTGGGAGATTTGAGTCAAAGATCTCTAGGTTCTCAATACATTTAGATACAATTGAGTTAAGTTCTTGTTAGCATTGGTTAAGTATAGTATATACACTTATAAAATATACCGAATAGCCTATATAATAAAAATAATAACTTTTACTGAAAAAATATTAAACTAATGTTTTAATCATAAAGTGTATAAAGTTATTAATTATAATTATATTTCTCATATATAAATGATATATTTTAACTTTAATAAAGACTCTTTCTATGCTGTGTCCTAGATTTAAAAAAAAGAAGTAAAAGAATGTATTATATCATATCTGTGTTTCATATATATATATTTGTGCTTCTTACTTCCGGATAGTTTTTAAAATTTTCTATTAAGTTCCTGCATAATAATGTTGTTAAAATCAAATTGGCATATGATTGTATGGCATTTGAAGTGTCATGCGATAATAATTAGGTAGGTATTTCTTTTTCTTTTAGTTAGGTTATATGTTTAAAATATTCTGTGAAAATATTTGATTGAGTGGATTTAAAATTCATGTAGGGCTAGTTGAACTTTTAAATGGGGTGGAGTGATATAGATATTTAACATTCCAGACACTATGTTATAAAATTTCTCTTAAAAAATAACTCCTTTTAAAATACCCCATTTCGATATACTTTTTTCTTGTTCAATTATTGTATGGATGTCATACAGTAATCGTTGTCTCATCTACCTAACTAAAGCCATAGTAACTAAACCAAAATCATTATTAAGAATATAATGGAGAGTTTGTTGGAACATGAGAGAAGAATATTGACGTGATTTCCATATCTAGAGGTGTTGAATGATGTAATATTAAATTTGTTTTGATCTAAAAGTTAAGTTAGTTGGTAAAGACAAATTTAATATTATATCATTTAACACTTCTCATCACTTGTGAACTAGAAACATGAATAATGCACCACAAGTGTGTGAAAATTTTAATTGGAAAAGAAAATAACAATTTAAGGGCTGGAACGTAAGACCTCCTGGATGCATCTGCACTGTACCATCTAAAACACCCATTCAAATTGATTTTCACGGGTGCATTTTTCATATTTTTAGCTCAGTTGTGATGGTGTTGACCAATAATATTAAAATTTTCTTTACTCGATAGCTTATACTTTTGAGTCAATTGTTGATTTAAAAAGTTAGGTGTTTCATTCATTCATTCATTTCATAGTTGTTGTAGGAAGAAAAGAAACGAGAAGATGCTAAAACTTAGGATCGGGATGATAATAGGTGTCAGAATAGTTGAAATTACTCCTCATTGATATTTATTTCTGTCTGAATATGTTTTGAAACATGTAATTGATATAATGATGGTCAGAGATTGCTGTGTTCCCTAGTAGAAATTGGTTTACCTGATTATGCGTCCAGAAGCCAGTAGTAATTTGACCAGTAAATCTTGGCATATAAAGTTGGCTAAAAATTCACAATATGTTTCTTTTTTTTCACACTATTTCTCTGCTTTGGATATGATTGTTTAAAGTCATTAGTTTGTTTTTTCTTTGCTTTTTGTATGGATAATAATCATAGTGAAGTGTCATTGAAGCAGGCTAAAAGGTGAGAGAGCCTCGAATCTGCCATGAATTGAAAGCTACGTTTCAATTTGTATGTGCCCAGAGAAATGGCTGTATGAAACCCATGATTCTGTGCCCCTTCCCAGTGGGAAACTGTGAAACTCGACCTCCAAAGCCTTCCTTTTCAACCCAAAGCCTTCCTTTTCGACTGTCAATGGAGGGAATAGTAGCTACCAATCATATATCTTAGACTAACACTTGTTTTCTTTTTCTTTCTGTAATTAAATTATACTACGAACAAACCCTCTCATTTTATAAGATTCATAAGTTACCTTTTTTTGTCTATCGAATTTCAACCCAAGAATGATGTACTCATAGGACAACATTGAAGGAGCACATTAAAGATTCATACCAAAAAAAATTGAAGAAACCTTTCGATTTTTATAAGATTTATGAGTTACTCTTGTTAATGTAAAACTTCATGTATATCATTTTGACTTTTATTAAACAACTTATGTATCTCTTTTTGTAAGTTGTGTTGCATTAGATCTTCGATGATATTTTAAAAATTGTAACACTCTTTTTTATAATGGAGTTGAGTTGAATTTTAAACTTAAAGTTAAATTGAAAGTCTTTTTTATAATGGAGTTGAGTTGAATTTTAAACTTAAAGTTAAATCGAAAGTCGAATGTAGGTGGTAGCGTTTAATATTAGATTCAAAACATTAGAGGCAATGTAAATTTGCATGTGAATAAGGAGTTTGTTTATACACAAAGCAAAACCAAAATATAGATATGATATGTAAAAGACAGTCAAAATTGGGAAATCTTTAGTTTATCAATATTAATATTAGAAATTAATTAATACTGTCTTCGCTCTTCACATTGAGAGCAGGAATCCTTCCTTAACGATTTGGTTTCGATTCTTCCTTTATTGATCCCATACATCTTGAATTGGTAACATAAAAATTTGGAGGGACCACTTTTATTTTATTTTCTATCAAAATATATTATGTTCATCTTCTAATTAGTTTTAACATATATATATAATTACATTTGTATAGGTGGAGATTCAAATTAATTATTAAAATATTAATTTAAAAGTGCTTCTAATATTTGGAAATTTTCATTTTCTCTTCTAAATTCTTTAATATTTCTCTACTATTTAGGAATTATTACTTTGATAGTTAATCTTTCTACTTTAGCAGCATTTTGAGAGAGTACTTGATTGATTCTAAATTGAATTGCATGAAAATAGTTATAATTTGCAAATCTAATTTTTTTTTTCAATTTCTTAGAATTTAACTAATAAAACTATTAGCATAGAGTTCTAATTCCATACCATACCATATATTTCCAAGTCATGGTTTCTCCCATTCTATGATTCTTAACATTACTTACTCAAAATGGATGAGACATAAAATAAATTTGACAACCAAATCATGTTTGATTCAAATAAATAAATGATAAAAAAGGGGTAATAGGCAATTAGTCCCTCTCCCTCCACTTGTGCAAATGGTTACCCAATTTAGTAAGAAAATGGGTAGTGAGTGGTTAATGGGAGAGTGAAGAAATGTGTAATTAAGATTTGTTGCATTACTTTTTGAAACCCTAATTATTATTTATCTTTTGTTATCAAAATTCCTCCCACTTTGAGTTTCATATAAGGACTGAAATCAAACAAATAATAATAAAACAATATTATAATACCACACTCCCAACTCAATTTTTTCATTTTTAAAAAAAGAAATCATCCTGTCTTCAAGTCACAAGTCAATGGTTAACGATCTACCTTTAAGATTTGTAGGCTTAATTTTCATAAACAAAAATAAAAAGAGTTTCTAACAATGAGTTTTTTTGTCACTGAAAATACTATAGTGTTCCTTTAATTAAATTATCTATTATATTTGTCAATAACTCAACTAATTAAGATATATGCACTTGATCAAAAAGTTAAAAGTTAAAATTCTCCGTGTCATATGTTTCTAAACTCTAAATATTAAAATGAACCAGAACTCTTTCTAATAAATTTTGGTATAATTCAATGATATATGTAATCAAGAGCTTAAATTTCATTTCTCCACTAATTTTACACGTTTAATGCTAGCTAATATTAAGTTGCACTCATCTTCTTTATGGATTATTTTTAAATTCACACATATATATAAAAGTTTATTGCATGACAACTTATATAATGAGTAATTAGATAGAGTGCACAAGATATTTAGAATGAAAAATGCATTCAATCATTCAATTAATAATAACAGTACGATAAAAATAAAATTTGTACAAAGAGGGTCGTGTTTGATCACTATACAACTAAAATTTGAATGTTTTAAAAAGTATTTAAAAAATGTATGTAATACAATTTGGTTAAAAGTCTCTTTATCTCTATACAATGATCAAGCAGGACATGCCAATAAGTGGGAGCCTACCTGTGTGTAGGTGCACCATCTCTGACCCCACAACTTCTCCACCTCTTGTTCTAATTTCTTAAAAATTCATATTAAATGGCTTCATTTTGCTCTCTTAATGCATTTTGAAAATACAAAAAACAAACAAAAAGAAAAAAAGAACAAAAAACAAAAATAAAACGATTAATTAGTGAACCCTTTTTTGGATAAATATATAGTTGAATGGTTGGGAGCCACACCACCGGTCGGGAGTTTGACCGCCGCACTCCGGCCGCCCGTCCACTCAGCACGTGATCTCAAATATGGTGGTGAGATAAAAGTCAGCGGTCAAACCACCCACAAATTATTGGGGTGTCAACACGTGTCCCACTTGTAATATAGTGGATACTCTTCTCATCATACCATCACACCCCTCTCTAATTCCTTTCCAATATGTAACCACATGTCGACTTATGTTAGATCATTGTGTTTTTTTTTTCTTTTACACATTGGGTGTATATTCACTCATTACATAATAATTCTCAGGTTAAACAACCAGTCTGTGCCTTATACATCTCTAATTAATAACCGACAAATGGTCTAAATTAACCGGTTCTAGTTTCACTTTTTGAAAATTAGCACACTTCTTGAAAAGTTCGGAAGGTTGTTCTTCTCGACTGAGATTGAGCCTGAAATTTTAATTTAAACGTTAAGATTTCAAGCAGTCCAACGTCATGAAATGACAAAATTACCCTATAGAAACCACATTAGGTCCTCACTTCTCCGAGTTTTCCTTCGTCCTATTCCCAAATTCGATCTTCTCAACTGTGATTTGCATCTTTCAAAACGTTTATCCCCTACATTAATCTTTGTTTTGAAGAGGTATTTCACTATTTCTTATATTTAGTTAGAAACTTCACTTTTTAATATGGAATGTTAGAACCTTCAAAACTTCTTGCCAAGGACATGTCTTCTTGCCCAAACCTGAATGCTAACTTTTGCTTGCAAAACCCTTCACTTACAAAAGCTCTTTGGCTGCAAGCCCTCTTCTCGCCTAAGCTTACTTGCATAAAACATCCTTGCAACCCTATAACTTCTTCCCAACCTAACCATTTCTCATATAGAAAAGATCTCCTCGCCAAGCTCACCATCACGACCACACATAACAAGGCTTGTGGCCTCCTAGCCTTAAAGCCCAAAGCCAAGCAACTGCACGCATGAGATTGTCCTTTGGAGGTTCTCTATGCCAACAACTTATTTTCTCCCCTAGGCCATTAGCAAAACGCCTAAGCCTTTACCAAAATGCCTACTATCTTATAAAATAACCTCTTAACACTTAGTCAAAATTTCAATCAACAAGCTTTTTTCCTTCTTTTTGGCCGCCAAGTATAAGCTTAACACTTAGCCAAATTTCCTTTCTTCTTCCCACCTAACAAAGAACAACAAACACTTAACTTCTTATAACACTTAGAAATTTTAGGGAGTTTAAAAAACTAGGATTTACATGGTGAGTCATTGATCAGGGTCATCGCATGCTAGATGTTCACTATGTACCTCTTCATCATGTAATTACTACGTTCTCTTTGAATACAAATTTTCCTATTACTTGTCCAAGTGTAAGTGAAACAATAGGTTTTCTAGGTAATTTAGGGTCGAACACAGGAAATTAATATCAAAATCTTAGTTCTAAGATCTACTCTTCAGCTGGGCGGTATAAAAGAATCTTGTATACAGTATAAATGAGTGTAAGTTAAACTATATCTACTTATTTACACTAGAGAATCTATAAAGGTTGATTAACATGAAAGTGCGGTGGAAATGTGAACTAACTTGTATGTAAGAAAGAGGTGAAGGAATGTCTATGCATTACTAGGCGATTAAGCAATATGAAAGCGTTGATGCGATATTACTTAGTTAATTGGCTTATGATTAAGGCGAGCACCTCTTAGTGTCCTTAAGCGCCACACTTGCTCACCTCTCAAGATCCAAATGACTAAGCTTAGTCAAGTAAGGTATATCTAGAAGAGTTCACTTACAAGACTTGTAGAGCTTCTCTTTTAAGGGTGACAACCTCTCGGCACCAAATACCTACACTTGTTCTCCTTTCCAACACAAATGATGGAAGTTATCTCGCCAAGGTGGAGTTTGTCTCCAAACTCCTTCTTGCGCGCTGATAACTTGTAGAAATAGAAGTTATTATAGCCTTTTTTTATAGAATAACGAGGCCAAGATGTAGAAGAAATGTATCAAAATGTGTAGTTATGTTGAAAATGCATAAGTAGTTAGAAATATACCTTACATAAGCTTTCATGTCTGTTTTACCATGTTCTTAATGCTTTAACGCAGGATGATAAACAAAAAGAAGAAGCTAGCGAATTGCAAGGGATCTCGTGAAAAGAGACTTGGCGAGAAGACTACATCATGAGGTGAGAAGCAATTTGCTAGATGACAAAATAATAGTTAGAGTGATGTGATATGCTTACAAAGATTACTTTTGGCACACATAATTTGATGTACAATTTCTCGCTCAAAGTTATCTATAAAAGCCTTCTTCTAAGTGTGGCCAGACATCTGAACAGACTGGCTAAAAGGTCTAAAGAAGCCAAACCCTAGAAAGAGGTGGAGAGGAGTAGCCTTTCCACTAAATGCAAGGACACATCTTCTTCTTCTCCAATTTGATTGTAAAGCGTGAAGCTTAGAATCAAAGTAGAAAGGAATACACCCTCCATTCCACCTCTAACTTATATTGTTTTTCCACTTTCTTTTATTTTCATTTTTGTATTCATTGTGTAATATATATTGTTCATATTGCACAATGGCCAAATGGCTACATTCTTTAATATATTACACATTTATATCCTTTTCAAAAAACAAAAAACAAATAAAATAGGGTTTAGTGCATGCAAAAATAAAATATTTACTAGTGTGATGACATGCCATTGAATATGGATCATTGCATGCAAAATGATTTCCAATATTCTCTTCATCATGCGAGTGGACAAGATCATTGCATGCAAAATACTCCCAATGTTCCCACCACCTATTTTCAAGTCTGCGTTGTGCAAGTTTTCTTATTGCTTGTCCGAGTGTAAACGAAACAATAGGTTTTCTCGTATGAACCAGGGTTGAAAACAGGAAACTGATATCAAAGCTTAGTTCTAGGATCTACTTATCAACTAGGTGTTATGACAAAAGTAAAAGAATGTGAAAGAATGTTAAAAATAACTTTGGTCTATTCAGACGTCTAGTTCACACGAGAACCAATTTTATAGATAACTTTGGGCAGAAAATTGTACATCTGATTGCGTGTGCCAAAAGTAGTCTCTGTAAGGAGATCACATCACTCCAACTACTATTTTGTCTTCCAGCGGATTGCTTCTCACCTCATGATGTAGTCTTCATGCCAAGTCTCTTTTTGCTAAATCCCTTGCAATTTGCTAGCTTCTTCTATTTGTTTACCATCATGAGTTAAAGCATTAAGAACAAGGTAAAATAGACATGAAAACTTATGTAAGGTATATTTCTAAATACTTATGCATTTTCAACATAACAACGTGTTTTGATACATTTCTCCTACATCTTGGCCTCATTATTCTATACTGGCCAAGTGCTGAGTGTAGCTCGGTTAGCACAATAAGAGTTATAAGTTAAACTCCTTATCAAGAACTCGATACAAGCTTAAAGTACAGATAACACATAGATAAATGAAAAGTAAAGAAATGACAGATTGGCAAGGGTATAAACATGTAATATATTAAAGAATGTAGACCTTTGACCATTGTACAATATGAACAATATATATTACACAACAAATACAAAAATAGAAAGAAAAGCGAGTGCAAAAATAATACAAGTTAGGGGATTCCTCCCCACTATGATTCTAAGCTTCAAACTTTACAATCAGACCGGAGATGAAGAAGAAGTGTCCTTGCATTCGATGGAAAGGCTACTCCTTTCCCCCTCTCTCTAGGGTTTGGCCTCTTTAACCCTTTTGGCCTATCCATGTAGACGTCTGACCACACTTCTCAAGGGTGTAGAAGGAGGCTTTTATAGATAACTTTGGGCCGAAAATTGTACATCTGATTGCATGTACCAAAATTAATCTCTGTACACAGATCACATCACTCCAACTGCTATTTTGTCTTCTAGCGGATTGCTTCTCACCTCATGATGTAGTCTTCTCGCCAAGTCTTTTTTTGCGAGATCCCTTTCAATTTGCTAGCTTCTTCTTTTTGTTTACCATCCTACGTTAAAGCATTAAGAACACTGCAAAACAAACATGAAAGCTTATGTAAGGTATATTTCTAGGTACTTATGCATTTTCAACATAACTATGCGTTTTGATACATTTCTCCTTCATCTTGGCCTTGTTATTCTATAAAAGAGGCTATAATAACTTCTATTTCGACAAGTTATCACACCCCAAAATTTATGATAATGCTTGTCCTCAAGCATCACTCCATATTATACTTGTCCTCGAGCACAGTTCTGCTTTAAAGATTCACCTTCCCCCTTGCGTTTCTTTACTTCTCAACACTTAATTGAGTTTTATTCATTCTTTAGAGCTTACTCTCATCGTGTACTTTTCACTATGAGGACACTTCTATGTTCAAAACGCGACAAGCTTAATACTCAAAATACCTTTGTCCATTCCCCACAGTAAATCTTATTTTCAAAATCGGCAGTGGCTAAAATTTTTGAAGATTGTTGAATCCTTTTATTGGGCCAAAGAATATTTTTTATTTATATTTACAGTATGTTTGGCGTTGAGTGGAAAATCATAGGTACTCTATGAGTCCGTTTCTCTCCTCAACTATAACCCTTATCGCCTCTTATTACTCAGCTCTTTGGTTTTTACTTTTGAAGTTATGCTTTTTATTTTAGTGAGAGGAGGCAACATAGGAGTTGTTATTTTAATTGAATGAGTGAATATTCAAAATTTTCAATTTTTGGTAATGTTTTAACTTATGTTAAATCATCTTATTATGAAAAAATGCAACAAAGGATTTTCAAAAAGTTTCAAAAGTATTAGCATGAACATCACAGATCCCTAAATTTAGAGGTTAGTGATGTTCTCATTGCTAAAAATGAATGATAAGATTATTCGCAAAAAAATATTACAAAAGAGGTTTGAAGTAAAGCTTGCTCGCCTAATAAACTATAGAAATGTTTCCTAAGTAAGTTTCCTTAACAAATGAAATGGTCGAATAACAAATAAAACTCTATTTCACGTAATTTATTTCATTGGAGTTATCATTGAGATGCAAATAAAAGTTAGAATGTGAAAATGCGAGGAGCCAAGCTTGCGACAAGAAAGACTAGATGCACAAGAATTGTATCAACGGTTGTAAATTATATTAAAAAGAATGCAAGTATAGAGAAATAAAGATTACAAAAGTACTTGATAAAAATAAAACAAAAGAAGATTTACAAAATTACAAAATAACTCCCTTTTTTAAATTTACGACGGTGGTGGATGCTGTTGTTGTTGCGCTTCTAGTGGCAACGTTTAAGGTTGTGCATTCGTCCTTGTTCGTACTGTCGAATCAAAACACGAAAGGGCAGTGTTAAATTAAATTGAACCTGAGGTGGCGGGATAGTGGTACTGATAACGTGCATAAATATTCATTATTATAGCTCATTATATTAGAATAATGAGGCCAAAACGCATAAGAAGAGCATCAAAATGCATAACTAATTTTGTAAATTCATAAGTATTTAGAAATACATCTTACATAAGCATCATGCCTGTGTTATGCGATTACAATGTTTAAACGCAAGATAAGTAATCATGAAGAAGCCAGTGAATTGTAGGAGACATCTCGCATAAAGGCCAAGCGATGGGAACTCGTCTGGCAAATAACATTTTCAAACAAGGAACCACGTCATCACGCGAGGAAGGCTCACTAGAGGACAGGAATGGTAGTTGGAGTTGATGTGACTTCATAAGGCTGCAGTCGATGCTGACAATCTCAGAAGAACAAAAGTTTCCCACCGAAAAATGCCTATAAAAAGACTTCATCTCCACCAAGAGAAAGAGGTCTGAATGGACCCAAGAGAGGCCTACATAGGTCAGTGAGACGCCTGTATGAGATAAAGGCCTGAGGAGGCCACTCCCTTGAAAGAGAGTGGCAAAAAGGAATGCCTTTTCGTCATCTGTAACGTTTTCTTCTTCTTTCGATCTGTTGTAAAAGCAAGAGCTTAGCCTCTGAGTACGGAAGAATCCATACCTCCATTGTCCCCTAACTTGTAATATTTTTCCACTGTCCTTTCTCTCCATTTTTCCATTTCTTTGTAATATATGTTGTTCATATTGTACGATGGCCTAAAGCCTACATTCTTTATATATATTACATGTTTTTACCTTTTCAATCCATCATTTCTTGACTCTTCACTTGTCAATGTGTTATTAGTAATTAGGTTTGTGATAATTAAGTTCTTAATAAGGAGTTTAGCTTATAGTTCTTATCAAATTAGTTGAGCTATATTCATTGCTTGGCCAACGTTAAGAACCATCTACTCGAGAGGGCAAGTAGCAATGATAAAACTAATGCACACAAGGAGGAATGTGGCAACAAACTCCACCTTATCGAGATAACTTTCAACACTTGTATCCCAAAAGGTGAACAAGTGTGGACATTAGGCGCTGGGAGGTTGTTGTCCTTAAACGAGAAGTTCTATAAGTATTATAAGTGAATTCTTCTAGATATATCTTGCCCAATCATACACAGTCATTTGCATCCCGAAAGGTGAGCAAGTATGGCGTCTAAACACTTTAAGAGAAGGTTGCCTTAATCATGAATTGATTATGCAAGTTATATCGCATCGAAGCTCTCACATTGCTTAATCGCCTAATAATGTGTAGACCTTCCTTCACCTTTTTTTTTGCATACAAGTTAGTCCACAATTTCATCTTGCATCCATTCATTCTCCTTTACAGATTCTCTTGGCATGCATAAGTAGTTTTATTCCCAATCCTGATTATTTTATACTTTATTTAATTAATTCTTTTATACTGCCTAAATGATAAGTAATTCCTAGAACTAGTGTCTTGAATCAATTCCATGTGTTCGACCCTGAATCTCCCAAGTAAACCTATTGTTTCCCTTGCACTTGGACAAGCAGTAGAAAAACTTGTACTCAATAAAGATTTAATAGTTATGCGATGAAGAGGTACGTAGTGAGTAATTTGCATAAAGTGATCATGACTAATGACTTATCACATAGACTACATTAACAATACAAATCCCAGTCCAGGTACACATTAGTTGATGTTGATACTTGAGCAAAGCATTGAACTGTGTATCACCTCTTGCGGCCAGCTCTTCAACTAAACTCGTTAGCCTTTTCACTTTGTCTTTCAGAACCTCATTTTTTTGTTAGAGGTGTTCTTTCTGCATTACACGATCCGTGACTTTCTCACTGAGTTGTTCTATTCGTGCCTCGAAATTTGCATTTGCATTGTCTATTTTAGGTTCTAAGTCACTCAACTACTTTTGACTTCGCAAATGCATTTCTTGAAGATTACTTTGGCACTGGATCATATCTTCAAATCCATTTTCCATTGGTTTGCATACGTGGTGATGTATTAAATAGAAGATATAATAATCTTCAACAACTTCTTCATTCTTTTCCTCCATTGCTTTGTTATTCTTATCGTCTTTCGTTGAAGCTTCTACAGTTTCTTTAGGTAGTGAAGGGAGGTGTGTCTCGCCACCTTCCTCAGAGATTGTTTCTTTCTCCTTGTAGAGTGGATCATCAATCATTTCCTTAAGAACTTAGGGACATGTTTGTGCTATTTGTCCCATATTTTTACTTATTAAACATGTCATTGTTGGACACGTTAAGAGCAATGAGAGGGTCATGATATTCTTCCTGGTTTGAATCTTCATGACCAGACGATTTGGTTTGGCCAACTTGGTCAAATTGTACTAAGGCTATGGAGTTGTCAGATTCCCGCCTTGAAGAGATGTTGGGATTGATGCCCTAAATCTTGTGGTCTTGTAGTTTGTAATTGTGTATATTTTACAAATATTTTATTTATCTAATAAAATAAAGTGTGTTATTTTATTTGACATTTAGTTGCATTAACCCATAAAACCAATAAACTAGCATTCAAGGTTATCTTCTGTAACCTAAACATGTATGTGGAGACATACAAGTGGATCATGTTTGCATGGTAACCTAAATGGTCTGTAGTAGATGGATAAGGCTGGATACCTTATCCTGGTGACACTACGAATACGTCCTACTTTGTAGTTGTTACAATTGTTCTAAAGTGCTACAAATGATTTGATCATAATCATTCATGTCGAGACATTAGAGTAGGGGTATTCTATACAAAGAATTTGTATAAGATCGGACCAGGAAATGAATAGTCTCTCTTATTAACACCGTTACTAGTTTGGACTACATTTCACCAAGATGACCATAGGTGACTTGACCTAAATCTTGAGTGAGTTGTGAACTTCTACCTATGAAGGCAGTCCTTTGATTTGAATGGGTGAGAGTGGCTATATTGCCGACTCAATAGGCCTACCATTTTGAGGATTCGTTTGATTAGGGTGCTAGGAACACAACTACACAAGAAGGAATTCACTCATTCTCTATAGATAGAGTAAGTAGAGAAATTGCTCTCTTAAGGGCTGATTCCAGGGCTTGAACAATGTGGCGCCACACCCTCTCTTGGCCCGAGAGAAGTTTAGTTATAGTGGGACTATAACTTTTGTTCATTATAGGGATTTGTGGTACATAAGGAGTTAGATGTAACTACAGGGGCAAAACAGTAATTTTTGACCTAGCTGTACTTATGAGCAATTTGTGAAGGGTCATTGCACTGTTGATTGGATATATCTAATGGACACAAAAATATATCTACAGTAAGAAGAGTGCAACTATTGGTCTTTAGTGGAATGACTGATGGTTAATGAATAGTGATTAATTTAATTAAAGAGTTTAATTAATTATCTCACATCATTGGAGCTTTAATCTGTAGGTCCATAAGGTCCACTTGTTAGCTCAATAAAGATAAATGAGAATCAAATTTATTTTGGTTTAATTTGAATCGTTCAAATTGATTAAAAGGAATAAATTGTATATGATATAATTAATATAATGTATTTGATACATTATAATATAAAGTTTTTATGAAAGAAGTTAATATGGATTCATAAATAAACTATAGATTAAAAATTAATATGGATTCGATTCATATTAGAACTATAGATCATATGAGAAGATCTAAATCATTGGTTATATTATATATGATATAATATAAAATTAACATTATATAAGATATAATATAAAATTAATATTATATAAGATATAATATAATTTAAATTTATATTAGATTTATATTAATATGAATTTAAATAAAAGAATAACAGGAGAGGGAGGAAGTTATTTTGATAACTTCTCCCTCCATCTCTCTTCACATCTTTTGGTTAAGATATAGAAGGGAGGGATGCAATCTTTTCATGGGTGAATTTTGACGATCTATTGGTTTCAAAAGAAAAATATATTTCCCTTTAACAAAAAAGAAAAAAACACAGAAGCCCCACAAACTCACTGTTGTTTTTTTTTATCTTGAGGATAACAAGGAAGACTTCATGGTGTTCTTTGGGTTTGAGAGGTTCGAGAATTCTTGGGAGGTTCTACAAAGGTTAGTTTTCTTTTCTTCTTTTCCTCCATAGAAGCATGTTTAGGTGTTTTCTCTGTGTTTCAAGTTGAATTTCTTTTGCACGGCGTTCACACGCTTCCGCTATGGGAATTCCATTCCTTCAAGAGGATGAATCAATTTGGATTTGGGGAGAGATTGGTGATTTGGATTTGAGGGATTTGGATTGGTGGGTATGTGAGGTGGACTCTGTTGATTTGGGTTTAATGGGGATTTGGTTGGAGTAGTGGTAGTGGGTTTAATGGAAGCGAAAGGCAGTGGTTCCCTAGAGTCCTTGGCTTTCGTGGTTTTCTTTTTCTTTAATCTTGAGGCCTCCTAGTTGTCATGCCTCTTTCGCTTAAGAGGAATTTCCTTGTTTTCTACTTCTTCTACCTCCTCTTCTTCCGTTTCCTTTTCTTTTTCTTTCACCTCCACCTTGTGACCAACCTTTGCTCTTTCTTTATCTCTCGTTTTTAGCTTTTTGGCCGTGGCCTTATTTTTGTGGATGACTATAATGTGGCTTAAATTTTTTGTGTTAAACATACCATCTTGAGCGCATGCGACTTGTGGAGACTTTTCTAATTTTGAGCATGCTTTCAAATAGAGCCTCTCAATAAGATGCAGGAAGGGCTTAGCTCCTCTCGGATGTTACAACCAGGCTTCTACGTGTTCACAAATTATTTCGCCCACTTTTATTGGTATTGCCTCCATTATGCACTAGAGGAGCATTATTCTCTCAATTGATATCGTACTGTCGTGGCACGTGGGCATCAATTTCTTTTTAACGAACACCAACCCAACACTTTTGACTGTCTTTAAATTGCACTGGAAGAGGTGATACTTCCCGATTAGAGTTATGCCCCATGTTGTGTCACACTAGGCTACGGTGTCTAATGCATCTTGCATGTCGCGATATGATGGCTCCTTAAAAATTGGCTGCCCTACCGCGATTTGTTTCAATTTGTATAACACATTGATGTTCTTTGGTCTGTATTCTATCTTTTTCCCCTTTACAATGGCATAATGTCTCTTAGTGTTGATTTTGCCGTTGTAAAACATATCCACTTATTCAGGCAGAATCACAGTCACTCCACAAAAAAACTCCTGCCATCGTAATGCTTTTATGGGCGCTACGAGAAATGGCGGTAATTGTCCCTTAACTGGGAAGAATTCCTTTTCCACCATATAATGTTTGCTTAAATCTTCGGTGGGAAGGAAACGTCCTCCTCATTTTCTTGGTTCTTATCTTCTCGCTAAGCCTTTTCTTTCCTAAGTCTTTTCTTGGTGTCCTGTCCTTCTGATGCCTTCTTCTTCTTTGGTTGTTCCTCACCAACATTATCCTCTAAAGGACTCGTCTAATTTACTTCTTTATCAAATTCCTTGCAGAACTCTTCGATGGGCTTCTCCTTTCATTTGCTCTTGTCTGAAGAGAGAGCTAATTTTTCACACTTGTTGAGGAGCTCTTCCTACTCTCTCAACTTCCTTTTGGTGCTTTTTCTCAGTCAAGGCCTTCAAGCCTTTGGCCTGATCCTTAATCTTTAAGAGCCCAAACTTAACTTAAGCATTGTTCCTATAGTTTCATTAGTCATAGCTATCTTCTTACCATTGATGTTGAAGGTATTCATTACTCCCATCCAAAAAATTTCACTTCAAATTGACAAAAAACTGCTCTCATTAAGGTACAAGGGATCAATTTGTGCTTGCACCAACACAGAACCGTCAGAGCGTGTGATTTCAGTATCGACCATAATGGTACTCCTTTTTTAGACTTATCAAATACTTTGTCTATGGGCATTGTCACAAAGAAGTAAAGTGAATAAAATGGTAAGTAATGGGTAAGAAAAGAAATCTTACTTTGCATACCGGAGAAAATAAATAAGTAACTAAAGTGGTAAAATAAAATACTAATTTTGGGCCCATAAAATAAAAGAAACACATTAAAATAATTATGCCAAAGTTCTGAAAACCAAAAATTATAATTACTGAAACATTAATGCGAAAAAACTGAGCTATTCCCTATGGCGAACCACGGTCACTTCTTGTCATTCGCCAGCTTGCCCTTGCCTTTACCCTTACCTGAAAATTAAACATTTAAAAGAATGAGTATAAAATTATACTCAGTAAAAAACCCCTACTTAGTCTCCCTATGTGTTGTTAGTCTCTTTGTTAGAGTCTTGTAATAAAGTACCACGCTCTATGGTGCTCCCGAACGCACACTATCCAGTAGTCCCACCGGGACTGAACTGGGCTCTCGGTGATCCCGAAGGAATCACCCTAAAGGAGAGTCGGGCTGTAAGTGATCCCGTCGAATCACACCTCAATATTACTCAAACATATATAGGGGAGGACCTTGATGGACCCCTCGTGGTAATACTCTAACCAGCAGACCAACAGAACACTATAGGCTATACATACTCATCATAAAATCAACATCTCAGCTCAACATACATAATCTCAGAAATACATATAATCACATCATGCACCAGTAGTACTGCATCTCAAACAAAAGGGGAAAAATCTCTTACCTGGAGATTTGCTAAAATAATTCACTGGTTGATAATCAGGTTCTCCCAATACTCAAACCTAACCACCACCAGTAAAATTTAAAATCAATCATTCTGTTAATTATCACCCTACTGTTTTAATTAGTAACCAAGCTTATCCAAGCTTACCTCAAGATTAGGATTGAATCCAACACCACCTTAAATGGAAATTCACAGTCCTATTTCCACAAATTTCGCTTGAACCTTCAAGCAACCATAGACCAACTTATTCCAAATACAATTCCATTTAGGATAAAAAAATATTTAATTGGGTGTACCAAACCCATACAAACTCACCCCAAATGGTTCAAAAGGTTGCAAGAGGCTAAACTTGAAGATGACTCAACTAAAAGAGGTTTCGGCTCAGACACGGCTCGGTGGAGAGAACTCGCGTGTGCGGCTCGAAGCAGTGGAGACGCTCGGCTTGCAACTCGGACGCGGCTCGGTGGAGACAGACGCGAGCGGCTGGACGCGAGCGGCTAGACGAACGACTTGCTGATGCGAGCGGCTTGCGAACGTGTGCGGCTGGACGCGGTAACGCGGCGTGGACCCGCGCGGCTGGATCCTGTGCGGCTGCGGCTTGTGATTTGGAGAAGACGGACGTGCGGCTGCAACGTTCAGACGAGCGGCTGCCGGTCTCGACTCCGATTCAGACGACGCGATGAAGGTCAGACGACGGCGGCTGTGATGTTCGACGTGCGGCTGCCGGCGGAAGGGACAGGCGGAGATGAGAATGGTAGAGATTTCTTGTGACGGCTAGGGTTCTTTGTGAGGAAGAAGATGATGAATAGTAACTATGGCACGCATTCCGAGGGTGTATTTAAATAAATAAAATTCTAATAATAATAATAACAATAATACCATTAATATTATTATTATTAAATTTCCCCCAAATAACTCATCTTTTCCTTCATCTCTTCCTATTCTCATTTAATTTTCCCTCTCTCTTCATTAATAACCCTTATATCACCTCTTTTATATTTTTCCCATAAAACCTCCAACATAATTTAATTCACCAATCACAAATTCACTTCCATAAAATAATTAAAAAAAATCCTAATAATTTGGGGTGTTACAATTCTGCTCCACATAGCTTTTTCTCATCACATCGTCTCTTCTGAACTTCCTTGATCTTCTGTGACATGACTCTCTATGTCTTGATTGTTCCTCGCAATAAGACTCTGCTCCCAATCATTGATTGCAATGTCCAGATAAACGTTTTTGGTCCTCTTCACGCAGTTAGCCAAGGTAATAGTCTTGCTAAGCTAATCACGTGGACACTTTCTTTGATGCCTTTAATCAAATTAGGCATCCGTAAATTCATGTGCTTTCAAGGTCTTATCTTCATTGGCGATCAAATGCATTAATTGATATTCCCCGCAGCAACTGGTTGAAAGATTCACTTGATCTTGTGATGCATTTAAGCAAGTGTAGATTACTCTAGTACCTTGAACCTTCTCGCGCAATCTCTAGCTAAATGTGCTATTCACTAAAATCAAGTATTTTGCCCAAAATCAAAGTAAAAACCCTACTCTAGTGTTTGAAAAATCAATTTCCCAACAACGGTGCCATAAACATGCTTGATTGACGAACCTTGCTTGTTGGATTACATGTTTATGAAACTCTCACCCCTGATATAATGATTATGGATGTGATTGTTTTGAAATTGAGATTGTGTTTCATTCATGGGACTCAATATGGACTAAGTTGTGCTATCTTTAGGAACAATATGCTAAATAACTTGCCAATAATTAAGGCATACAAACTTATTTACCGGTGTGATAACGTGTCATTGAATACAAATCATTGCATGCGAAATGCTTTCCAATATTTTCTTCATCATGTGAGGGAACATGACCATTGCATGAAAAATGCTCCTAATGTCCTTGCCACCTATCTCAAGTCTATGTTGTACAAGTTTTCTTATTGTTTGTCCAAGTGTAAGCAAAATAATAGGTTTTTTTGGATGAACCTGGATCGAACACAAGGTATCAATATTAAAACTTAGTTCTAGGGTCTACTTATCAACTAGGCGTTATGACAAAAGTAAAAGAATGTGAAATAATATTAAAAATAAACTAATACTATAGATTTACACCTTGAGACTCATGCAAAGAAGAATAAATTATGATAAGTTGGAGATGCAAACTGACTTGTATGTGAGGAGTGAAGGAAAATCCATGCATTATAAGGCGATTAAGCACCGCGAGAGTCCTGACACAATACGTTACTCTTAAGTAGATTATGATTAAGGCGTGCTCCTCTCGAAGTCGTTAAATGCCACACATGTCATCTGTTGGGATCCATATGATTAATCTTGATTAAGCGAAATATATCTAGAATATTCATTTATAAGACTCAAGAAACTCATAAGAGTCCAAAGTAGAAAAAGACTCAGCAGACTTGCAAGGAGAAGATGAGCAGTATTGAAAAATGTAAGAGATGCTAGAGGAAAAAACAGAATGAGGTCTTTCGATCTCTTGCTTTACCACCTATGGCCTCATACTTAACCTTACAAACTAATTTCAAGCATGTATGACATGGCAACTTTGAGCTCATCCTTGGTGTCAACTACAACTGGGGCTAACCATGGTGTGAAGCCTCGTCATCTTCCTTTTCGTAAATACGGATTATCTCTTGACAGGACTCTTTGGCATGCTCAAAGCAATAGCACTACATCTTGGCTTTCTCCAATCTCCTAACCGACTCTGCAATTTGAACAAGTTTAATCGCTCAAGTGTTGCACCTCAACTCTAGTCTCCTTATGAAAAGAAAGATGGTCCTGCTGAAAAAGTAGAGCTTCCTACTATCTTGAGAATTGGCGAGTAGTTAATTTCCTAACTATATCTTCTAAAGACATACCTTGTCCCCCCGACTGAGTAAGTTTTGACTACTTGAGGATGGTGGTATGGCAGTAGTATAGGGACGGTGGATAGAGAATACTATAGTTGTAGGAATAAGTGGTCTATCCAAGATGGTTGTAAGGCTCAGGCTCCCAATGATAGTAATCATCCCTTAAGGTAGAGCTTAATGACATCAGGCTACCTTTATAATTGCCTTTTAACCAACAATCAAATGGAAGGGGGAAGTTCGTTAAACATTCCTCTGATTTTAGAGATCTTTTGCACGCCTTCTTTTTTTGTGGGACAACTTGCCTTGCACATAGCACATAATACATACTATACGATCTCTCTACCATAGCAAACCTAACAAAAAAGAAAAAGAAAAAAAAACATAGACAAAAGAAAGTCTTAACTAGACTTTTGACCAAATTAACCATCAAAGACGTGTTCTTTTCAGGAACGACACCATTTTGACACGATTGAAAGCGAGGCACCATTAATCTTTACTTCAACATTAAAATAAAATTATACACTCAAATCCTATGACTACTATTATAAAGATGTAGCAATAGCAGTAAGTTCAAAGTTAAACCATAGGAGAACACTAGTTTTGATGCTAAATCAAGTCAATTGTCTAAGTAGAACAAGAACGAGGGGTATGATGTGGATGTGAACTAAATTGTGTAAAATAAAGACATAAAATGAAAAAGACGGGAGCGAAACGATAAATTGGAATGTCTAGTTATAGGAGCAAAGGGATTTCTATGTACATTAGATCATTGGCATTGTACATTTAACTTCACTTAAATTCATGTGTTAACAACGGCGTCCTTAGAATGCCCTAATTAGCCTCTCCAAAGGCAAACAACTAATTAGGAATGACCTAAGCAAGCGTCCTAGATAATAGTTAAAGCCTAAGCCCTAATTAAATTTCATACTCTAAATTCTATTGCCTTCTGAGTGCTCATATAGAACTTAGTAATGTGAGCATTAAGATTAAGGATTTCATTGCTTGGTTAGTTACTCTGGATTGCCTAACTACTAACCAAATTTCCTTGAACTATGTTTAGACAAGAATAACTAAGACCTTAGAAGGGCTATAAGCCCTATTGTCACAACCCATTTCAAGTGCTTACTTGCTTGGCCCAAGATGTGGCGTGAAGCCAACCGATATTGTCCACTTCAAGAACGACACAAGCTAACCCTTAACTTAACCTTAACCTGAACCCATAAAACAATGATCAATAGTGGAAGCTATAACACGTAACTTAAAAACAGAACTGAAAGAAACTCTTCTTAATTAAAACAACCTTTAGATAAGTTTATACAGACAACACAAAACCTTATTTACATAACAAAACGCAACACCAAATTCCCAAACCTAAGTTTAACATTACAAAGACTAACAAAAGTACTTAGACAAAACGCGTACATAACAGATTAAACTCTTCAGCAAATAAATAGTAGCAATTCAGGCTCGGAGGACACAATTTCTACCTGAAAAGTGGGAAAACATTTTGGAAAGCACGAGCTAATCGAGCCTAGTAAGTGGTAGTTTTCTAAATACTTTTCATAAATCTTTGTAACAATGATAATTAAATCCTTTTAACAGTGAATAATAAATCTTAACATGAAAGCTTAAACCTTAAAGCATTTGGAAAACAGTAACATAAAGCCTTGCTTTTCCTGCTCGGAATTCAAGTATCTACTCCTACGAGATAGTAGAGATTACTCAATACCATTTCGTCCATAGTATCAGAGATGGGCATCCCCAATCCTTGTTCTTACGAGATAAGTGCCCCTAACTTGTTCCTACGAGATAAGCATCCCTAACTCGTTCCTATATAAGTGTCCTTACCTATCATTGGCTCCCCTTAATCCTGCCCCGTTAGGGAAATTTTGAGATATCTTAAGTACGATAAAATATTTATAAAACCATAAATCTTATAACCTTTTCGTAAGCCTAAACAATAATGCCTTGATAAACTCCATGTCATTAATCCTTAAACATTTTTCAGTAAACGATAACCTTGAAACAATAATATGCTTGAATAACTTTTCATAACTTAAACATTTAACAAAAATATTTCATAAATCATGGCTTAAAACATGCTTTGAAAAACTTCAAATAAATAATTTTTCACTCACTGATACAAGTTTAATTACTTGGCCTATAGATATGTCTCGATCTCTTCTTGACTTCAAAATGTGGTAAAATAATCCATTTAACTTTTTTTACCATAAAAACATCAAAAGAGTACTTAAAACTTTCGAAATTATCTGGGGAGGCATACCAGTTGAATCCCCGTCCAAGCATTAATTGAACTCTTTGCAAACAACCCATTTTTCTTGCAACTCACAGTCTTTAATGCATATTGTAACGTCAATTTTAATGTATTTCTTTCTTTCTCGCGTTTTGTAAACAAATTTCCCAAAAACGTCGAGGAAGGTTACATCACACGTCGACTTTGTCCGTGATTTTTGGATTTCGATCGACTGATTTGTTCATCGAGTTAGAACAAGTGCCGCACAAACGTCCGTCTCGAGGTTGAAACTCTACGATTGTGACAAGTGGTATTAGAGCCAAGTTGGCTGAGTCACAGTTGAGACAGAAAGATGTCAACTGCGAAACAGATGGGAAAAACCCATAATGAACGATTGGTGGAAATCGAAGAGCAGATGCTTTATCTGGTGGAAGTTTCTGATTCCATCAACTCAATAGAAACTCGACTTGAGGAGATTTCAAAGAAAGCTGATGCCATTGATGCGGTGTCCGGTAGTCTGGATGGATTACCCATACAAGATTTGTTAGCTAGAGTCGATACTTTAGAGTCATGAGTTAGGAGAACTAGAAATGTCACCTACGAGCGTGGTGATAGTTCGTTGGGCGCTGCTGCCCAGATGGAAGAACGAGTTATTGAGCGAGATAACTCCCAGAAGAATATAATGGAAATGATAAACGACATGACAGAGGATTTTCGAGCTACCCTGGATGTCCTTAAGGATGAAATCACAGAAGTGAACACGAAGGTGAACCTAACAATGGGAGCGTTGACAAATCAAGCTCCGACTGGAGGAACAATTACAGTTGGCAAGATAAAGATTCCAGAACCCAAGCCCTTCTGTGGGGCAAGAGATGCAAAGGCATTGGAAAACTTTAGCTTTGACATTGAGCAGTACTTCAAGGCCACGAACACTAGTACGAAAGAAGCCAAAGTGACATTGGCGACCATGCATCTATCTGAAGATGCAAAGTTATGGTGGAGATCTCGGTCTGTTGACATTCAGGAAGGACGTTACACAATAGATACTTGAGACAGCTTAAAGAGAGAACTCTGCTCACAGTTTTTGCCCAAGAATGTCAAAATTCTGGCTCAAAGGAAACTGCGAGAATTAAAACACACTGGAATCATTAGGGAGTATGTGAAGCAATTCGCGGGGCTGATGTTAGATATATCTGATATGACCGAAAAGGACAAAATTTTCAGTTTTGATGAAGGGTTGAAGCCGTGGGCAAGGACTAGGCTATATGAACAGAGAGTTCAAGACCTCACATCATCCTATGCAACAGCTGAATGCTTGTTCGATCTGTCTAATGACTCTCAATATTCGAGAGGTCACCAAAGTTCTTCACCCAGAAGAAATAGAAATAGCCGATCGAATTCTCCCAAGGCTGCTAGTGAAAACAAAAGTCTCTGTAGAGACCGCAAGCCTTCCCAATCCAACACGGGGGACACATTGCAAAGACGTGATAGTCCAAACACGTCGAATCATCCCTTCAGTTGCTACATATGTGATGGATCACATAGGGCTAAGGAATGTCCAAATAGAACGGCCTTTTATGCCTTTCAGGCCTCTTTATTTGCGGACTCAGATGACAAGTCGAGTCAACCAGAGAAGGAAGTTGGGCAAGTGGAGGAAGTTCAAAATATCAGAGTGGGGGCCATAAGACTCTTGTCATCTCTTCAGAAGAAAGCGGGGGAGACAAGTGGACGTAAGAAAGGAGGCCTAATATATGTTGACACTTGGATCAACTGAAAGCATGCAAAGAGCACTATAGTTGACTCCGGTGCAACCCATAATTTTATAACAGTGGAAGAAGCCAGACGACTAAACCTTCATTGGATGAAGGACACAGAAAAAATGAAGGCCATGAATTCTACAGCTTTACCAGTTTTTGGAGCAGTGGAGCGGTGATACAGTTGGGAGGATGGAGCGGTCTTGTTGACTTCGTAGTTGTAGGCATGGATGACTTTGATGTAGTACTCAGAATGGAATTCCTCCTCGAACATCAAGTGATCATTATGCCTACAGCTAAATGTCTTGTGATCACGGGATCTTCCCCCACCGTTGTGCAGACTGACCTTCGGCAACCTAAAGGATGGAGGATGATCATAGCTATGCAACTGAGAGAGGACATCACTCGAGAGGGAACAACGTTTGAGGCCACCCCATTTGAGTTAGCAGATAGCTTGGGGGAGACAGTTCACAAAGACACAAGGTGTGTCGTAGAGAGATATTGTGACAAAATGCTCAATGTTTTGCCTATGTCAGAATCGCCCACGAAGAATGATGGTCGTGTGGCATCGTCGAAGTTAGCTGAACTTTGGATGCAGTTGAAAGGATTGTTGAGGGCAGGATTCGTTAAACTTGCAAAGGCCTCGTATGAAGCTCAAGTCCTTTTATGGGAAGAAGAGAAGGAACGGTTGTGTATCGACAGCTGTGTCCTGAAGCAAGCCCCAAGGAGAGGCAACTTTTGGGTCTGTGAGTGTGGCCCAACCTGTTGAAGCTTACGCTGAGGCATCTAATCATGCCTTGGGTGGTGTCCTAGTGCAGAATGGACACCCTGTCGCATCTGAGAGTCAGAAACAAAGTGCCGCAGAAAGTAGTCATACGATGTTTGGGGAAGGAACTCATGCCATGGTACACAGTTTGAGGAATGAGGTTCAGTTGTTGAAGGCAACCCACTCTTGTGTTACAACTGTGATGAATTCGTCAACTGACAAAAGCCCAACAGAGAGTGTTGGTGGCTGACAACTTGTACTGTCGCGCCTTGTTGATCCCCCATGTGTGAGGAAGAGTCCTCAGACCCGCAGCATTACCAAGAAGTGGAAGTGGAAATTAGACATCGTTCGGGCCAGTATAGGGGAAACCTCAAAGCGGTCGAAGATGGGGGAAGATGTGAAGCGTCGCCCCCTTGACTTTCGTGTGGGAGATCAGGTCCTTGTTAAGCTGCGACCTGAACAAACTCGGTTATGAAGATACCGAGATCACCACCTCATGAGAAGATACGAGGGACTAGCAGAAATGAGAGGAAACCTTGCTAAGGGAGCGAGGAGAAGAAGAAGACCCACGAGGAGGGTACATGAATTCCTAGCGAAGTGGAAGAACCTCCTCGTGGAAGGAACAAGTGGAAGACGTACCAATTACCGTGAAGCGTGGAAGCAGAAGATCAAAGGGTTCTAGCTTTGCCAGTCGACGGGGACGTCAATTGTTTAAGTGAGGGAGTTTGTCACGGTCATACTTGTCCAAGGTGTGTTTACCTATGGCCATATGCCCCGAATACCCCCGATTTATCTTATCTTTAGGTCTTATGTCTAGTTTAGGTAGTAGCTTTCCATTTAAAATCATAAAGCTTGGGTGTGACGTTTCGACATTTTCATATGCAAGCCTACCAGAGCTGAAAATGTTCAAAATGTACTATAGGGAGGCATACCAGTTGAATCCCTGTCCAAGCATTAATTGTACTCTTTGCAAGCAACCCATTTTTCTTGCAACTGATAGTCTTTAATGCATATTGTAACGTCAATTTCAATGTTCTTTCTTTCTCGCATTTTATAAACAAATTTTCCAAAAACGTCAAGGAAGGTTACATCACACGTCGACTTTGTCCGTGATTTTCGAATTTTGATCGGCTGATTTGTTCATCGAGTTAGAACAAGTACCGCACAATCGTCCGTCTCGAGGTTGAAACGCTACGATTGTGACACGTTGCGTGTCGCGCAACCTGCTTACCCTTGGCCACACATGTGTCTCGCCTACCAACAAAACGTCCAATGCTTATCCTATGTCAATCAAATCTTTATAACCTTCACACGCCCAACTCGCCTGATGACTTTTCATGCTCGGCCAAACACAACCTCTGCCCAGAACACCACCTTCCGACCAAAATCTTACTTCAACTTTGGATCTAAATAACATAAAATACAGAACTCAAATGAAAATATTTCCTTCTACAATGTTGTTTTAATATGTCTTAACTTTCTTACCTCAAACTTTTAAAACGAAATTCCAAAGAATGAGCTCTACATCTCTCTAGAAGTCTACCTTGCTCAGATTTACTCGAGAATTGACCTTGTCGCCTTTTCTTAACTAAAATGCCAACCTTCTCGCATCCAAAATGGACAACCCTCTCTCATAAACTAGACACAATTTCTGAGCTTTTAAAGCTATTTTGAGTGATTTTTCCCAGTGAGTTGTGAGAAATCCCTTCCTCATGTTGCCTATTTATAGAAGTCCTTGCATGGAATTAACTTGACACTTAAACTTTGATTAGACTCAGCTCTTAAGATCCTAATTACAATTCATCAACTCTTCCACGTCAAAATGCATGTTAACATACTTAAGACACTTAGATTAATCGTAAACCAATTGTCCTAAGCTTGTCACATACAGTCCAAAATGCATGGCTAACCTCCAAGGTCTTCTCGCATACCATGCTTGTTGCCCACTAGCCTTTCTCGCCTAACCTCTTTTTTTCTCTCAAGCTAGCTTTCTCGCCAAGTTTGAACATCCAACTAACCTTTAAAGACACCTGTCTTGCCTGCAAAGCCAAATCGTCAAGCACACTTAGGGCCGTTTGGGGGAAAGACAGGAATAAGAGGGAAAAGGAATATGGAAAATGGGTGATTAAGTGGAGGAAAGTATTATTATAATCCTTGTTTGGGAGAAGGATTAAGTGGGAGGAATATGGAAAATTATTTATAATCCTTGTTTGGGGGAAGAATTAAGTGGAAGGATTATGAAGGATTATTATAATCCTTGTTTAGAGGAAGAATTATGTGGAAAAGATTATGACAAAAAAATGTATTTTTTTTTTCATTTGTGTAATTTTTTTTATTTGTACGTTAACCCCAATATGAGAAAAAAATACATAATTAATTTTTTCCTGGGAATGAAATTTTTGTTTTTTTCGTGAACCCAATACAAAATAAAAAATGTGCTAATATTTTTTGCATTTGTGTAAATTGTACCACGTAAAGCCTCTACAACCAAAAATTGTATTCAAATTCATTTTTTAGTTAGGTTGTACCATAATCCAAGTGTTCACAAAAAAATTGTATTAATATTTTTTGTTGATTTTGTATAAACATTTTGCTTACTTGTAACGTACACCTAGTACACTTTCAAAGTAAAGTTTTTTTTTTTTTCCCATTTGTATAGTAGTTTTTTTGTTTCTTTTTTAATATTAAATCCAGTACACAAAACAAAGTGTATTATTATTTTTTTTGTGTAAAATATGTTTATGAAATTTATACCGTAAATTCAATTCACACAGAAATTGTATTATTTAATTTTTCATATGTCTTCAATTTCTAGTTCATTTTGATTCATAAATCCAATACATTAAAAATATGCTTTTTTTAAAAAAAAATTATGGCAAATATTTGTTTTTTTCTACAGCAACCTCATATGAGAAAGAAATTGAATTACATTTTTTTCAATGTGTAAGAAATGCTTATGGAATGTTTTCCGTTGTATTAATTTTTTTTTTGTATTTGTCTAAACTTATTTTTTTTGTTCGTATTGTTTTCCAAAACGATGAAAATTTGTATTAAAATAATGTTTATATTTCATTTCTACTGTAACCCCAACACACAGCAAATATATATTAATTTTTAAGTTGATTTTGTATAAACAAAAATTTGGACAGTACACACAATACACAATACAAACAAATTGTATTATTTTTTTTCATTTATGTAAAATATGTTTCTTCAAATTGTACGGTAAATAGAATACAAAAAGAAATTTGTATTTTAAGTTTGTATCATCAATCCTATACAATAAAAAATTGTATTCCGTTGTTTTTATTTTTTTCATTTTCAAGATTTTTTTTTCATTTATTAATTTTGTTTTCTTCATGAGAACGATAAGCAACATACTATAGAGGAGGATTAATTCGTTTGGCATACAGAGAATGAATAAGAAAATAGGAGGATTACTTTGTTTGGGAAAGAGAAGAAATAAGAGGATTAATTTGGAGAGAAGAAGAAATAAATGAGGAAAGAGAAGAAGAAAGAGAAGGTTTATGTTGGAAAATGGAAGGATTAAGTAAGAAAAGTGGAGTAATGAATGAGGAAAGAGAAGGAATAAGGGGGATTAAGTTTAATACTTTCCCTCCCCTTAATCCATGGGCCAAACAAGAAAAGACTAAGATAGTCCTTTCCTTTTCTTTCCCAAACGGCGCTGTAGAGGTTATTTCATCCTTTTCGGGCACACACACTTCACCAAAACGTCAAGATAACCTCCTAAGAAATTATCTTCTCGCCTAATAAGCCTCTTTTCACCCAAAATAACCTCTTTAGAGGTTTTCTTCCTTCTTTTGGCCACCCAAAGCTCTTCCACTAACCTGTAAAAGCAAAATGCTCAACACTTAGCCAAAATTTCCTTCTTTTTCTATTAAATCGTGACACATGTTTTGTCCTTAACTTAAATTTCCAACTACTCCAAAAGACTTAGATTTTCCTCCAAGGTTCGGGATTTACACCTATCATACAATTTCTAACATTTTCCTACTTGGTTGATTTCAAATGTTGATAAACATAAGGAACGTGCGAGCCTAAAATCAAATAGCAAAGGCATACATTTAAGGATAATTAAAGACGTCAATCCATTCAATAAAGCATACTTAAATAAGCATAAGTTCAATAAATACACGTTTCAATATCAAAATCACAAACTAAAATGTCTCACAAAATATGCTTAAAGCTCCCAAACTACGACACTAATCTCAAAGTCCATAGACAAATACATGAGAAAGCTCAAAGATTTAGTTATAAACCCAAAGAAAAGTAAAATCCTAAGCTTAAAATGATGAGAAAGAAGGTAAGGAAGGTTGGGTTTTGAAGTTCTCCATGTTTTCTCTACATTCTCTCCCTCCTTTCCTTTAAAAAAAATGAATGAGATATACATAAGATTAGAAAGGGCACAACTGCGCTTTGGTCATCAGTGTTGCAGAGGAGGTTGTGCGTAGGGTTACAGGAACACGTGATCCATTCGTAGCGTCTCTGTGATCTCTAAGAGCACTTTAATGCCGAGAGGCTATTGCCTTTGAGAGTCAAGTGAGCGTCGTGCTAGGGTAGTTCTACTCCGTCAAAGTTGTCCTCCCACTTTCACCCTCTGGTTTCTATTATTGCTCTATTATGTCTGAATTGCACTTGAACCATCCCATTGGTCTCCTTTGCTCATTTTCCTGTTAAATCACTCAAATAAACATTAAATTCTTAATATCTAACATGATTTAGGAGGAAATGTGTAGATCTTCGGGAGAGCTATCATATATGGATAAGGTTGGGTGTAAATCTCGAACCTTGGAGGAAAACCTGTCTTTTGGAGTAGTTGGAAGTTTAAGTTAAGGACAAAAAATGTCATGATTTAATAGAAAAAGAAGGAAATTTTGGCTACGTGTTGAGCATTTGCATTTAGAGGTAAGTGAAAGAGCTTTGGGTGGCCAAAAGAAGGAAGAAAACCTCTAAAGAGGTTGTTTTGGTTGTAAAGAGACTTGTTAGGCGAGAAGATAATTTCTTAGGAGGTTATCTTGTAGTTTTGGTGAAGTATGTGTGTGGCTGAGAAGGATGGAATAACCTCTAAGTGTGCTTGGTGAATTGGCTTTGTTAGGCAAGACATATGCCTTTAGAGGTTTGTTGGGTGATAAGACTTGGAGAGAAAGCTAACTTGAGAGGCAAAAAGAGGTTAGGCGAGAAAGTCTTGTGTGCAAGAAGCATGGTATGCGAGAAGATCTTGGAGGTTAGCCATGTGTTTTGGACATGTATGTGGCAAGCTTAGGACGATTGGTTTATGATTAATCCAAGTGTCTTAAGCATGCTAACATGCATTTAAACATGGAGGAGTTGATGAGGTGTAATTAGAAGCTTAAGACGTGAGTCTAATCAAAGTTTAAGTTTCAAGTTAATTTCATGCAAGGACTCCTATAAATAGGCAACTTGAGGAAGGAATTTCTCACAACTCACTTGAGAGAAATCACTCAAAATAGTCTTAAAAGCTCAGCAATTGTGTCTAGTTTATTAGAAAGGGTTTCTGTTCATTTTGGATGCGAGAAGGTTGGCGTTTTGGTTAAGAGAAGGTGAGAAGGTCAATTCTCAGGTGAATCTGAGCAAGGTAGACTTCTAGAAGGCTGTAGAGCTCATCCTTTGAAATTTGGTTCTAAAAATGTGAGGTAAGAAAGTTAAGACATATTAGAAAAATTTTGTAGAAGAAAATATTTTCATTTGAGTTTTGTATTTTAGGTTATTTAGCTCCAAAGTTGAAGTAAGATTCTCGTCGAAAGGTGGTGTTCTGGGCACAGGTTGTGTTTGGCTGAGTATGAGAAGTCACCAAGCGAGTTGGGCGTGCATTAGAGGTCATAGAGGTTTTATTGACATAGGATAAGCATTGGACATTTGGTTGGTAGGCAAGACGCGCGTACGGCCATAGATAGGTAAGATGGGTTATGCGACACGCAACGCACAGGGGCAGCCCAACACGTGCAGAGAACCTCTTAAGAGGTTAGCACGGGGGCAGTCCAGTGTAAGGCCAAGCTCCTGCCACCCACGCATGCGCACCAAGCAATGTCAAGACATGATTTTGGGGTGTTTTGGATAATTTCGAAAGTTTTAAGTACTCTTTTGATGTTTTTATGGTCAAAGGAAGTTATATGGATTATTTCACCACATTTTCAAGTCAAGAAGAGATCAGACATATTTACAGGCAAGGAATTAAGCTTGTATTTGTGAGTGAAAAATTATTTATTTGAAGTTTTTCGAAGCATATTTTAAGTCATGATTTATGAAAGATTTTTGTTAAATGTTTAAGTTATGAAAAGTTATTCAAACATGTTATTGTTTATTCAAGATTACTATTTACTTAAAAATGTTTAAGGATTAATGAAAGGAGTTCACCAAGGCATTATTGTTTAAGGCTTACGAAAAGGTTATAAGATTTACGGTTTTATAAATGTTTCCTTAATAGGGCAGGATTAAGGGGCGCCAATGAGAAGTAAGGACACTTATCTGTAGGAACGAGTTAGGGACACTTATCTCATAGGAACAGGGATTGCGGATGCCCATCTATGATACTATGGACGAGATGGTATTGAGTAATCTCTACTATTTCGTAGGAGTAGATACTTGAATTTCGAGCAGGAAAAGCAGACTTTATGTTACTATTTTTCAAATGCTTTAAGGTTTAAGTTTTCATGTTAAGATTTATTGTTCAATGTTAAAAGGATTTAATTATTACTGTTACAAAGATTTATGAAAAGTATTTAGAAAACTACCACTCACTAGGCTCGATTAGCTCATGCTTTCCAAAATGTTTTCCCACTTTCCAGGTAGAGACCGTGTCCTCGAAGCCTGAATCGCTACTATCTATCTGCTGAAGAGTTTAGTCTGTTATTGTACGTGTTTTATTCAAGTACTTTTGTTAGTCTTTGTAATGTTAGACTTAGGTTTGGGAATCTGGTGTTGCGTGTTGTTTTGTAAATAAGGTTTCGTGTTGTCTATATAAACTTATATAAAGGTTGTAAGAGGAATTTCTTTCAATTATGTTTTTAAGTCACATGTTATAGCTTCCACTGTTGATCATTGTTTTATGGGTTAAAGTTAAGGTTAAGTTAAGGATCAGCGAGTGTCGTTCTTGAAGTGGCTGATATCTGTTGGCTTCACGCCACGTCTTGAGCCAAGCAAGTAGATGCTCGGGGTGGGCTGTGACAATGGGAGTCTTATCCTAGGATCCACCTGAGAGCTCGTAGAGTGTTGAAAAGAAAACATTTTTTGTTTTTCTTACTGGTGGAGGCGATTTTAACCACTGATACACATCGTGCGCATTTGACCTTTGATTTATGATTATTTTGATTGTGCAAGGACACACAATTAAGTAATGGTATAGATTTAAAATGGCTTATGAAGTCGAATATTGTTCTCAAGGATCAAATTAACAAGTGTGTTTAGCTATTCTTGAATTGTACTTAATTTTATCTAAGAAACCAAACTTAAGTGATTTATGAAAACAAGAAAAAACTGAAACAACAAATTTTTTATTTCCAAAATAAAAGATGTTCTAGGGTGGATATCCTTACAAACTTCGTTAGGTTATATCTTAGTCATTATATCTTAGTCAATCATGGATTTTTGTATAAATATTATGACTTTAGTTTCAAAATAAAGTCTAGATTATTTTTTTTCAAAAACAATCTCTTCCCATGCAACTTCAATTAAAACTAATTGATATCAGATTAAGAAACATGGCACTAACAACTGTTACTATTCTCCTAACTACATTCATATGAAAGGCCTAATAGCAATTCAATGTTATAGATTCGATTAAATAGGCAATCTATCAACTTGAATATTTAATCTAACAAGTATTGAAGGCCAATCAATAAGAATAATGCATAATAACATTGAAAATCATAACATTCAACAATATCCATGAGTTAACATAAAATCTAAAACTAATGAGAGCCTTGTATGGTTTTCACAGAATCAGGCCTTGAATCCTTAGAGTTTTGAAACATTAGAGATCGTCAAAATGGTCTTGTTTAGAAAAAAGAATGTGGTTAAACAAGGGGCTTGTATTGTAGGTCCAACTCTTTGTTCAAATTCTTAAAGGAGTTGGATTCATGTGGATGGTGCTTCATTATATATATATTTATTGTGGATATCAGAAAACTTTGTGCTTCTTTTATTTCAATCTCCTCCAGTATGTGTCTCATGAATCGAATCAGACAGCTGATCACTCCTTGGCTAGATCAAGGTTTACAGGCTATTTATGACTTAAGCACTTCCCCACTTGGATTGTAATTAAGTTCTCGCGTGATTTTTTCTCATTGTAATGTAAGGCACACTTCAAATATATATATATATTATAAATATTCTCTTTTATTCTTTTCATATCCCACTTTTGAAAGCAAGTTGGAGATTTGCAAAACATAAAGTGCACCAATGAAATATAAATATATATTAATATAGATGACAAATTACATTAGACTTTAGTTGGGAAAACTAATGAAAGGTTGAAAATTGTGATAAAAAAAATCATAAAAACAAGTGGCTTTTAAATCAATCTAATCATATTATCATTTCCTAAAAAACTAAAATGACTTTAAAAGATAATTATTTATTGACCAATCGGAATTTTGAAAAAATAATGTTAATTGAATTCTTTTAACATATCTGTGACACATAAGTACATAAAATTCTATTGCAGAAAAGTACACCAAAATTCTCATATTGTACCTATTTAGACCTAATATTTTATTTTTATTTCAAAAAATCACTTCAAATTATTGATTGACATACCTTTAATCCTTTCAACTTTTCATCCTACACATTTTCTCCACTTCATATAATTCAACCCTTCGTTGTTTATTTTTTTTTTTCATGTGTCAATACAATTATCCTCAAATATTATGTCAAAATATGTTTAGCTCATAATCTTCCTCTTTAAATATTGATTGTTCGATTTCAAAAGTTTGATTTTCTATTCCTACCATTATTGTAAAAAAAAAAAAACAACAAAATACCTCAAATATTATTAACCGACGATAAAATAATATTTACTTTGGACACATACATACGCGCGCACATATACATATAATATGAATCCTTCTCTTATTGGTCACACTCCAACAAAGTTCAACTATAGTGATCTTATGTCTCACCATCTAGCAATTAGTGGATAGGTTGAAAAATTGGATAAAAAAAGGTTATACATGAAAATATTTAGTTGGAGTTAATAAAGTTTATTTTATTATTTCAAGTATGTATATAGAGGTTGTTTTCACAATTATAAGAGGAAAAAAAAGGCAACAAACTCAATTATATGCATCACAACACTCATATAAAAAAGAGAAAAGAGAGGGCTAAGTAGCACCAATTATTTGGCCATTGAAAACCATACAAAAAAGAAAGGCTCAAAATGGGTTTGACACATATCACACTTATCCTTGTCCCATTTTTGGGGGAAAAATATTGGAAAAATAAGGCTCATGCATACTTTGCTTTATAGACTTATTAAGAAAAAAGAGGTCAAGTTTTTTTAGCAGATAAGTACTCATAAAACCCCTTTGCATGCCAGCTAATGATGCAACCCCTTTTTTTGTTGCCTTTCTTTTTCTTGTTTTTTGCCTTCCATGCCCTAATCAAAATCGAGGCTTTGGTATTACTTAATTTAATTAATCAATATCATATCATAATATAAACCCTAGTTCATTATCAACTTCTACAAACTTGTCCTTCTAAAGTGTCTATATATATTTGTGTATGTAATCACCAAAGTCTTTTTGTTAGGTGATAGTGGTTACTCATAATTAAAAGTTCAATCTTAATTTATCAGAACTTTTCTTTTCCTAACCCTTCTTTTTTATCACCACTTTCAAACTGAAGTGTGATTTTGATTCATTTCTCATATATATCTTACTTTGCCTCTCCCTCTCAATTATGGTATTTTAACCTGTGTTTTTTTTTTCTTTTTATCTTTATGTCTCTATCTTTGTGTTTCATTTAGACTGTATGCATAATTAACAATTTCAATATATGTTTTAAGAAAATAATTCATGAAAATATATAGTATGATAAAAAAAAAGGGTTTCTTAGTTATATTTTACTTTATAATTATTTTAAATTAATTAGTAGACATTTAACTTCAAATGAATATTTATTTTACGAAAATGAAGGTAAAAATGTAAATTTTAAAACCTATATATCAAATAAAAACAAATTTCAAATTTCAAGAGAAATTGTAACATTTTGAGATTTAGAGAATTAAATTAAAATCACATATAAAAGGTATAAGAACTAACAATATAATACCTTCAAATCCAGAAATCAAATGAAAATTAGAACAATCTACAAATCAAATGAAAACTAGAACTTAAACAAGGTTTTTTCTCTCTATAAGACTATATTGATACAAATTATTTTTCATCTTTGGTTTGTGAGTAAGGGGGAGAAAAGAAACGCAAGAAATAGAGAAGAAACCAAGGGAGACATGTGGTTGTTGAGTCTATGAAAGGGGTGAAAAAAAAAGAGTCCTTTTAGAGCATTTTTTCTTACAAACTTAAATTTGGAAGTTGTTGGAGCTCAATTCATTGTTAGAAAGATAAAAAGGGTATATATCTAACATTTTAGAGAAAAGAAAAACCCCCCTTTATTTGTTTTTAAGAAGAGTTGCTAATTAAACAGATAATTTTTTTTCTTTCTAGAAAGGTATGTGTGGGAAGAAGATGATGACGACAACAACAAAAATAATAATAATAATAAGAGAGAAGTGTACAAAAGATACCTAAAATATAATTAAGAATGTAGCTCTTGAATAATAGAAAATAGAGTTCAACTATCGTATGATTGTGTGGATAGGAGATCGATCTGATCATCGAAAATTAAAATGATTTTCATGAAAGATGAACTTCATCCATCCAACTTAATTAACATATAAGTGGAAGAGCAATCAAGTCATGGTCCGTGTTTGCACGAGCATAGGTTTTAGGCGAGAATATTTATATATTATTAACCTATTTTCCTTTGAGGGCTATGCATTATCATAGTGGAACATAACATATATAGTCCAAAGCACAATATGAAAGGTAAGTTTTTGCCGACATATTTATCTTATATTTTGAACATCACATATCATACAATATATATAACTTCTCATCACCATCCATGAGTCTAACACATGTAATAAAACAAAAATCTCGTTATTTAATATTTTTTTATTCTAAAATTGTCAATTGTATTATCTCCAACCCTCTAGCCTCTAATTATGATCTATGAATTAAAAATTTCTTCAACATTATCAATATTTTATTGTGGTTTCCTATAAAAAAAATCTATTCAGTATTTAAAAAGATTTAAACTATTCGTAAGATAAAATAAATAGTAACAATGATTTAAAGTTGTTATATATATATAATTGTATATCTTGTAAGATAGTACCATTCTTCTAACTTTACACATCAATTATAATAATGTAAAACTTTTATAGCTTATCTTGATGGAATATATATTTTTCCACAATTTTGAAAATAAATTTTCAAAATTTTGAGAAATAGTTTAAAATATTTATAAAGTTTAGAGCATTATGCATAATTTAAATTCCTTTAATTTATTTTGGTATTGAAAAGGAAAATTGTTAAAAATAGAAAAATTTATAAAATATTTACTTTTTATAGATAATAAATTTAAACTTTTAGTAACTTTTTATATGGAGTATAAATAGTTTGCTTTTTTTTAAAAAAAAAAACACTATTGAAAATGTAAATTTCTTTCTTTAAACAATTTCAAAAGTGAAAATAAAAATTTTCAAAGGCGTAACTAAAGTTAGTGCATCTACATAATTTAATTTAATTTTGAATGCAAGAAAACTATTATAGTTCAATAATTAAAACACTCTACACCTATTATATTAATAAAAACAAATTAACAATTTTGAATAAATTTTTTAAAAAAAAAAGAAGAAAAAAAGAAAATCAGGTAAGCCGAAAAAAGTCGAAAATAATGAAAACAACAGTCGAAGTTGAGCCTACAAAAGTTGAAGTTGAGCTGACAAAGTGTCGTTTTTTATAAATGGATCAAATTTCGAACAAAAGGTAATCCACTCCTATTTATACACGTGTTCACCAAAGAAATAGGTGGTCGTTCCACTTGGATTCTAACAAGAAACCATATGATTAATCGTACACACACCTGCATAGTATCTATTATTCACTCTTCGTAACTCATCTCTGTACACAATTGTTTTAATTTACATTGTCGGTTGTTCGGATATTTTGTGAAACACTCGACACTTGCCCTACTTGCACACTGGCGGATCAAGAAATCATACGTAGGGACATTATATAACAAAATAAATAAACATAGCAGACAAGATTCGAATCCAAAATCCTCGAGACTTTAAAGAGGGCACAACCACTATACTAGAAACAAAATTTAATAATAATAAAATATTATTTAATATATATTGTAATTTAACACTTCAAAATTAATATTAAAATATAAAAATTGAAATGGTAAAAAGGGCTTGATAAATCTACCCTCCATGCATGCAATCGTTTTACTTACTTTGCATCTACCGATTAGTTGTTTTTTTTTTAATTAGTCTTGAAAGCCTTAAATAGAATAACCTTAATTTTTTAAAGAAAAATATATATAACTTTTTCATATTTTTAGGAGTAAATTAACATTTTAACGTGAAAAATAATTATTAAGCATATAATTAGAGACGAAAGTGCCATTGTAAATATTAAAGAAATATGTAGTTTTCCAAGCTAAATATATTCATTTTAGCTTTTAATTCACTCTTTTCTTATTTGGTTATTCACCTTTTAAAAGTTTTAGTTTCATTTAATATGGATTGACTTTTTCAAAAAATTACTTACAACCAATAAATATTAAATTAATGACCATCTCAAGTAACATAATATTTGTATTATAAAGTTAGATGTTGAATTTCTCCCTTTACACATATAGTAAAAAGATGTTAAGGTTATATATTAGAAGGATTTGTATTGAAGGGTGAGAACATTTTCTTTACTTCTTTTAGTCTTTTTAGTTAAAAAAATGGAATACTTGAGCATTCAAAGTGTAGATTTGTTAGTCGCTAACTCATTGAATATGCTCATTAAAAATACTTGCTTTAACAACCTACCTTGAACTAATTCAACTATATTTCAAATTAGAAAATTAATACATCATTATACTTGATTTGAATTTGGGATTACACTATTTCATGAAATAGTTTTATTTATATACAAAAAAAAAAATTGAGGTAAATAATTAAATAATTGGAAATTAAAATGTTGTCAAAGCACACTTAAAAAGAAGTAAAAAAAAAATATATATATACATTATTAAAATATAAAAATGGGAGGGTGGAAAATTTTTACTTTAGTTTAGGGGTGCAGTGGTAAAGGCAATACAGTGGATTACGATCATAGAGTTGCTAGGCGTTTCAAGTTTTGTAAAATTTTCATGCATTATTTGTCCATTTCTCTCTCTCAATCTTGCTTGGATTTGAAGTTAAGTGGTTTGATCTCGAATTGAAAGATTCTACAAAGTTGGATTTCTTTACATGTTGAGGAGTTGTTGGTTGTGACAGTCGGATTCTCCCTCATCTGAGAAAGAAGAAGTAATTAAGTCAAATTCGTTGGTCCCTATCTATTTCTAACTATTGTAAGCTTAACGCATGCAACTGCTTCTTAGGTTGATTATGATTAAAAGGGGCGGGATCAATTGGGTGGTGCATGAATCTACTAGATTTTACATCCTTATTGTTTGTGAGGTTGTGGATGTGAGGTTACCCATTAAAATCCTTGAAGCCCTTGCAATACTTAAAGGTTTGGAGGAAATTCTGACTAGGTCTGGTTTGTTGTCTTTCCCCTATAGTGGCTGAGTTTGACTATACCAAGGTTATTAATGCTAATTATGTGTGGAAGGGGCATGATTTTGAAATGTATGACTTTGTTATAGAGATTGAGGCATTGTTTATGGATGCCAGGGTGACATCTTTCTCTTGGTGTCTTCAATATGCTAATAGGGTTGCCCATGGCCTTGCACACGAGCTGTTGGAAAATTGATGTGTTTCTTTTATTATAACTCATCTTCTTTTTTCTTCGAAAAAGCTAAGGTGGTAGAAGCTCTTTTGATATCCTTGATTCGTTTATCTCTCATTTTGTGTGAAGAGGTTCTTTTTTCATGCCTTGATTACTCTGTTTCTTTTACCCCTTTAAAAAAGGAAAAGAAAAAGAATAAAGAAAAAGACTGCTCATACCTCTAAACTTTTAGTTTATAATTTGTAAGTTTTTCCTTTAATATAAACTGTAGGTTACTTATATATTAATTAATTTTGTTAAAATACAAATTTTGGTCTCCTTATTACCCTTGATTTTTTCACTTCACGTTTTTTTATGGTTTGGTAGTTGACGTCGTTGGCCACTAGTCTTTCAACGATTCTGACTATGTAGATGTATGTTTTTAGGTTGATGGAAGGTTGACGTTGATCCTCAATGGAGATGAAGAAGATGGAACACTTTCAACCATTTGTTTTGATTTGATGTTTGGTTTGAGATACACGACTTAATTATGATGTATTTCTGTTTTCACAATGATTGTATTTTAGAAGGTGTGATTTTTACTAAAGTAAGGACGTCATTTAAGTCCTTTTTGTAACAATTTTCTATTCAATTTTTAAGTGTTTGCCATATTTATAATTAAAATAATCTTTTGCTATTTATCCAAAGTAAACATTATTTTTTGATATTCTTCAAGTATCCCTTAGAACAAAACCCAAAATTATTTACAATCCGTGTAACAAAAAATAAAGCTCATGAAGCCACTATTGTATTTTCATAAATTCTAGATTTTTCCTTGAATAATGGAGGATGATTCTTTACTTCTTTTTCTTTTTCTTCTTTGTGATTTATTCATCTCCTCTTCCAGATGTTCTTTCTTAAGTGTTTAGAGTATAAGACGATCAAATCATCTAAATCTCATATTTCATCTTCATCATCTTCGGCAAGATACTTTGAACCTATTTCACAATTGTTTCAATATTATTCTTCATCTTTCTCATATTCGAGAATTTCAAGATTGTTTAAATATCATTTTAAATGATCAACACGATTATTTACTATGGTCAACATGATCGTTAGATTATATTTGAAGTTTTTCACGATTATTTACATTGGACTATGTAATCGCTTACCATAACCAACACGATCGCTTACCATAATCAACATGATTAACACGATCTTTTTCCATGGTCATCACGATCGTTAGATTTGAAGTTTTTAGCGATCATTTACATTAGACTACACGATCGCTTACAATAACTAACACGATCGTTTACCATGATCAACACGATCACTTATCATGATACACACGATCGTTGACCATGGTCAACACAATCGTTAAAAGTATATTATTTCATTGCACGATCGCCTATCCTTGTAATATATCTAAAACGATCGTGCAGTTATGGTAAACGATCGTGTATCATGATCTAGACCATCGTTTATATTGTAATACATGATTATTGTTTAGAAGAAGATTATGAGTCTGCATGTGTGACTAATTAATGATGTGTTGACTAAGATATTTTTGATATTTTATATTGTGGGCCTATGAACTTTTTCAATTTTCAAAATTGTTTTACACCATGTAAATATTTCACACATTTATAATATATTTTTTTAAAATCTCCATTACCTTTTGATTAAAAATTCCAAAATAACAAGGGCCATGTGTACAAAACAATAAATATCAACCTATCCAAAATCATCCTAAAAAATTATATTCTACTCTATTCATCATTGTCTCTTATCTATATTATTCTCCTATGCAGAAGATGACGAGAGTGTTTGATTTTCTTTTTTCTTTTTTCCTTTTGTTGTCTAAAGCTAGATTCCCTTTTACAAAAAGAGAAGAAAATAAAAGGTTAGATTATTTTTCTTTTATAAATATATTAACGCATTTGTACTTCTTTTTTGATATATTTTTCTTATTTAATGTTAGGATAGAAATTAAACTAAAAAAAAATGTCTTCTGGAGTGAGCCAACTTATTTATTGATATAAGTATTTATCTCGGATAAATTATGATGCACTCTTCTAGATGGTAAATATCTATTTCGTTATATTATGGTCTCATCGAAAAAAAAATACACTTTTGTTATAATTATAAATATTTTCAACTGGTTTATCGTAACAAACAACTTTTAAAAAATCTTTGTTTTCTAATACGTATTTATTTTTTGTTTAAATCTAACCAAACTCAAAGCATACTCAAAGATACCATGACTTATAATTTTAGATAACACTTCATGAAGTTGTTTAAAAATAGTCATTTTGAGCCTAAATAGTTAAACATTTATACGTTTTCTACAAATTCAAAATTGTTCCTATTTAAACAAAAAATTTAATTATGAAAATTTTTCAAATATAACATACTCAAACAATATATATATAAATCAGATCTATCACTTATTATAAATAGAAAAGGGTATTTGGTTAGATTTAGGAAAATTGTTCTAGATAATTTAAAACAATTGTGTTAATTGAATTATTATCAGAAACATTTTTAAAAATAGCAAAATAAATTAAAACATAGGATCGTTTAAAAAATATACCAAAATGAAATAATATTTAGCTTATAGAGGATGCCCATAATATATTTGGGAAACGTGCCCAAATATATTTGGGAAGCAATAGTTTAATTTTGACTATTATTTCCTATATATCGTTTAGATTTGATCGTTTTCAAATTTAAACGATTTTTTTCAAGATTCTTTGTACATGATTGTTTATATTTAGCAAATGATCGTTGAGATTTGGAAAACAATAATTTAGATTTGATAAACGATCTTTTAGATTTGATCATTTAAATTTGGTATCCAAATCTCAACGATTTTTTTCATAATTCTTTACTAGACGATTGTTAGATTTGGTACATGATCGTTTACTTTTGACAATCCAATATCCCAATTTTTTCACTATCTTTTATATTTGGCCGATAATCTTAAACCACCAAATAACCGTTTGGAAAAAATAAAAAAATGCAAGAAAAAGACGATGGAAAGAAAAAGAAAAATTTCAGAAGAAACAATATGGAAAGGAAGGACAAACAAAAATATTTAAAAAAATGGAGAAGAAGAGAAAAGGACGGTGGAAAGAAAAAAAATGGAGAAGAAAAGAAAAACACGATGGAAAGGAGAGAAAAACACGATGGAAAGAAAAAAATTGTAGAGGAGGAAAAGAAAAAATTGGTAGCAGAGAAGAGAAAAAGACAATGATAAGAAATTATTTTTTTTTTAAAAAAAGGTCAATTTCATGGGTTTTTTCATTTTGTTACACGGACCATAAATATTTTGTCGGTTTGTTAAATTTATGAAAATTTCCCTTAAAATATTTACCAGCAAAATTTTTGGATTCTATGGCAGTAATATTTTTTATTATGGGCTATTAATACCACCTAAAAGAATATCATTAGCTATAAAATAATAAAATCTCACATTTTTGTATAACTTATAAATATTTTACCAAATTTGTTATTTTTAACTATTCTTTTGTATTATTATACGAAGAGGTAGGCAAATTAGAATAAACTCACTACATAAAAGTAATGCAAAAGTAGAGATTTACGATTATACCCTTGAAGCATCTAGTTTACTCCGCCCATTCCCGTGACCTTGAGTTTGAGTTTGAGTTTGAAGAACCACATTTTCGTGTCTATATAAACCCACTATGCTTCTTTTTTTCCTCCCCACATCCAAATTCCAACCATCGTTTCTAAACACATACTCACACACACCCTTCTCTTAATTAATCCTCTTCTCTTCCTTTCTACAACATCATGCCTGAAGAAACTCCTCAAAAGTCCTCATTTCTCTCCACTACTGAATACTACAAACTGTTGGAGAAAAACAAGAAGACTCTTCAATTCATTGAAGATGTCACTGCCAACGCCGACCAAGTCCAGCGTCGGGTCCTCACCGAGATCCTTTCCCGCAATGCCGGCGTTGAGTACCTCCGTCGACACGGGCTCGGTGGCGCCACCGACTGTAAGACCTTCAAAAATACCCTTCCTCTTATCTCCTACGAGGATATTCAACCTGATATCAACCGTATTGCCAATGGGGACTCCTCTTCCATTCTCTGTTCCTCTCCCATTTCTGAGTTTCTCACTAGGTGGGTTTCTCTAATTTTTTTATATATTTTCCCCCTCTTTTTTTTTCACCCTTTCCTCAAATGGGTCTCTGTTTTTCTTGTTTCTTTTTCCCTTCGTATAGGACGTAAAAACGATAAATTTACCGTAACTCATCCACTTGAACGGTTTTATTTTCAAATTTAAGTAAACGTCATCATGTTTATCGTGATGTCCACTATCCTCCTCAACTTGGTTTGAGTTTCCTTATGCTTTCACTCGTAACTTTAGAGGTCCTATTTTTAAATTGCGGTAAACATCATCTGGTTACCCGTAATCCATCAACTTATTTATTTATCTCTTTATTTTTGGAAATCTTTTCAACTTAATCTTTTGAAATCGACAGTAATTTCAACACAAACCCATAAGTGATGTCATGTTAAAATCATCAATAATATCATTAGTTTGCCGCAATATCCATGCGGTCAAACTTTTTCTTATTTCTGTATGCTTTAAATTCATCAATTGGGTAAATTTCACATGACTACTAAAACCCATCGGCTTCAAGGACAATTATATTTAACATGGTAACAAGTATGATTTTTTGTTTCTAAAACCCATCAACCAAACGATAATTACAATACAAATCCAGAAGAAGAGGGGTGTCAGTTATAGCGAAACTGCTAAAAGAGATTATGTATTCAAAGAAAATAGTTTTAAATGAAAGGTTTTGAGTTTATGGATGATACTAAATTTATGGAATGGTTCATGTCCAGCTCGGGGACATCAGGAGGAGAGCGAAAGCTAATGCCAACAATAGAAGAAGAGCTAGAAAGAAGATCATCGCTCTACAGTTTACTAATGCCAGTAATGAGCCAATTCATAGAAGGCTTAGAAAAAGGGAAAGGAATGTACTTTCTGTTCATAAAATCAGAATCCAAAACCCCAAGTGGACTACTCGCTCGACCAGTACTAACAAGCTATTACAAAAGCCCCCATTTCAAGAACCGCCAATTCGACCCATACACCAATTACACAAGCCCAAACGAAGCCATCCTCTGTTCCGACTCATACCAAAGCATGTATGCCCAGCTCCTCTGCGGCCTCCTCCACCGCACTGACGTCCTCCGTGTTGGAGCTGTCTTCGCCTCCGGCTTCATCCGAGCCATCCGGTTCCTGGAAAAGCACTACACATTGCTCTGCCACGACGTTCGAACCGGGACTCTGAACTCCAAGATCACGGATCAGGGGATTCGGGAATCGGTGAGGAAGATTCTGAAGGCAGATGGGAAATTGGCGGATTTTGTGGAAGGGGAATGTGGGAAGAAATGTTGGGGAGGGATTATAAGTAGGATATGGCCGAATACAAAGTACGTGGATGTGATTGTAACGGGGACAATGTCGCAGTATATCGGGACATTGGATTATTATAGTAATGGTTTGCCAATTGTTTGCACAATGTATGCTTCATCGGAGTGTTATTTTGGAGTGAATTTGAAGCCGATGTGTAAACCAGGGGAAGTGGCATATACGCTTATACCAACGATGGCATATTTTGAGTTTCTTCCTGTGAATAGAAGTAAAGAGAAGGAGTTGGAGAAGGAGCTTGTGGATCTTGTTGATGTCAAGCTTGGTCATGAGTATGAGCTTGTTGTTACCACCTATTCAGGTTAGTATTTTTTTTTTTTTTTTTTTTTTAAACTTTAATTTTAAGATTTGTTTGTCCAAATCCCGGAGGAAATGGAGAAAGAAAGCGGGTGTTCCATAAAACTAACAAGCAGATGAAGTTAAAAAATACACAATTTTATTAAACATAACAAAATTTAGTATAAAGTTTGTATGGTTTCTTTTCTTTTCTTTTTTTCTTTTTAGTAAGGAAACATTTTTCTTTGCTCAATTCCATATTTGAAAATAGATATTTTTTTTAAAAGGAACTTTTTAGGATTTTGAAACATGTATGAGAAGTGGGTAAATTTATTTATTTTAACCACATAAATCCAAAACCATTAGGTAATTAAAGTCTAATTTAGTAAATATTTTGTTTTTTCTTTAGAGTTTTTTTTTTTTTTAAATTAAACTTATTTACTTTCCACTACTAATAAGGATTTTCATTTTTCTAAATACAAAAATGGTAGTCTTGCTCAAACTTAAAAAAACAAAAACAAATTAAGAAAATATATTTTACTTACTTTTTCTTTCAAACTTTGAATTAGTTTACCGACAAAAAGTAGATAAAAAAGGAACCAATTAGCGGTAGAACGAGTGTTTACTAAATTAATTTTCAAAAAAGTAAAAACCAAGTTGTTATCAAACATATCTTTAAATAATGTAACAAGAACCTTGTTTTCAGTTTTTGAAAATTTAGCTTATAAATATCACTACTTATTCTTATTCATTTCTTTCTTAATTTATGATATATCTCACTGATTCAAAAGCAGACATTAAATAGCACATGACAGGTTTGTATGATTAATGTTTTTTCTGTTATTTACCTTCAGGATTGTATAGGTACAGAGTGGGAGATATACTAAGAGTGGCAGGGTTCAAGAACAATGCACCACAATTCAATTTCATATGCAGAAAAAATGTTGCTTTAAGCATAGATTCAGACAAAACAGATGAGGTTGAATTACAAAATGCTGTAAAAAATGCCTTAACCCATTTGATACCATTTGATGTCACTTTGAGTGAGTACACAAGCTGTGTTGACACTTCAAAAATCCCTGGCCATTATGTTCTCTATTGGGAACTAACTCTAAACAATGAAATCAAATCAACCCCAATTCCACCTTCTGTCTTTGAGGATTGTTGCTTTGCTATCGAAGAGTCTCTTAATGCCGTGTACCGTCAAGGTCGGGTCTCCGATAAGTCCATTGGTCCTCTCGAGATCAAGATCGTCGAAACTGGGACATTCGACAAGCTCATGGACTTTGCAATTAGCTTAGGAGCATCAATAAATCAGTATAAGACACCAAGATGTGTCAAGTATGAACCCATAATTCAACTATTGAATTCTAGGGTTGTGTCAAATTATTTCAGCCCCAAATGCCCTAAATGGGTTCCAAAGCAATGGATCTGAAAGTGGAAATTTTAATTATTGGATTGTTGTATCAATAGGGAATATTTAATCACCCTAGAGATTTTAATGGTTTTCTTTTTCTTGCATCCTTTCTGAAATTTTAGGCTAATTTGAAGGTTAATAGACAATGTACAAATGTAGTTCAAAAGTAGTTCCTCTGTTGTTCAACAAATTAAAGTAATCTTTTTTCTTTTAATTTCTTTTCTCTTTCCCTTTACTTTTGTGATCATGTAAGAGTTTTTTCTTTCTTTCTTTGGGTAGTGAATAATAATGGATAAAAAAATATCACTAGAGTTGAAAAAGCTAGTATGTCATGTCAAATAATGCAAGTTGTACAATATATAACACATTTAATATGTAGCCCAGCATAGTATCGTAACATGGAAACTTTAATTTCAAATTATAATAAAAATTCAAAAGAAGTGAATGAAATCTACATTTGAATAGTCAATATTTGTAAAATCTATGCATGTAGGCGTGGGGGAAAACAAATTTGAATTTGTAGTCTGTGTTTAATTTATGTATTTGTTGGTAAATATTGATAATAGTTCGAGTAGGTCTTTAAGAGTCATCAGAATTATGGATGACCAACTTGGTAGTCACGAACAAGAAAATTTCTACGTATGAAAATAGTGAGATGGTGAAAAACCTACTTTAGATTCATTAGAACGGGTTATTGCAAATAATAGGAAAATAGAATGCAGTACAACAAAGTGAGTTTTTTTATGACATAAGAGGAGTGTCAAATCCAAGAGAGGAAAGTGAAATAAGATCATAAAAGTAAAACCAAAAAAACGTTTTTCAAGAAAAAATTGAGAAAACAATCTGAGTTGACTAAGAGAACAATGTTGGATCAAATGTTAAAACAAGATAAACAACAAAGTAAAGACAAGGTAAAGTAGTAATAACACATGACACACTTGATAGCTTAGTTCGATTAATACACCTACGGCTTTTTGGGTGCTGCACCTAATTGAGAAGATAAGTTCACTAGAATATGAATGGATTACAAGTATATAACTTACCCATTTGATAGACTATCTTGAGATCAACAAGATTATTAGGTTTTTGTCAAAAAGAATTAATAAGAATTTTTTTTATTTAATAATGTTGGTTATTTAAATAAGGGTTATTATCTATGTTAAAGATAAAAGATTTTCCTCTTTTAATCTTTTATAGAAATCATTTATCTATATCTTTTTATTCTTGAAGACAATCGTGGGCCTTAAATAACTAAGTTATTTGCTTGGTACTGAGAGAGCGTGAACGGCAAATTCATTTCAGAGAGTTATCTCTTGAGAAAATATTGTTCTTGAATATCTACAAGTGGTCTCACCATGTACTAGTTGATAAGAAATATGAAAGAAGACTGAAATAGTTAAACTGCGGTCAATGAATTTAAGGGGAGTCTGATTTTATCTTTAAATAGATTCAAACGCAAATTCAAGGAGAGTCTGTCTTTGATTGAAGTTTTTTTTTTTGTAACTTAAGAGTATTGTTGCTTGCTCATTTGAATCTTAATAATATTTTTTATACGAACAGAAAGCTCCCTAAACGTAGGTGGTATTTGTCGAACTAGGTTAACAAAATCTTTTGTGTTATTTGTTCTTTCTGTTTCTTTAGCTATTCTCACCGTTAATTACTTTAGGCATACAGTTTTTAGCGTTATGGTTATTTCTATGTTTATTCCATACCATAAACATGTACATGTTCCATGTGTTTTTTCTGTTCCATGTTTTTTTCTATTCCATTTACTGATACTATCATGGCCACTCACGGAGTGTGGATGTGTAATTTTGTATGTATTTTATTCTTGTCTAAAAGTATAACAACATAAATTAGATCTTTAAATCATCACTCTATATATTAAATCTTTAAACCTTAATCTTAGACTAGTTTTCTCTCTGTATTCTGGATGTGGATGGGAAAGTTTTTTTTTTTTTTTTTTTTTTTTGTTCTTATTTTGAATTTTGAGGGTGTCCTATAAATCTTGTAACTGTAAATAGTTTGAACATGGATGATTTTAATATTCTTGTTTTATTGCGGGTCCATTTCACATAGAGATCAAAATATGCTTGTTCTAATTCCGTGCACTTCACATTCTATTTGTATTTTGCATATATAATATGCATCTCCAACTCCACAATCTTACTGTATATACTACCTTCAATGTTTATACCTTCTCAACCTTTGACTTTCTGTGTTTCTTTTGTTTCTATAGACATATTCTAGTTTGGTCCTTAATGATTGTTCTTTTGATTGAGTTATGGAGTAGGTGCTCAGAGTTGTAGTCTCCTTTACAGTTATAATAGTTCAGTGTCTTATTTTATATCATTTTATCTTTAATTTCACAATTTCTCTTCAATGTCAAGATTTTTCATGGTTATGGTTGTTTATTAGATGATGACAATGACTTTAAGTGAGACAACATTCCCTTTCTTTTTATTTCTCAATCAATGATATTACATCGATCACTTTCTCTGTTTTTTTCCAAGGTTGGATTGAAGGCTACTCTTACACTATTGCCTGAAAGTACCTATTACTTTTTCTCTACAAATTAGTTAGTGTGACCATTTTCTTTAATAGTTAATGTAAAGAACATGGAGGTGATAGCAACGATATTTTCTAGTTAGTCAAATCATGCTTGAAATATAACTTTTATAGATTGCCACGACCTGGTTAGTTGATCTAGACTTTCCATAAAACCCCTTCATATAGTTTGTTTCTTTACAAAGGGTTTGAGTTTTACAGCTACCTATTCGGAAATTTAAATGTGTTGTATTGATGGTAACACAACGAAGACACCTTTGTGGTGTGGAGGCTCTACTTGACCTGGGGTTCTTAAAAAAGACAAAGTATAGGTAATCTCTACACATGTAATTTGTTTTCTTTTTGCCAAATTGTACCGTATTTGATCAGTGTTTACTTCAGTTTCTATTAATTTTAAGCCTTCCTATTAATAAAGATGATTAAATAGTAATTTTGTCTTTTTTTAATATTATGTCTTAAGTTATTTTCTTTTACCTTTAGATAACTAAGCAAAGCTCAATCTTGTTTCTTTCCACTGTATCACTTAAAGTTGGATAAAAGCGTAAAGAACTAATTTTCATTTATTGACTCCATGTTTAAAGTCACCAATTTAATTGAGGTTTACTTCATGGTGGTGTTACAATCTTTGGTATGGAGCTTGTACTAAGAGGTTTTTTCGATTACTGAATTATGTAAAATCTTGTGTTTTTTATTGTTTAATTAGACGATATATTAGCAAATCCCCTTTTGAGTTTGATAGTTTTGGAGTTTTTTTTTCTTTTTTTTTTTTAAAATTTACTTTTAATTTTTAGGTAATTTGGTGTTTTATTTTAACTTTACTGTCATTTTAAAGTTATCTTCTACTGAGGATCTTTGCACAACCTATAAAAAGTTGTGTTAACTTGGTTATTGTTGCTCATGTAGGCTGATACATTTCATTATTTGAAAGTTATTGCTTTAAAATCTTGCAATTCGGATGACGGACACTATAGTTCCCATAATTCATTAATGTGCAGAAGATGGTTTATTTCCTCTTGATTCATTTTTTGGAATACAAAAATGTAATGGTGTGTTTGGGTCCCATGTTATTACTGTGGGCTTGGGTTATAATAACCCAAACCCACATTTGGGGCCCGTGTAATGGAAACCCTAGTTTTAAGGTTTTCATTCTTCCATTTTTACCTCCATCGTCTTCCATTCTCAACGCTTGTCGAATTAGTACGGTTTTCTTCCTTTCAACTCGTCTTCATCCCTTCTCCACCCGTCTTCAATCTCTCCTCAACAATCACTTCATCCTTTCCTCAACCTGCTTAATCCTTTACCAATTTTCAAACAAAATCATCCCGTTTCTTCAATCATCGTCAACCACATTGATTTGGGTTTAATGGGCGAAAAAAATAAATTCACTTTTTTCCTCAACTCATTTTCAACCTATTCCGGTTGTTCTTTGGGCTTCGTTTTCTTCTGGATAAAAAAACCTCTCTTCCTGTAATTTTGTTTCTCTCTCACTCTTCATCCTCCAATGTTTCTTTGAAGGCTTCGCTCACAGCGTTGCCTCCGAAACAAATGGGTCTCCCTTTCGGTTTGTTAAACGGTTGGGGAACTTTGCCTCTGAAACTCAATTGATTGCATGTTCACCACTTGTCTAGGTGAACATGCAATTTTTACTCAGTTTTTCCCTTCCACTTTCCCTTGCCACTTGGACTCCCATTTTCCGATCTGGTATTTCTTTTTGCACTAATTTGGACACTTGCTACACTATCCTTAATATCATTTTGTGCATTTGGGATGTTCGAGCAAGGTAGGGTTGGAGGTAAGTGGTTCAATTTTGAGTTTCTATTAAAGTCGATGACGAGGATTACATTTATGTACTTGTCTGAATAATTATTTTTTATTAGTTTTGTTTCTTACTTCAATTTACTTCCATATTTTTGCATATTTGGGTATCTTCGTTGCAAACTACAATTCTGTTTTTGGTTTTGTTTGTTTCTGATTAGTTTTGTTTGTTTGAATTTTTTTTTTTTTCGGTTCCTAGCATTCCAAACATTGCATTTTCGGGCATTTTTTTGTAATCAGTGCCTCAAATATGTTGCCATATTTATTTCTTTTTTCATTTGAGTAACATTATGTTTACGGTTCTAATATGTTTGCAATAAGATGCCTACTGAATTTGGTTTGCTGTGAAGTATGTTCTCTTTACTTGGAAGCAACTCTTTGTTCTGTTCTGTTCTCTTTATTTGCAAGCAACTCCCATCCATCCATAACACTGCATTGTCTGTGTTCAATCATTTCCTTCTGCCTTGGTTATGCATTTGTCTATTCATAGCTTTTCTTTGTCTTTAATGTGATAGGTTTTGACTACCTCCTCACATTTATGTACACTTCTGTTATTTGCAGAGATTCTCTTCTTTTATTTTTTTGGGTTTTGGTCAATAAAGGCATAATTTATTGACCATCTACCCCTCTATATATACCTATTCATTTCCTGTATTTTACTGTGTGTTGTTTTCCTCCTTTCTTGTTCTGCTTCCTTCTCTATTCCTTCTTGATTTGGTAGGTAAGTTTATTATTTTTTTCTTTTTTTCAAGTTTTATCTGTCCTTTGTATGTTCATTGTCCATATTTATGTTAACAATAATGTGTGTGTCTGCCCTTACTTTTCAATTCTCTGTTATGTTTAAGGCATATTATGGGCCATGACTTTCTTTATTTATGCAAAGATATACCATCTTATACACAGCCGTATCCACTGCCATTTCATACTATTCATGCTTTCTTTCCATGTCATCTCATGTTTACTATCCATATCCATTTTAGGGGTTGTTGATGTTGTATGATTGTTTTTATGCATTTACATCCCCATATATATTTTGCTGCACATCCTATTGTTGCATAATTTTTATTGATGTTTCTACTACTAGATCCAGTTCGTTACATAATTCCTCTGAGGCACAATGTTTTTTAAAATAAAACGGTCATAATTTCTCATTCATTTTAACGTTTGTTGTTTTTTCATTTCAACATCGACATTTCTCCAAATTTTACGGTATGTAATCGTTACATTTCATCCCTATAGTATTTTGACTGCTACTTGTGTTAGGTCGGGACAGTGATTTTGTTATTTTCAGAATACCCGACTTCATATTTTCGTCGTCAGAGGTACGAGGCATTGGCGCTTTGTAGTGTATTACCTTTTTTTCCGTATATTTTCTTACGATATTTTGGCTGTATGGTTTAATTTATTTTGAACATTATTGACCATCTTGGTTCTTAATTAATTATGTTCTTTTTGTGTTTTAAAGCGTATATCGATTTCGTATTTAAGATCAAGTTTATGTTATTTTCAATGTTTATCAACCCAAATTGTTATTAAAGTGAATGAAGTTTGAATTTGATTATATAAGTTGAGTTAAATTACCATTTTAATTCCTATATGGTATTTAATTTTGTGTGAAATTAAATTTAAGCCATGTGATTTTAAAAACCCCTTTACACAGCGGGTTCATATGATTTAGTTTGATTAAGTTTAATCTCAAGCACTCTAGTTTGTAGTTCATTACCCAAATGTCTAACAATATTCTTCTGTCACACATTTTCTTTTCGGAAACCACAATAGATAGATAGAGTTAAATGAGCATATAGTAGTTTATTTAGGTTAAAGAAACACATGCATAATACACCCGTTTCATCTCAAAAGTGGATGATTCATCCATTTTCATACAATAATTGTTGAACGAAAAAAATGAAACTGTATAAGTAATTTGCGGAAGTCACACTACTTTTTTTTTCAATTGAATTATAGTGGACCATTAATTTTGAATTAAATGTGGGTTTACGATTTTCACAAGCATTATTAACAATTTTTTAGCACATGCTAATTGAGTTTTAAAAAAAATGGACAATTGCTTTTTCCCACATTAGCAACACTTTTCAAACTCAACAACATGAATTTGGAAAAACATTTTAGTCACGCACAGTATATACCCATATTAGTAACATATTGGTCATGCATAAGTTCATTTTACTTAACTACAGTTGACAAGTAAAAAAATGTATTCTATTCTAATGCATGCATTGTAGGTGTAATAGCATTCCAGTTAGAAAAATAGATCGTTAGGTTCGTAGTCGCTACCCTCAAATGGCGTATGAAAACATTCGCACTATACTAGCTGTCTTCACATCCACCCATAATCAATTAGTACTACTATTGGAGGCACTAATGAACGACAATAAGCGGGTGACACATATACCGTATGAAACTAGGCATCAAATTAGACAACTTGCGTACTTTCGTATGATCCACTGCTTCGACCTCGTTCGTTGTCAAAGTACTAGAATGGACAAGTGAACTTTTGCCATGGTACGTCACTTACTGAGGACAATTGCTGGTCCGACATTGACCGAAATCGTTGATGTCGAGGAGATGGTTGCAATGTTCTTCATATATTGGCGCACGATGTGAAGAATAGAGTCATCCACCGAGACTTCGTGCGATGGGGGGAGACTGTTTCTCGTCACTTCAACATCGTGTTGTTGGCTGTGTTACGACTGCACGACGAGTTGTTGAAGAAGCCACAACCAATAACTAACACATGCACTGATGCACGATGGAGGTGCTTCGTGGTCCGCATATTCTTCAATTCTGTTACTTATAAATCACGAAGTCCAACTACTTGACTGTGCTATGTTTCATTATGCAGAACGACCTTGGGGCATTGGATAACACTTACATCAAGGTGAACGTGCCGCAAATCGATAGGTCTAGGTATAGGACACATAAGGAAGAAGTTGACACAAATGTCATCGGTGTGTGTGACACGAAAGGCTACTTCGTGTTCGTCTTGGCTGGCTGGAAAGGGTTCTGATCAGCTGATTCATGCATTCTTTGAAATGCTATTGCACGACCAAACAGCCTGCATGTTCCTAAGGGTAATCAAAAGTTGTATGCAACCATAAACTATTACCTACTACGTAAATCAAATTAGTTAGATCTGATGCATTCGTAACAAGTTATTATTATCTATGCGACGCGGGGTACCCCAACGAAGAGGGATTTCTGGCTCCCTATAGAGGACAAAGATACCACTTGCAAGAGTGGCAAAGAGCGAGAAATGTGCCTACCACTGCGAAAGAGTACTTCAACATCAAATATTCCTCCGCTAGGTATGTTATTGAACAAACCTTTGGTGTGTTGAAGGGTTGATGGTTAATCCTTCGCGGCAAGTCGTACTATCCCGTGCAAGTTCAATGTTAATCCATTCTAGCATGTTGCCTACTACACAATCTCATCAACCGCGAGATGACGAATGTCGATTTTGTTGACGATGTGGACGAGGAAGACTCCACCTATGCCACAACCAGAGGTGATGACATTCAATTCATGTAGAACTCGAACGAATGGACGCAGTAGAGGGATGATTTGGCTGCCGAGATGTTCAATCAATGGCAGTTGCATAATGAATAGAGTATGTGTGTCGATTTAGTATTCCTGTATTTGTTTTAAGTTACTATTGGGTGTGTCTTTCTGTATAGTTCAATGTTTGCATGCATGACCAAAATGAATGGAACTGTCTCCCTACGCAATAAACTCTATTAATTGCCATTTTTTTTTATTTTTCCTTTCTGTGTATTGAAGATACTGATTTCTATGTCGTCATTTCAATTGTCAGTATGAAAAGTTCGTCATGTGCACCTAAGCATGTGTGGACGAAGGAGGAGGAGGCAACCCTAGTGGAGTGTGGTAGAGTTGGTGTCTGCTAATGGATGGAAGTTAGATAATGGCATATTCAGATTGGGGTATCTGACACAACTTCTTCGAATGATGGTGGCGAAGTTGTCGAGATGCAATGTCCATGCGACTACAGTTATTGACTGTCTCATAAAGATATTGAAGCGCTCATACCAGGCAATTACAAAAATGCGCTGCCTATCCTGCAGCGGGTTCAGTTGGAATGACGATTTGAAGTGCATCGTTGCTAAGAAGGAGTTGTTTGACAACTGGGTTAGGGTATGTGGAAAGTATAATTGTACACTGATATAATGTTCACTTCAATATGAAAAAAATATAATATTTGATTTTTCTTTCCTATGTAAAGTCATCTTGCAGCCAAGAGCCTGTTGAATAAGCCATTCTCATATTACGACGAGTTGTCGTATATATTCGAGAAAGATAGGGCAACGGAAGCCTGTGCGGAGACCTTTGCCGACATCAGATCGAATGTTCTTACCAGGTTCGAGGAATTTGCATGCGTGGATCTCAATGATATGAAAATTCCTTCTATGTCCAGCCATGGGTTTAACATGTCCCTCGACGACATCGCACGACTTACTCAAGGAAGCGATAGTAGGACGTGTTCGAGAGGTACAAAGCGAAAGCAGGGAGGGCAGAATTCTGAAACAGTTGATGTCATTAAGGATACCATGGCCTGCATAACTGACCAGCTGAGGCTCATTGCAGAGTGGCCGAGCTTGGCACTCGAGGATGAAAGTAGGGTCCATAGAGAGGTCGTTCGAGCATTGCGTGTCATACTGGAGCTCACTAGGTTAGAAAGGGTGCAATGCAAGCGAATACTAATGAACAATTTAACGGACATGAAGGGTTTCCTCAAATTGACAGACAACGAGAAGCTTGACTACTGCACGGTGATCCTACGAGGTGCTAGCTGATTGTTTCTTTTACTTGCACGTACTATTATTAATGTTTTTTTTTTTTAATGATTCTACCTATTAGCTTTTTCTTATTGATGTTTTGTAATGATATTGTCGTTCTGTATTTTTTGTTCCAATTATTCATATAGTAAAATTAATGCGACGTAATTTAATTTATATATATGTGTGTGTGTGTATAAATATATATATCTATATATGTATATGTGTGTGTTTATATATATACACACATACATGTATACACACGTACATGTATATACACAGATATGTGTATATATATATACATGTATATACACATATATGTGTATATATATACATGTGCATACACATATATGTGTATGCGTGTGTGTGTATATATATATATATATATATTTGCCTCCTTATTCCGCTTTTACGTGTTGCATCATAAAAAATAATTGAAATTATTTGGCAATTGTAATCAAATGTAACAACTAATCGACAACATTTTAAATATGAACGTTACCAATCCACAAATTAAGTCAATTACTTCAGGCAACGTCCGTTCATTTGGTAAAAAAAAATTATTCACTTTGACTATTGGATTTTAAATATGAATTTGATAAAAAAAATTTAAAAATAAATCTATCACATCACTACCAACATAACCCTTCCCCAAAACACATCTTATCATAACACTATCATAACACTACCCACATAACCCTTCCCCCAAACACTTCTTATCATAATACTATCATAACTATTCCCCCAAACATCTTTTATCATAACACTAGTTTTATCATAACCGTAACCCTCCCATAACCCAACCCTTCCCCCAAATGCACCCTAAGTGTTTAACAAATTTCTTAATTAAGTGAGCTATGCTTGTAGTTTAGCCTTTGGCAGCTTCGGAATGAGGTCTTCAAATCGCCAATGGTTAGAATGTTTAACCTCATTTTTGTATAATTGTCCTACTAGGTTTTTTACTATGTATTATAAAAAAAGCTTCAATGGTCATTGTAATTTTGGTTTTGATTCATTGTTGTTTTAACTTTGACTCATTTTAGTTTGTCCTAATTTTAAAATTTTCATTTGGTTATTAGATTTTCAAATTTTGATTCATTTTGATCCCTAAGCTTTCAAAAAGTGTCCATTTGTATCCATTAGAAAGGAAATAAAAATAAAAAGAAATGGACCAAAATGTTCTCTTTTTTAAAGTACAAGGATCAAGATTACTTAAATTAAAATGTACGAGGACCAAAATAAACATTTTCAAATCTGTGGCTAGGTTCTATATATTTTTGGATATCACTTTCTATCTCAATGATGAAAAGAATATCATTCTTATAAAATAAATGTTTCTTCCACAGATTATCGAGTAAAAAATTGGAAGTTATGATGTGGAAGTATCTTCTTTGAGGCATGGAATAAAAGAGATAAAGGAGAGGTTGGAAACCGCAAATGCAAGGGCTCAATTGTTTGAGAAAGAAGCGAGGATTTTGTAACCAGAAAAGATTCATATTGTAGCTTAGACATGTATGTATTTTGTTGATATGGTACACCTTTGGGCTGCACATATATTCTATTTATATTCAGACATAGATGGGAAGTTTGGGATGTTGTTAGAAGTATGAGCTATTGTAATTAAGTATGTAATGACCAACTATATGTATGATTCATTGATATATGCAATTTGTTAAAGTTATTAGTTCTTTGATGGAAAGTTTGGGTTGATTCAATTGTTTAATTAATATACTTCCTTTATCAACTTTGTGTAATCTCAAAGGCTCTACTTATATGTGTGTGAATGGACTTCAAAACAGATGCAATATAATTATATGAATATTTCAAATTGTACAATTTTTATTTGAAAAAAAAATTTTGACATGCAAAACGTGTCAAGAATAAACAAATTCTTGATGTTTATAAACTGTCAAGTATAATTTTACTTGACGTGTAAAAACTGTCAAACAAAAATCTCCTTTATTCTTGACACTGGATTACTTGACGCGTAAAAAGCATAAAGTACTCTCATATGCTTGACACTTTTTACCTGTCAAGTATAATTGTACTTGACGCTTAAAAAATGTCAAGTAAACTTCTTTTATTCTTGATACTAGATTACTTAACGCATTGAAAAGCGTCGAGTAAACAAATACTTGATAGGTAAAAGCGTCAAGTATTGTTAGTTTTGTAGTAGTGATAGCTAAAGGATATTATTAATCGTCTCATTTATTTTCAATTCGTTTCAGAGCTGGTTGACACTGGTTTATTAAGTCTTCAACAGTGTCGATCAAGGAAAGTGAGTCAACAACTCGTTCTCCACTTTTAAATGACACAAATTATGCTTTTCTCAAATCAATTGACAGTACAACTTGGAAAACTATCATCTCTAGTTGGGAACCACCTACTATTACTGTAAAAGGTAAATCTACACCAAAACCAAAGTCTCATTGGACTGATGCTGAAGATCAAGCTTCTCTAGACAACTCTCATGCTCTTAATGCTATTTATAATGGAGTCGATCAAAATGTATTTAAGTTAACAAATACCTGATCTTCAACAAAAGAAGCCTGGAAAATGCTTGAGGTTGCATATAAAGATAGAGACTATATGAAACGTAAAGAAATCACTTTTCGATCCATTCATGAAGAAGACCCCTTTAGGAAGGATATTGTTAAATTTGTTGTCAAATTAGACAGATCTTTTAAGTGCAGAGAATGTGAAGGGTATAACCATATGCAAGTTGAATGCTTTAATTTTCTGATGAAGCAGAAGAAAAGTCTTGGTGCTACTCTCTTAGATGAAGAGTGGTGATAGTGATGAGGAAGTAGAATATACTAAAGATTTTATTAGTATCCTATCAAGAGATGATACTGTATCGTGCGTTGAAGACTTGAGTTCACATAAAGAGAATACCATGTCTTATGATCAATTGCAACATCAGTGGGAGGAAGACTCTTCAACTCGTGCTGCTCAGAAGGAGAAAATACAGGAGTTGCTGGATGAAAATCTACAACTGTTAACTGTTATATCTTTGTTAACGTTGAAACTGAAAGAGGTGCAAATAGAGTATGAGCATATGTCTAAATTAATAAAAATGTTGAATTTTGACACAAATGATTTGAACCAAATCCTGAATACCAGAAAATCAAGTTCAAATAGGCATGGTATATATCAGTTATAATTCATCAGGTCATGAGGATAAACAGAAGAATTCGACTATTTTTGTTCCTGCAAAAATCAAGAGAGAATTTAAAGAAAGTTCAATAAAGTTAGTCGAAAATAAATCTATTTATAAAAATTCGAAGGTCTATACTTGTCATTACTTTGGTAAAAGAGGTTATATTAGATATTTCTATTTTAAATTACAAAGAGATATGGTCAATAATCAAAAAATGGCATACAGACCAAGGCTCAATCATACTTTCAGAGATTTAAGTCTGCAGTATACAAGTCAAGAAACACTAATATGGTGTGGAGAGTAAAGCAATCCTTTGGTAAATGTAATGTTGCTTTCATTAAAAATCAAACATAAACTGAACATTGGTATTTTGATAGTAGTTGCTCAAGGCATAGGACTGGCAATCGCTCTTATTTTTCAGAATTAAAATAAGGTTCTTCAAGGCATGTAACTTTTGGTGAAAGAGCAAAAGGAAGAATTTTGGCAAGAGGAAGTATAATTAATACAACTCTTTCGAGACTTAGCTTATTGATGACAGGTATGTAGAAGGACTTACTGCAGATTTAATCAGTATCAGCCAACTGACCAAGGTTATACAGTAAATTTATGCAAAGAAGGACGTATTGTGACAGATAAGAACAATATTATATTTATGAAAGGAATTCGACAAATTGATAACTGCTATCACTGAGAATCCAACAAAATTTTTATATGACTATTTTGTTATATAGTTATAACTTCTGTCTTGACTATGGATCATAGAGGCAGTATGTTTTGTCTACTATGGTGTTGCCTCTGTTTTGATGTTTTGTTGCTTCTGTGAGAGTATGTTATGACTTCTGGTATAACTTCAGTTTTGACTATTGTCTAATTGATGATTCTTATTGACTCCTTGATATAATCTTCTGGAAGATTATGCTTTTAAAGATGACTCTTTATTATTATTATCGTTTTTATAGCTTCACTATTGATGATATGTTATTAAGAGGCATCTGATTGAATATAAAAAGAATTCTTCTCTTTTCGACAAAAGGGGGGAGTTTGTTGGATTTTTTTGTCAAAAAAGAATTAATAAGAATTATTTTTATTATCGTTGGTTATTTTATTCAAAAAGAGAAAAAGAAATATTTATAAGATATAAGATTTTTCTCTTTATTTGGAAACTTTATCTATATCTTTTTAAACAAGAAAATCGAGAAGATTTGAGAAGCCTTTAAATTGTGAAGCTTCTCACAAGCAAGGATTGTGTGTGCATTACTGGACTTTCTATTAGAAAAAAAGAATTCTTCTCTTCTGGACAAAAAAAAGGAGTTTGTTGGGTTTTTGTAAAAAGAATTATTAATTCTTTTTATTTAATAACGTTCGTTATTTAAATAAGAGATATTATTTATGTTAAAGATAAAAGATTTTCCTCTTTTATAGGTCTTTTATCTATATCTTTTTATTAAGAATATCCTGAAGACAATCGTGGGCCTTAAATAACTAAGCTATTTGCTTAGTTTTGAGAGAGCGTAAAAGGAAATTTATTTTAGATAGTTCTCTCTTGAGGAAATATTATTCTAAAAAATCTACAGGTGGTCTCACCTTGTACCAGTTGATAAGAAATATGAAAAAGAACTGAAATAGTTGAACTGTGGTCAATGAATTCAAAGACAGAGTTTATCTTCAACTGAGATTAAGTTTTTGTTATAACTTAAGAGTGTTGTTGCTTGCTTATTTAAATCTTATTTGGGGAATTCAATGAACAAATCACACAGAGTTTATCTTCAAGTAGATTCAAAAACAAATTCAGGGTGATTCCGTCTTTGATTAAGTTTTTGTTATAACTTAAGAGTGTTGTTGCTTGCTCATTTGAATCTTAATAATATTTCTTATCTGAGCAGAAAGCTCTCTAAACATAGGTGATTTGTTCTTTTTGTTTTTTTAGCTATTCTCACAGTTAATTACTTTAGGCACAACTAAAGGATATTATTGCGTCTCACTTAGATTACTCTAGAAGATCATTTAGGCTCTCCTAAGTAGTTGATACTTGATTGATTGCCTTTGTAAAATCCAGACACCTTCTAAATTGTTTATCTTCAGCAATATAGGCTGATTAGGCTCCCCATAAAAGCTAGATATTCTATAACAATCTTTAACCAGAATAACAATAGCAAACAGTCATCATGAACCAGAATAACAATCTTTCTTCACATCATAAAAACTTTGTTCATGAACATCAAGAACATACAACCACAACTCACTTGCTATGTCAATTTATTTTTCTTCATTACACACAAAAGAAAAACACACAACCAATAAAAAGGACCAACTAAATAAGGAAAGACAATCAATTGCCCATTAAGACTATCCATCACCCTATGACTAAAGGAATAAGGAATGTTTTGAACAAGGTAATAAATATAATACAAGAAATAATAGCAATCTACTCACCTTCAATAACGGAGAGAAAGACATTGTTGTGCTTTTTATTAAACCAGGAGATGAGATTATTTCCTAGAAAGAAGCATCCTCAAGAGGTGCTTTTCCTATCTTCGAAACATCTAACCCAATCAACATCTCAATATCTCACAAGAGTGGAATTTGTATCAAATGAGTACCATCAACCATAATTAGAAGTTCCAAGAACATATTTAAGAATTCATTCGACAGAAAGTAAGATGAGAAAGTTGTAGGTATCCTCTTGGGATGAGCTTTCTCAAATCTAATTTTCTTCATTATACATTTAGCATATTTCTCTTGAGTGGCAAAGATACCATCAGTCATCTATTTCATTTGACATCCAAGGAAATACGAGAGCTCTCCAACCATACTCATCTCAAATTCTGCCTGCATCTGAGCAACAAACTTGTCAACCAAATATTATATCAGTAATAACAAATTGAGCATAAGTCCTTTTAATAAACAAAGCTTTACCAACATGTCTTTTGCATATCCATTTGATGTCATGAAGGCTACTAATGATCATACCAAGCTCGTGGAACATGTTTGAGACCATACATGGTCTTTTGAAGTTTGTAGGCATGATCAAGTAGGTTGAGCAACAAACACTTCTTTATGATTCAAGTAGCCATTCAAGATATCAAAGCACTTGTAACATCTATTTGAACTTTTGAAGACAAGAGAGAACTAATAGTAATCGGATGACCTCCAATCAAGCCACAAGGGCAAACCTCTCATCAAAATCCACTCCTTCAATTTGTATATGTCCTTGAGCAACAAGTCTTGCCTTGTTACGAGTAATAATAATACCATCTTCATTTCTCTTGTTTTTAAACACCCATTTTGTTCCTTTGATACTTGCATTAGCAGGATAATGGACTAGAGACCACACTTTATTTCTTTCAAACTAACCTAGCTCTTCTTGTCATAACCATTAATAAAAAATTAATCTTTTAAGGCTTGAGACGCAGTAATTGATTAAATGGATGAAATGATGCAAAAGTTTCCTATCATCTTGGCAAAATCAATTTTATCTTTCTTTCCAGTGGTCACTCCTGAATTTAGATTACCAATGATGTCACTTTGAGGATGATTCTTTTGTGTTTTGATAGATGGAGAGAAACTTGCTATATAAACCTCATCATTGTCTGCAGCACCATAATTAGGACTACTTATGACCATGAAGTCATCACCAATATTGTTGACATCATGACTAATAGTAGCATAATTTTTGACGCACGATGCTTTAGTGGGAAGAGGAACAATAGAGGTAGAATTCCGCTTGGTGACCTTGTCATATAGAAACAGGATGTCTTCCTGATCATCAACATCAATGCTTGTTTTGGACTGATTATTCACCACATTTTAAGACTCCATTACTTCATTTGTTTGATTATTATAGACCTTACAAGGTCTGCCGTTTGATGAATACCCTAGAAACACACATTCATCTAACTTAGAATCCCATCTTCTTCTCGATTCAGGATATGCAAGAATAAAGCAAGGGCTACCAAACACATGAAATACTTTACATTTGGTTTCTTACCTTTCCATAGTTGATAGTTTGTAACATTTGTCCCCAGTCGTAGAGACACTGTATTATGTATATGACAAGATGTATTCAAAGCCTCAACACAAAACTGAATGGAGATTGTTTTTGTATGAAGCATTACAAGAGCCATCTTCTGAAGTGTTCTATTCTTTCTTTCAACCACTCCATTCTGCTGAGGAGTGATAGTGGTAGAAAAATCATGAAGAATTCCCTCTAAAGAATAAAATTCCTCAAATAAGGTATTATCAAACTCTTTTACATGATCAATACGAATACAAATGATGCTTTTTTTCTTGTTCTTGCTGAATCTAGAGACATAGAGTTCTACATATTTTGAGAGTATTAGACTTTTTCCTTTTAAATCGAACCCAAGTAAACTTTGGAAAGTCGTCAACATAGACACATATCTTTTACCTTGTAAGCTTTCAACTTGCATTGACCCCATCAAATCCATACAAAGTTGCTCCAAAACTCTATTAGCATTGCAATTACTAACTTTTTTATGAGATGCCTTGATTCGTTGTTTGCCAATCTGACATTCACCACAAAAACTCTAAAGTTCAGCATGAAGAGGTGGTATTCCAAGTACGGCTTCCTCATAAATAGATTTTTGGATTGAGCACAAATTCAAATGTCTAAAACTTTTGTACCACACCTCAGCCTCATCATTCTTAATTTGATAAAGGACAAGATACTTTACTTGAATCAGGAGCTTGCCATAACAATTATCAAATAATCGATTGCCAATCATGACCACCAAGCCATTTTCATTTTCACCAAGCATTTGTTCTTTGAGAAGTTTACTTTACAATCTTGATCACATAGTTGATTAATATTGGTTAGAATTACAGTTAAACCCTCAACTAGTCTGATATCACAAAGAAAAGGAAGATTAATCTGCATTATTTCACCTTTTCTCAAGACTCTTGCATTTCATTTCCAAAAATATTGCATGACTTGAGTTGCATTCCCTTAGGTCAGATATAAAAGATCACATCTATCATATGACATGACACCCATTGCCAAAATACCAATCATCTTTAGAAGATGAGTGAACTAAGGTGAAAGTAATATTGCATTGGATAATTTCTAAGGATTGACTTTTATCACTCCATACAAACTTTGAAACACATGAGGTATGATCTAATTGATACTTTGGTCTCACTCTGTATTCAAATTTTTTCGTTGGTACAAAGTAACTTCTCCCATGAAGTAGAAGGGACAAATATGACCAGCCTTACCACAGAAATGACACCTATCACTTCTTAGGTTGATAATTCGTTGGAAAAGTTATAGATCCTAAATCATTTGATATTGAATTCGACATCATTCTCTTTTGAGAAGGAACAAAAATTTAGGTTGGTGCAACAACTTCTTTTCCCTTTTCCCTATAAAACCTCATTCTTTGTCTAGATTCAAGTAGTTTACTAGAATTTAGAATTCCCTTTCAATCCTTGATACTTGAATTGAGCATGCAAACAGATTTAGACACTAAGGCAAGTTTTGATCGTGAGGCCTTTGATTCTTTCTTCACGTCAGAGACAGTTTCAAGAAACTGATGATTATCTTCAATTTAAATTTAGAATATTGTCTTTCTATTGATTTAGTACCAAAAGATTTGCTTGCCACTTTTCTAGAATTTCTTCAGCTTTTAACTGAATATCCTGAGCTGAATCTACGATATCATCCTTGTCAAACTCCGCTTCTTCAATAGTCTTGCCAAGGGATCCCACATCTTCTATAACTAAATAACTGACTAGTGCTTAGATTTCATCAATAGAATTAATGCTAGATTACGAATCATCATTCGATAGAGTCGCTTCGAAGTCCTTTTTTTTTTTTTTTTTTTAATTTTTGTCTTCTAAGAAAATTTGGATACTCTACTTGGATAATGACCAAAACCATCACACTTCCTACATTTAAAAATTCACTCATTTTTGTTTTGAAAATTCTCAACATCTATGCCATATTCTCTTCTTCCTTTTGACTGAAAAGAATTCCTCGTCATATTAGCATTGTTATAGCTATTAAAATCTCTAGCAAAAGAAGTATCATAATTGACAAGGCATTTTATTTAAGCGTTTTACAGTTTTAGTAAACTGTTTAGTGAGCAAGGCCAGAGACTCAACTAAACTCTCATTAGCATTCTCTTCTTTACTGTTATGAGATCCTTCACTAGCAACACTCTGCAATGTAGTCTTTTACCTTTCAGATTAGTTTTCTTGTTTAACATTAACTCAAATGTGGGTAGAGAACCAAAAAGTTCATCTAGTAGCTTCATTGTGGAAATGTCATTAACTTCTTCTATAACTGTCACCTTCATGTTGCAACGCTTGAGTAAAGATCGAAGCACCTTTCTAACAAATTTTTTCGTTAAACAGTTTCTCACCAAAAGAGAAGGATTCATTTGCAATGTCAAGAATTCATACATCATAATTAGAAATAGATTCATCCTCCAACATTTTTAAGGACTCAAATTGAGAAGTTAAAATTTGGAGACAACACATTTTAACTTTAGTAGTTCCCTTATGAACAATTTCTAGGATCCTCTAAGACTTTTTTGTCGAAGTGCAGACGTTTATAAGTTTTAAAACATTCTTGTCAACTCCATTAAATAGAGCATTTAAAGAACGAGAATTTCCAAGAACAACTTCATCTTTTGCATCGAATCAATCCTTTTCAAGTTTGAGAGATTCAACACCTTCCTCATTAGTTATAAGAGGGTGAGACCATTCATATACATCAACCTTCCAAGTCTTGATATTAATATATTTGAGAAAGGTAGTCATCCTAACTTTCCAACATACATAGTTTGTTCTATCTAACACATAAAGTTTGGTAGTAGATCTGTTAGAAAACGAACTAGGGCTAGACGCAGCAGAATTATCTTAACTTTTTTTTTCTAATCCTAGAACGTAAACATACTGTGCATAACCAACTAAATCACAAATAAATATACCTTCGTGAAACTCTCCAATTTTGAATTGCTTTTGTTCTAATAAGAATGGTCCTATAAACTCTTACCACCAAAATGCAGTGAAATCGCTAGCGTTCTCTGAAAGTATCCACACACGAACTGGACATTTGACTCATTGAATTTGGGTATGGTAGAACCTTCACAGAGTCAGAATTTCGACTCTCTCAATTTTCTCTCTGTGTAGAATGAATTTATGCTTTTTTTATGTGTCTTACAAATAAGATGCCTAAAGTCTTATTTATAGGTTTCTTAGAGTTTTCTAATAAGTTTAGGATGTCCTAATAAGCTTCCAATTCTCCAATTGGACTTATTAATTACCCAGCCTAAAGATAAAATCAACCCGGTTCTTTCGTGTGTGACTTGTTAGGTTAATTTAATATAGCAATAGGCCCATAACTCGTTTTATGGCCCATAAGCCATAATTGGTCACTAGCAAGACATTATGGCAACCATATTTAATTAAGTCTGTGATCCAACATAATCTAATATAATTATTGTTCTAATCCATTTTTCATGTGATATATATAATTGAATATAAGCATATTGAAATAATAAATGACATTAATACCCTTATTAATTCATTTATAGCACGACCATGCATTCCACAATCACGCTTAATCGAAGAGGCCCCGAGATATCTCTCCATAACAAGAGAGATAAATTTCATCTTGAATAATCATTATCCACTACATAATTCATAACGTATTCGAGTACAACCTTTATAATTATCCGGTTAAAGATAACGTTTGATTGCATCATAATTGATTAATTCTTATGTTTGACATTATGATAATCTTAAGTCTAAGGATCAAAACAATCAATTATTTGATATTATTTATGACACATGTTCATGTAATAATCTCAAAAAGTGTTAGTCCAATATTTATTTTCTAATAAGAAAATATGATTATAATTTGTGTATTTACATATATAATCATCCTATGATTATCAATTATAACTCGAACTAATCTTAATTTATTATTGTTCCAACAATAATAATCAATTAGAGACATGTAGAATATAACAACATATTCATTGATATTATTATACAATAACATGCAATTGAATAATAACTTTTATTAAATAATTAAACAATAATCCAATTATCCATAAAATTATTATAAAGCACAATAAAAAACCAACAAGATCCACCTTATTTGATTGTATCCATAACTGACACATACGAAGCCTCTCTCATACCAATTGAAAAAGCAATATGTGTTGACTAAGAGAAGAATGATGGATCAAATGTTAAAACAAGGATAAACAACAAAGTAAAAACAAGGTAAAGTAGTAATAACACATGACAATTGGTAAACCGTTCGATGTAATACACCTATGTCTGGGGGGCTGTGCAAAATTGAGAATGTAAATTCACAAAAGTATGAATGCATTCCAAGTATACAACTTATCTTTTGATAGACTATCTTCAGATACAATGAGATTACTCTAAAAGATCACTTAGGCTCCACCCACCTATGTAATTGATACTTGATTGATTGTCCTTGCAAAATTCAAGCTCTCCTGAATTGTTTAACACCAACAATATAGGCTGATTAGGGTATCCCTAAACGCTATATTCAAATTTCTCAATCAATGTTGAACAACATGTCAATAGCAAGCAGTCATCATGAACTAGAAGAACAATCTTTCTTCACAACATAAAAACTTTGTTCATGAACATCAAGAACATAAAACTATAATTCACTTGCTAGGTCAATTTATTTTTCTTCGTTACACACAAAAAGAAAAACACAAAGTCAATAAAAAGGACAAACTAAATAAGGAAAGACAATCAATCGTTCATTAAAACTACCTATCACTCTATGACCAAAACAACAAGGAAAGCTTTTAACATGGTAACAAATACAATAAAAGAGGATTGTAACGACCCAACTTTCCTACTAAGTTGAAGTTATTACCATTTAAATAAATACAGATTTTTTTCTCTTTAGAATACAAGAAAATACTAAAAGTTAGTGGAAATGTTTTTAAATATTCAGTTAAATTAAGTAATAAGCTGGGTAAAGAAGGAATAAAATATCTAAATAAATAAATAAAATAATTAATTAAAATACTAATTTGGGTCCATAAAAATAGAAGAAATATAAAAAATATGAACGTGAGTTCTAAAATAAATTTATGAAAACTTATTACTGAAAACATAAACGCGGAATAAAATCTACACTGTCCCCATATGGCAATTTACGATCATTTCTTGTCATTTGCCAGCTTCCCTTTTCCTCTACCTTTACCTCAAAAATTAGACATTTAAAAGAATGAGTATAAATTTATACTCAGTAAGGGACTCACCATTATCCCCGCTACATGTCTGTTAGGTTTCCGTTAGAGTCCTGTAAGAAGTACCTTCTAACTATTGTGCTCCCGAAAGCATGCTATCGAATGATCCTCTAGTGACACATCTGGGCTCTCGGTAACCCTAAAGGATACACCCTCAAGGAGAGTTAGGCTGTAAGTGATCCCGTCAAATCACATATAAAACTGGCCACATATGCATTATATAGGTGGTGATCCCGAGGGACACCCATAAGGTACGTCTCTAACAGTAAATCTAACATAACATCATAGCCTATGTACATATACCATATCATGAATATCATAGCTCAGTCACATATAAATCAATCACGGTACATCTAATCATATCATGTTTCATTCAGTAAGTAGCTTGGACAGAATGTAACTAATCATACATATCTTTGTCATACATATGGTCACCTCTAACAATCATATTACGCATGTTATACTTTAATACATAATAAAGAGCATGCATGCAACTTTCAATATGGGGGTCTAATGGGAAAATCTCTTACGTGGAGATTTGCTAATTTAACAACTCCTTGGTTGATAGTCAAATCCTCCCAATACTTAGTTTTAACATAAACAAGACTAAAATTAATAACTTAGTCAACTATCAACATACTGTTTAATTTTGCAACCAAACTTAACCAATCTTACCCTAAGATTAAGGTTGAATCCAACACAACCTTGAGTGGGAAAAATGTACTGCTAAAGTCCTCCCACAAATTGCCAACTCAACCTTCAAGGCAACAAGTAATTCAACTTAAACAAATTTGTGAATTTATCTCAAACCAAAACTTAATATTTAATGGGTATACCTAAACCCACAAAAGAAGCTTACCAACAGTAAGGAATCTGCTCAACTTGGCTGACTACAAGAAATGGCTTGGAAACGGCTCAAGAAAGAGGGGTCGGCTCGGAGGAAGAATGCGGCTCACACGGCTCGGACTAAGGCACGCATGAGAGGAGGCTTGGTTTGGACGTGTGGCTTACAAAAGTGTGGCTCACAAAGGGAGAGTGATTCGAGCAGAGAACTCACACGGCGAATTGAAGCTGACGATTTACACGTGGCTCGACTGTCCGCAGAGGAAGACACTCGGATCTGATGAGTTGCAGCGGCCGGTGACTCATGACGGTGAAGAAAGCGACGTGGACGAGGATGAGACAAACGACTCGTGAATGGAGAACTCCGCTTCGACAGGCGTGCGACGGATGCTTCAACTTCGACAACCAACTGCTTGATCTCGGCTAAACGAGCAACGACCGACTGCGGGTTGAATTCTCGGACGATGACTGTTCGACGACAGATGGTGACCTGAAGTAGGATGAGGCGGCAACTAGGGTTGAATGGTGAAGGAGAAGGTAGGTTGAACATGAAGTTGCACGTAGTTTGAGAGTCTTAATAAAGATATAATAATAATAAAATCATAATAATTCTTTTATTATTATTATTAACCAATTAATAGCCTTTTTTCTTTTTCTCTCTATTCTTCTCTGTCCTCATTTAATAACTCATTCCATCACCTTTAAACTTCCTCTTTTTTCCAAAAATATTATAGATTTTCCTTAATAATTATATTATCCCATAATATAATATTCTTATTCCTCCATAACTTAATATATACACATATCAATAATTACCCATATTACTTTCAACTTTACCAACTTAATTCACCACCAATCAATCCAAAAATCAAAACTTTAACAATAGAATTTCAAATTTCAAAAATTAATTACATAACAACCAAAATTCAAAATACTTAATTTCCACAATTTCAAACAATTTCTCAAATAACATCCAAAATTTAACATAATAAAAATTAAAATTAACTCAATATTTTGGGGTGTTACAAGGATTAATTTCTTCGGCCAACTAAAAACTTTAACAGAGATTTTTGTATTTTAAAATTTCATAGGTATGTTTTCAGCAACACCAAAATTTTCACTATAATTAGCTATTAACAAATATAAATAATTTTAAAAAGTCACATTAAAAAAAAAAACTAACTTTTTTTTAGTTCAACAAACGTTTAGAATGGGTGGATTCAATAGAAAGTATGTGCCTAAACCAATTTAATTTAATTTATTTTGTCACATTAACAAAAAATAGTATCCAATTTAATTATGTATTTCTATTAATCTATCTATAGTATATATAAAAGAATGGATGTGGAGAAATTTTCTGGCCCCATTTTAATTTTTTATTAGAACATTTTTTTAGTCTTGCTTTAGTGACAATTTTGTCATTCACATAGATTTAATATTTGTAGTCATTTCCATGTTCAACGAGATAGAAGTTACACTTAGTTACAGTTTATCTCTCCTGATTAAAATAAAGGTTTTAGTTCTATAATTGATATTAGTTAATGTTCTATGTTATTAGGGCCATGTTGTAACTTTTCCATGTTAAAATATGAAATTTGAATTGTGCAAATAAATCAAATTTAGTGATTCATTTGATCAATGGAAAACATAGAGACATAGAAGAAGAATAAGAAGAATCCGTAGGAGTCGAAGAGTACTTTTATTCTTGAAGAAAAAAACTCATTTCAAGGTGAGTATCACAAAAGTAACGTAACTCTCTTCAATCTCTAATCTAGTTTTACAAAGAACTTATAGGTTCAATTTAATGGAGTATTGTTACTTAAAAATTTGTGAGTTTACATATTTAATTCACTTTCTATTGAAAAGAGGTAAACAAAAAATGCAACGAGAGATTAACACATTAAAAGAAGAAAACAATGAAAGATCAAGAAGAAAACATAGTTTATATACTTTCACTACAAGAAATTTGGTCTTTAATGTCGGGTGAAAAAAATGAAAAGTTGTCTTTAATGCTGTTTTTGAAAAGGCAGATCATTAATGTCGGTTTTAAACCAACATTAATGATAATTAATGTCGTTTTTAAACCGACATTAATGATCCACCCATTTTTAATTTTTTTCTTTAATTTTTTGTATTTTGTAAAAACTGACATTAATGACTCTTCCCATTTTTAATTTCTTTTAAAAAAAAATTTAGGTTTTAAAAACTAAATTTCCCCCTCTCTTTCTTACTTTACTCTTTCCAATCAATTTTTCTTTTCTTCTCTCCAAGTTGATTTCTAATCTTCTTCTCTTCTCAATTTGTGACCCTAGATCGCGAACGACAACCAATCTTCATCGTGCCCAGTCATCGTTGTGCTCGAAACTAATCCCTCAAGTCAGTCACCGTCGTGCTTCCGCTACAAGAAACCCCTCCTACCCATTTGTCTTCCAATCCACCGTTTTGCCCAGTTGTCTTCGAATCCACCACCTTGCCCGGTCGTTGTTGTGCTTCCATCACAAGAATCCTTCGTGCCCAGTTATCTTGGAATCCACCACCGTCGCCACCATCGCGTGCCCAGCCGACCACCACCGTGTACAAGCTTGGATCTGGTAAGTACTTTTTTGTTTTGAAATCACTTATCTAAGCTCAAATCTAGTATATAAGGTTGGAACTGGTATACTTACCCTTGCAAACGTGGCCAGATCTGTTTTCGAAGTGCTGCCCTTTGAACGCCTTGAACGATTCTGAAGTAAAAAATGTAAGTTTCACTTGCTCTTGTTTGGTTTGAAAATCACTTATCTAAATTTACTTTGATTTTTTATTTTTTTCTAGATGATTGTGACTGCATGGTTGTTGGACTTGTGATTGTGATTTTTGTAGAACTTGTGACTGTGATTGTAACTTTTGATATCATGTGTATGGTGATTTTTTATTATTGATATCATGTGAAGAAGTTACTGTAATTAGAAAAAGGAAAAAAATTTCCAGAAAACTAGGAAAGAAGAAAAAGATGGAGAGGTTAATAATGGGAAATAAGTAATGTTTTTGTTTTGTTATTTTGGTTAATTTTTGTTTATGTTTATGTTGATGTAGTAGTAGTTTGTGAATCCAAGGAGATGGGAAAATTTGGGGAATTTGATGAAGGTTGATGGAGTAATGAAGAACAAGGGCAGTGGGTTTATATGGAGGAAGATGAAGATGGTGATGATGAACTATGAATCTTCCATTGATGAGACTTTCAAAAACCATTTGGAACTGATACTTTTAAATTTGTTTCTCCTTTTTCCCTTTCAAAAACCATGGTTAAATTGCATTTTTGAGCTTGTAGTAATCTATATATTGTCTTCATTTTCGGGAATAATGATTGAATACTGAATTTCTTGAAAGTGTTTTTAGGTTGAACTTGATGGAGATGAGATTGTCAGAGGAAGAATACCAATACTCATTCTTCGTCATCATCAGTTTCAGATTCTTGGAGATCCGTATCATTATTTCTATTCATGGCCAAATTTGGAGTGCTTTTCATTAAAATTTGATTTGATTAGAGGCCTGAGTGTGGTTGCTTTTAAGCCCTTCACATGCAAACCAACTGTTTGTAGAAATGTCAGGTATTTTTCTTTTCCCTATTTGTGGAAACTACAGATTAAAATATTTGAATTTAACATTTAGCTTGGAGTTTTATTATTATTATTATTATTTGATTTAGTAGCTTGGAGTTTTTTTTAACATTTCAACGTGTATTATTCAGTGTTTACATTACATTAATTTGTAGTTTCCTCTTTAACTAGCTTGAGATGCTAATTCTTCATATGATTTAGGCCTTCTTTCTTTTCTAGGCATTTTTCTCCTCCACGTGCATTATGAGCTTAGCTACTTTCCATTTGCTTCTTTACTATAGCACCACCTTTAAACACTAAAAACATCTCAAGCAAAGATATAGAAACTTTACTTACTTAGTTTCTTATGATTTGAAACTCATAATCTTTTGGTTTTCAAATGAATTATCGAATTCCTTGACAAACACTCTGCAGGTGGAGGTGAAAATCTGAGAAGTAGTTTTGAAGACATTTTTTTTAAAATTCCCTTAAGACATTTTTTATGTAAGTTCTTGTGCACAAGAATTTTCCGAACACCTTCCCGAACAAGAAAATGGGTTTGTTACACAAAAATCTTTTAAACTTATATTTCTTTTGTCGAAGACATTCTCATGTACCAGCTAATAATCATTTCCAAAAGGATTTTTCTGATGGCAAAATGAGGGTCCTTGCTTAATCATAATTTCTTTAAAAAATTGCAGAGGCTTGTGGATACTCTTGAAGAGAAGACTCATGTGTCTGTTGTACTTCAGTCTTTGGGATGTATAGCTTAGACAACAATGCCTATTTTTGAAACTAGGGAGAAGGAAATTGAAGAGTTTGTTAAAATCTAGATTCTCAATTGTGATTCTATAAGTTTTCATCACTTTTTCTGTCAAGTATTTCTTGAGTGTTACTCGATTGGTAGATTCATGATTGCTAACGCTTCTATTTCAAGAAGTTGGAGATAATAAAAAATCTCTTGGGAGAATAGATGTGAGTCTTGCTTGGAGATAACCATGGTTTGTTGTGTTTACACATTGGTTTTTCTTTTGGGTCGTTGGTTGATGATAACAATCCACTAGTCAGATTATTTGAAATTTTAGCTTATTGGTTGGTTATTTAATTTTTTTTCTATAAAATGGGGTGATACTAAAAAAGATTTAGAGGTTGAGTTTGATTGAACACATGCCTTCCATGATTTATTCGAGCCAATGTGTAGGTAATGGCAAGGCCTCTTTTGGGGTTCTTGAAGTTGTTGACCTTATAACTTTGGATTAAAAAAATTGCTTGTTGCCTAATAATTAGTGGTGTAAATAAGAGGTACTTCCCTCTATATTCAATAGTAAAAGTAAGTCCACCACACTACCGAAGAATTTCTTTAGACTTTGTGAGATAATGTAAGTAGAAAAAATTGTTGCTTTTTTTGTCTTTGAAGTTGTTAAGTCCACATAAAGCAATATCTTAAGTTGTGTGTATTTAGTTAGAATTTAGAAATGGTTTGATTAACTAAGAGGTTGTAAATGACTAAATTTACTTTAAAACTTGGTCGTCAAAACTTTGGCAACCTATTTCAACGCAATGATTTTGTTTATTATAAAGTCTAGTTGTCTCCTGCAAGGAAATAGTTTATTTCATTCTTAGATAACCAGTATACCGTTTGTTTCTTAGTTGGGTATACATTGTAATTGAGCTTGAATAGGTTGGTAATATGGACTCATCAGAGCCTACGATCACACCGGAGCAAGGTGCTAAGTTATGTGATCGAAACTTTAGGATCGGTGCTGACAGAGTTATCTTTGCTATGCCTGGCGTTAATGGTACTGATTATACTATGAGGATAGCTTGTTAATGTCCCTCTTTTTTTCTGCTTAATTATGATCTCCAAGTCTTGAAGTTTGATTGTGTATTTATACTGCAGGATCGCTGCCATTGAGAATGAGAGATGATAAGCATGGGAGAGAACCACATGCCTCTTTAGAACAATCCAAAAGAATCTGAATCATGGAGGTATGGCTTTCTATCCTTCAATGTCAACTTCATTTTCTTTTGATTAAACAGACCGTTTCTGCCTATCGTCCGTAGCACTTATCACACAGAAACCAATTAGATCTCCATCAAGAAGTTTGAGATGGTACATGTCAAAGTTGAAACCAATATTTTTAGAAAATACTGTATTATTATAAGCCAACGTGATAGGCCTTGAGTGAGGATTAGTTAATTGTACAATTAATTATGAATGTCAAACCTTTATTTGTTAAAAAGTTGAAAAGAAATAACCAATGAGCCAAACCAAAATATAAGTAGAGTATTAGCTTTATTAACTTATGTTTTTAAGTCAAGCTTTTAATTAGATAAAATGAATGTATACTTGTAGGATATGTAACATTGATTATTTGATTGATTGATCAGTTTAGTAGACTTTGTCTTAATGATCAATCAAACTTTTCAAAAACAAGGTTGAGATCCTCCTCATTAGGATTATCTTACTATATTTTCTATATTACTTGTCAACTACAACCGAATCCGTAAGAGGAAGCAGCTTTAGAATGACTTGCAAAAAGAAAAAAAGAAAAAGCGGCTTTAGAATAATTGGTCAATTAAATATTTTGGCGGAAACGATGTAAGACCAACGGTGCTAATAGTGAAGGATAAAGAAGGTTATATATGTGGAGGCTATGTTTCTCAGGCATGTGGAGGCATAGAGGTAATCTATATGGAAGATATGCTTCTCTCTTCTTGTTTTATATATTTTGGCATCTGGATGTTATACTTGCAATTTAATTTCTGATTTACTAATTGCAGTAGTGGTAGAGCTCTGAAAAAAGTCATAGAAATAAATTATCATGTCCATTCCTAAAGTCATAGAAATAAATTATCATGTCCATTCCTTTTAAGTTCTATTATTCATTTATTTATTTGGGTCTTTTTTAGATTTGATGTCTATAGTATGTTAGTTTGAAAAACTTTTGTAGCTTGATTGATTGAGATTTGTGGATCGTGTTATCGTCCAAGTTTTTACATTTTACTTGTGAGGATTTCGATTAATCAGTTGTTATCAAAAGAAGCATCGTTTACAAATGTGCTAATTAATATTGAGAATCCTTCATAGGATTAAATGTTTTTTAGTCAACTTCAGCATATTTGGCCACATAATAATCTTGAGTTTGAGTTTGAGATATTTATTATTGTTTTGACACTAAACCATAGAGTTATTTATTGTTTTTCTTAAAAACTTTTAATGTTTCTGTTTTTGGTGGTCTTTTCATCTGTAGTTGGAGTGTGGAAGCAAGAAATCAATATCACAACAAGAAGAGCAAGCATCAGAAGCAAAAAGGTTCTGATTTGGATATTTCACATTTATGTAGCCTTTTACTTCTGAGATTGACAATCTAAACCTATGAAATACCAAGCGAAACTAACTTTAATGTAGTGTTTATTTATGGTATTTGCTTATGAGAGTTCGATAATTGTGTGTATGATAACCATTAGAGTATAAGAATAGAAGTATCATGCATTGAATACTTGATCTAGGCATTATTGGTAAGTATGACTTGGGGTTTGTAGGCTACTTTGGTTGATTCCTTTCTAGCAGATCTTGATGAACTCTCTGATGAAGACAAGTTTCAGGTTTGTAAAGGTTTTTTACTTCTTCGTGTAAATGAAGTAATAATTATGTTGGTTGTTATGTAAGTGAAGTCCTTAATTTGTTTGGTTTATTTGGTGACTTTAATTTGTTTTGTTAATTTGATGGCTTTAATTGTTGTAATGTTTATAAGATTTGACCTTAAGCTTAGTTTTGTAGCAATATTATAAGTTCTTACTATAGCAAATAACTTTTTGTTTGTGTTCTTTTCGTGGTTTTGTTTCAGCTTCCTTAAGATATTGAATGGCATTTCATTGGGCATTTGCAGAGCAACAAAGTTAAATTGCTTCTTGGTACAGCCCCTTCTATGTTCTAACCATTGAAATATTTTGTGTATTGAAGTTGCTAGGATGCCACCTTTTTTTTCAAAGCTGCATTTTTAGAATTCTAAAGATCAAATGGTTTATTTTGATATTGTTTATAGAATGATTGAAGTCATATTAGGTTAAAAGCTAAGTGAATGTGTAGACAGCCAGGTGACCGTTGAAGGTTGAAGACTGAGAAGACGTTCAAGATTTCTTATTTAAGTCTTGTATTAGGATCTTGTTTCATGTACTCTTGTAAAATATATACATAAACACAATATTAATATTTCATTGTGTATACACATGTAAAAGACAAATATTATAGTTTGTAAATGAATATTAATTTTATTGATTTGTTGGCATGAAAACAAATATTTATCTACACGGACCAATGTCGATTTATAAAAAATGGACAATAATACAACAATTAAATAAAAATAAATTTGTAAAAATGGACTAAAAATCAAGGCTTTAATGTCATTTTTAAACCGACATTGTTGACCTCTTTAATGTCGGTTTTAAGGTCAACTGACACTAAAGATCTTCAATAACACCATAAAAAATGTCGGTTTAAAAACGACATTAATGACCATTAATGTCGTTTCTAAATGGACATTAATGACGCTTTTGATGTCATTTTTAAATCGACTTCAAAGAAAAAACGACAATAAAGGCCTTTAATAACGCTAGCATAGATGTCGATTGTCAACCGACACTAAAGGTCATTAATGTCGGTTTTAAACCTGAAAGGCCACATTTCTTGTAGTGTTTTAATTTTGTTGCAAAAACAATAATTGTTGTTACCGATTGACATGATGTAGTTTTCTCTCTGCAACAATTATGACAATTGAGTGTTGCCGATCAAACACTATATAGACTAGGAAAGCATGAAAAATCTGAAGAAGGATAACAGTAGCATGATGAACACATAAAATATGTGAATAAAAAAGTGTGATATCTAGGAGTCTTTTATGTTTAAAAATATAAACATGTATATAATATTGTTTTTTTTATGACCCATAAATACTATTTATAAAATATATGGTCATTTGCAAAGAATTGTTTCTTTTATGGCCTAAGGCTAAACTCATTCATTATAATACAAATAAAAAAAATGCAGTTTCAAGCCTTTGTATATATTTACTTTTTTAATAAAAATATAAAAAATTTAATTTTATGCCACAAATATAACAAACTTTTTAGTATTTATTAAATATAATTCGTATTAATTAAGTTGTTGATGTATTAATTAATAATTTACCTGATGACATCTTTTAATCAAACAAAAATGATAATATAATTAAAGGACATTTTTTAAAATAACAAAATAAATTAAAATATTTATAAGGCATAACAAATTTTGGATTTTATCAATGATAGTCCATTATCACTATAACATATCAATGATTTTATCAGTAATAGAATTTGCTATAGGTTGTAAATATTTTGTAAAATTTACTATTTTTTAAAAAAATTTCTATAGTCAAGATATTAATTTTATTGAATTAATTGTTTTTATTGTAATGATATATGCCTATATGGTTGAAATATTCAATTTTACATTTGTATTAAAATAAAAGGTACAATTTCATTTTAAATTGTAATTAAAATAAAAAATAAATTTTAAGATAATATATTAAGATATTTCTAAATTTACTATATGAAAAGTTGAAATAAAATAATAATTTTTTTACATGTGATTTATAATTTTTTTACATGTGATTTTCACCTACATCGTACCGTTTTTTTCTAGTTTTAAAATAAAATTTTAAAAAAATTAGTTTTATAAAATAAGCCAGTAGTAACACAAATAGCTAAGAGAACTAACTAATACATCAAATTAACTTGTTCTAAATAACATGATCTAAAAATTAAAAGATGCCTATCACTAACCATTAAATTAAAGATTTGATCTTATCCTTTAAACAATAATATTAAGTGGGTTAAAGTTGTTTTTTTTTTGAGACCATAATGATCACGTTTTATGGGGAATTGGATTCCCTACTTCTTTGATTTCTAACCAAAGATTAAAGCAAAACCCAAGTGAAAATCTCATGCATTTTATGCATTAAATATCATAAAGCTAATAATTAAATCCCTTTCTCTCTCTCTTTCTTCTTTTTGTTTATAACCCTCACATGAAAAGGACAATAACTTTTTTAGTTTAATATGCTGTTTGCCAATTAAATTTTAGTGTGTTAGTCTAAGAATAATAGTTAGTGTCCAAAGCATAAAGTTATTCTTTTTTTCTTTTCTTTTCAATATAGAAGATGACTTGAAATATGGAACCTTTGTCATAAAGTTCATGAACAATGAATCAAATGAAATTTAGTATATATGTATTAAATCCAAATTTGATTTTTTATGTTATAGATGACATAGAGTTTTTCTTTTTCTTTTTCTTGTTATTTTTATTTTTCTTTATTTTTTTTGTAAAAAGTGTAATTCCTATTTTAGTAGTGAAATTTATCACTTTATTCCCAATTTGATATTTAAACTTTTGGTATATATACGAGCATTAATCAAATAACTATTGATGTTTTTAATCCTCATCCTACCCAAGTTAGTCATCTTATTCAATGCATGTGACTTCTTACATACTTGTATCAACACGCAACACATTGGTTCTATATTTAAAACTCTATCTCACATGATGTATACAAAATTTAAAGTAGAATGAATGTGTTTGGAAATGGTTTGTTTGTAAATGAAGTGATATACATATAACAATTGTTTTACACTTCAAAATGATTAAATGAATGTTGAATCAACGGATGATTGAAATTCATTTTTCTGTAGCAAATTTTCTAACAAAAAATGTGTCAAAAGAATATATATATCTGAATTTGTTTCAGCTTAAAGTAGTTGGATTTCTGCGACAAGCGTTTTGAATTGTTAATACCTTCACGAAGGGTTCTTGTCCCGATAAGTTTAACAAAACAAATCGTAGAATGAACACTCTTAAAGAAATGTGAACATGGTAACACCGTAGTGGTCACTAAACTGGGTTTAACGAGACTTGATTCAAATATAATTTATGACTCTTACGAGCTTGTAGTGCTAATAGAAACAAGTCATCTCCACGACAGATCAAATTATTATCTTTAACGAAAAATTTGAATACAATGGAAACAAGGTGGTGGGGGGCGGTTGGTGTTAACTAAATTGGGGAAATAAGAATTGCATAAAGAAAAGTTGCAAGATACTAAATGCTTGAGAGAGGATGAAGGAAAAATTGTCACACACCGCCCCAATGTAACTCTTTGCAACTAAGTAGGACGTGATCGCCTAGACATTTTATGCAAGTTTCTCTGTAAGATATATAACACACAGAACACGCCTAGTAAGCGAATTAAATTCAACCAACAAGCTTAAATGCGAAATATGACCTACAATGAAATATTTAAGAAGACTTCATTAATATTTAAAAATCAGAATATATACATTCAACACTTAGTACAAAGTTCCCTTCAAAAGAACTATACACAAACTCAAACAACATTTAGACTTTTCTCGCTAGCTTCTACATGCTATACGAGTTGACAGTAGCTACTATCAAAATGATGCATTAGGCAATCAAGATTACGAGTTCAATGTTGGATGTCATTCGCTACCTGGTGGAGAGAGGGAGGGGGAATAAAACAAAACATTTAAAAGATTAGACGAAAATGTTTCTAATGAGTGGGGTCTTTCATCAACACATTCAATAAATCAATTTATGCCTGAACACATTATAATCATTTTGCCGAATCATGTGGTAGAAATACTTGGTGTTTCAACAATAGAATATGGAGTTTAAAATAGTTCATTTCAATGTGTTGCATGATTAACACATTTCAAACCTCATCATCACACATTTACAAATCACATGCAAAATTTCCTTTTTAAATCAAGCATAAGGCTCATATCACATAGAAATACATTCATCATCATTCATTTTATAATAACAATGTAAAGTCATTTTGCTTATTTAATTACATATTTGTACCATTTTCTTAGCTCAAGCGTTTACCATACTCTTTTGTGCCAAGTTACAGCAACGCAGAGTAGTCTCGATGCATGGGCATCCTATACCAAATCACATAGCAATTATGAGACATTCTATTCCAGATCATACAGCAAGAATATAGCATTTTATTCCAGATCACATAGCAAGGATAATGCATCCCATACTAGATCACACAACAAGTATGAGGCATTCTCATCACATAAGGAACAAAAGATTACAATTTCATTCAATTCATATCAAATTTTATGCATCTATAAATCACATGCATTTGAAAAGCATAATAGCTCATATAACTTGAGGTTGTTCAATGGAAATATCTTTAAGGATCTAAACACACTAGAAATCCTTTTTGTTTTTTAAAACATTTTAAAGAAGAATCACTCATAATCAATGTGTTTTCTTGCCTAACTCTTTAGCTGAGAACTTCCTTACTCTTTCTTGCAACTCCTTGCTGGGTTCAAGCTCTTTGAAAATCTTCTAGAAATCTTGGAAATTCTCTCAATTTTTTCTTAAGTAAGTTCAGGGTAAAAGAAGCTTCAAAATGACTGGACTTCACCTATTTATAAATCTTTTCGGTGACATTTTTTCATGCTGAAATGATTACTTTCAGTGAGAATGGTCCAATGTTAAAATGCCACGTGCACTATCACATCCTTATCCTGAATTTTGATTGGGTGGCAAAGTTGGAAGTCGAATCAATCATCGACTTTCTTACACAAGGGTGACATCACTATTTCCATGTAAGCTCAAAACACATAATAGTTCATCGCGTAGTCTTTGTCGCACAGATATCTTATCGCATAGACTACTCTTGCTACATGAAAGCTTATAGCGTAAGGTAGAATGCGATCAAGGCCTTACGAAAATTCAATTTGACTCGAGGATAGGATCAACTTTAATTTCCTTATTTATCAGAGGAATTTAGAAATAATTATGACCACTCGTAAATTGCTCTACAAGGTCCCCTAATTCGTTAACCACTGCAAGAAAAACTACTTTTAATGACACTAAAAATATGCCATCAACAGATTTTGTGACTCTTTCTTTTTTTTTTTTTTTTTTTGTTCTCTAATCCTGATATGTCTATTGATTACTCTTCTCGAATATGTCATAATTAAACGTTTCATGACACTAATTTTCAATCAAGATTGCTTATTTAGGAATACTTATTTTACATCTTAGTATTGTTTTCTATGACAAAAGTTTATTGTCAATGTATATCCAAAAGGTTGCTTTTTTTTTTTTTTTGTCAATTAAACACTTTACTTGACACACAAAAAAAAAAGTCTCACCAAAGCTACAATTGTGATGTGCTTACAACGTACGTCAATAACTTCCTAACTTTGACATTATTAGTTCGATAACATAGTGGTAATGTCATACAAGCACAACTAATTGAAAGGATAAAAGCTCTATGGCAGCAGAAGATTTTATATAAACATTCCTCAAATTAATTTGGGAATCCCAAAATACTAGTACATTGGCAAAAATTTAAAATCAAAATTCTAAATAAAAAACTATGCATGTTTTTTATTTAAAAGATACAGAGAACTTACTTTTGTTGACGTCTCTGAATCTACAAACCACCAAATTGTGACACCACCTATCGAAGATCTTCCTATCCTTTGGGATGAGATTGATTTGTGGGAAGCAATTGGGATGAGAAAAAGTTTAGAGGTATTTGAGAGAAACTCTTTTCTTTTTGCAGAGAGTAAAAGCCTTGGATTTCTTTTCTTGATGAATTCGTTAAAGAAAACTGTTTTCTTTTAGATATTTCTAACTCTCTTTCCTTCTTGGAATAGGAAAAGGAGTAGGAGAGAATCATGGGATTCTATTATCAAATCTACTAATTAATTAACAATTAATCAATTAGTTAATAATTAATTAAATTATATTTAATTAATACTTCATTCAAATCTTATTTGAATGAATATATTTCCGATATCTTATAGATTAATATTAATATAATTAATTAAATCATATTTAATTAATATTTCATTCAAATCTTATTTGAAGGAATATCTATGCAATATCTTATAAATTTAATTAAATCAAACTAAACTATTAATTAATTCTCCAATTAATTAATAGTTAAACTAAATGTCTTATATTTAATTTAAATTAAATTTGAATCATATTCAAATATAAGTTTCTCTCCAAACCAATAATTTTAATATGAATCCAATTCACATTAAATTAATATTTGAACTCATTCAAATATTTTATCTCTCATAAATTAATTTTGAATCATATCCAAAATTAAGTTTATGTAACAAAGTTTGATAAACTTTATATTATAATGTATCACAACACATTAAACTAATTCCCAAAGTAAATTTGAACATTTCAAATTACAACCAATATAAATAAATCTTATTATCCTTTACGAGCTAGGAAGGGGACCTAATGGACCTACACATCAGAAGCTACAACGATTTGAGATTAATTGAATAAACTCATTAACCACATTAACCAATATTAGTTAACTGTGTGTACACACTACTAAAGACTCACAGCTGAAATCTTTTCACTGTAGATATATTTCAGTGTCCACGAATATAGACCAATAATAGTAAGTTAGTCCTTTACGAGTGTTCGTAACACCAATTGGGTCAATTTACCATTTTACCCCTAGGTTACCTCTAATCTCTAAATACAAGTGCTCCTCTAATGAACAACATGTTTATGGTCCTACCAATAAACAGAAACCCCTCTCGTGTCATAGAGAGGGTAGAGCCCTTTGTTCAAGGCCTGGAGACACCATTTAAGGGAACATTCATCTACTTACCCTAAAGTAGGGAAGGAATGAATTCCATCTCGTGTAATTATGTTCTCAGCTCCCCGCTCAGTCTTGTCCCCAAAATGATAAGCATACTGAGTCAGGGATCTAGCCACTCTCACCAGTACAAATTAAAGGACAATCCCTCTCGAGCAGGAGTTCATAATACATTCAGGTTTAAGACTAAGTTACCTAAGTCATCCTAGTGAAATAGAAACCTAACTAGTTAACGGAGTTACATCTAGTGGTTACTATTTCGTGATCCGGTCTTATGCAAGCTCATTGCATAGAATACCCTCACTCCCATGTCAACTACACGAACTCGTTGGATCATTGCGTTTGTATCAAATACAAAGTGAGCCGTATCCATAGTGTTACTAGGATAAGGTACCCAGCCTTATTTCTATACTATGGACCCTTTAAGTTAATCTCGAACATTAATCCCTGTATATCTCTACATATTGTTCAAGACTCATCAAACAGCTTAGGATGTTAGTTTATTGGATTTGGGTTATTAAGACAAAAATAATAATATAATCAATAACAATTATTACAATAATAACATTTTATTAATAATAGTCAATGGATTATATTTATAATCTACGAGTTTTAGGACATAAATCTCAACACTAATGACATTCATTATATGTAAAGAACTTGGTTTTAATGATAATAGATATAAATGGTAGACAAAGTTGATCTAACTTGATACAGGCAGCTTTCAACGTTGACAGGCTTAGAAGATTAGATTTTCCACCTAAATCTGAATATAAAAAGTACTCCATCTCCACAAAGCAAGAAGGGGCTAGACGTCTGAATGGACCAATCGTGTACCTGAATGGGCCTAAATCCTAAACAGAGGTGGAAAGGGATCCTTTCCAACGTCTGTAAAGTATTTTTCTTCTTCTTCTCTGATCTGTCTATGAATGAGAGCTTGAAGTTGAGTAAAAAAGAGTTCATATTCCATTTTCCCCCAACTTGTAATGCCATTTTTTGTATTTCTTTACATTGTATTTGTTCATATTGTACAGTGAGAGAAGACATTTATTCTTTGGTACAATGTATATTTATACCTTCTTCATCCACCACATCTTTACTGTTCATCTGTCCTTGTGTTATTTGTAGTTTAGGATCTATGATAGATTCTTGATAAGAAGCTTAGCTTATAATTATCATCGCAATAGCTAAACTATTTTCATCACTTGACCAGTGTTTATTGTCAACTACTCGAGAGGTTAACACGCACAAGGAGGAGTTTGGAGACAAACTTCACCTTGGCGAGATAACTTCCATCATTTGTGTCTCGAAAGGAGAACAAGTATAGGTATTAGATGTGGAGAGATTGTCACCCTTAAATGAGAAGCTCTATAAGTCTTGTAAATGAACTCTTCTAGATATACCTCACTTAATTATGCTTAGTCATTTGGATTCCTAGAGGTGAGCAAGTGTCTTGTTTAAGGACATCAAGAGAAGCTCGCCTCAATCATAAGCTAGTTAACTAAGTTATATCGCATCAAGGCTTTCGTATGACTTAATTGCCTAGTAATGCATGGATTTTTCTTCACCCTCTTTTTTAATACAAGTTAGTTCACATTTGCATTTTATTCTCGCAACCATCTTCATTATTTCACCTTTACAAATTCTCTAATGTAGATAAGTAGATGTAGTATAAACTTACACTTTTTCATATTGTATAGTTTATTCTTTTATACCACTTAATTGAAGAGTAGACCCTGGAACTAAGCAACTTTGATATCAATTCCCTATGTTCGACCCTGGATCATCCAGGAAAACCTATTGTTTCACTTACACTTGGGTAAGCAATAGGAAAACTTGTTAAAGAGTATTAGGCGAGAAGATAAAGGAACTAGGCATTCTAAGAAGGAAAAACCCAAATGTTTTATGTGTGACCTTTATAAGTAAAATGAATGTTTTGTGAGTAACTTTTATAAGATGTTTGTGAATGGTTTTATAAAGGAAAATCCTGTTTCAAAAGCATTCCTTCTAAGTCTGTGGTTATGCATAACATATCATGTATATTTATATATTGATGTGTTATTTGAAAAAAGAAAATGATTGATTTCTATGTGGTTTGTACATAATGTGTGAAGGCGTCGTATGGACGTCTAGTGCAACAAAAAATGAATCAAGGAAGTTCCCAAATGCTATGGATGGAGTGAACATAACAATAGTCTAAACACAGGATGCTGGTGAGAGTGAATTCCAGTAGTCTTGACACACGGGATTACTCATATTCTTGGGTGGAAAGGAATAAGAGAACCAATGTCTGATTTCTGTGATTTGTGAAAAGAGGCGTTGTGAGCCTGTGTTTATGAAAATAAAAAGTGATTTATGTGATTGTATTGTATTCCCCAAAAAGGTATTTATGAACTCTCACTCACTGAATCTTCGATTTACGTTTTAATTTTCCTTCCCAAAGTGTTCAGGCATTGAGGCCAAGTAAAGAAAGGGTAAGGCGAGTTGCTACATGTTGAGGCGAGCAAGTTAAGTGTTGAGTTGGAGAAGTTGTGGTAGGCAAAGAGGGCTTAAAGTTTATGTTTGTGTCTTGATTGTAAAGAAAGCTTGAGTTCCATTTGTACTTGGTGTAAAGTGCTTAATTAATAAGAGAAGTTTGTGTTCATTTTCGCTGCTTTATTTGATGCCTATCACATAGTAGTTAAAAAAGTAAAGTTAAGCTAAGTATTGAAGACTAGGTGATAAGGCTAAGCTAAAAGTTAAGTTTGTTTTTCCGCTGCATTGTGTTGAGTAAGCTTGGAGTTTAATCTTTACGTTTAAGTTTGGTAGAGAAGTTATTTCGCTTACTAGACGTTCAACGTTTATCACTCAGTGTGGTTTGCGTTGAGGGTATAGACGGCATGTCTCTACTTAGTCGTAGAAAGTGACTTTGGGACGGGGCGTGACACACAATCCTCAAAATGAAACGAGACACCATCAATAGAACAACAGGGACATTAGAAGGCAACTTTCAATGACTAGCCTTAGTGGTAATCACCTTTTGACCATTCAATGGAGGATGACTATGAGGCTTAACCAGTGGAGGAATAAAAGTACTAGCCAAAGAACAAACCCAAGGTGCAGAAGTGTCCTCTATGGGAGCAGAAGTACTAGCCAGAGAGAGATGATGGGAGGCAGCAGATCCCCCACGAGGTCAACGCATCATAATGACAATAGCAATATGATCCTCATTCGAAGAATCAGAGACAACATCAGAAACATCAGGATCAGTATGAGGAATAAAAGAGGGGTCACCAAGAGCAACATGGGGCACCTGAGAATCAAAACAATCAGAAGCAACCCTTGAAGCAAACTCTTGCACAGGAAACTTTGTGAACACCTCAGAAACATAAACTGGGGGATCAACTGGAAAGCAACTGAACTCATCTGATTTAGAAGGACTTATAGCAGACACCTAAGAAGAAGGAGTCACAGACGCTCAAACCATCAACGACTCATCATGCATGATCGAAGGGACCAATCTTCCACATCCTAGGATGACGCTACAAAATAATCTTAAGGCGCTTTGAAAGAGGGGATGATGCATTATCAAGAAGAATTGACTAAAACTTAGAGGAATCACCATGACAGAAATTCCAAAACTAACCGATGAGGGAAGTGAACTGGTAGATCGATATTCTCCTTTATGAGTAGCAAGAACACAATGTACCCTAACAAAGTAACCGAAGAATAGCAAGGAGCGTACACTGTGATCAGAGAGTTGAAAGCCAAACACTTAAACTCTAGAATTTGAAAAGATTTTCGAAATAAATGTCTTATGGACTGGGTAACCTAATAAAAGCCTAAACTATCAAATACATAGTTAATAACATCGATAATATAAAAATAAGAAGCTCACCCATGAACCTTAATTTCTATTGGGTCAAACAAAAAACACCAAGCCCAACCCAAATTGACTCAAAAGTAGCAACATGCAGGGGCTTCGTGAGAATATCATAGAGTTGAACTAGATTACGAACATGCTCTAATGTGATCTCGTTCTCAATAAGTTCTAGAATAAAATTATATCAAATATCTATGTATTTGGTTCTACTTTGAACAAGATTTTTAAAAATATTTAGAGCACTCATATTATGACAATATAGAAGCATAACACCATGAAGAATTTCATATTCAAATAATACTTGCTTCATCTAAAAGAACTGCGTACAACTACTTTTAGTTTCAATATATTCAAGTGTAGTACTGGACAAAGAAACACAATTTTATTTCTTGCTGAATCAAGTAATAATATTATTTCCCAAGAAGAAACAACCTCCTAAAGTGCTTTTACTATCTTCTGAACAACTAGCCCAATTAGCATCATAATATCCAACAAGTCTAGAGTTGGTGTCAAATGAATGCCAAAGACCATACTCAGATGTGCCAAGGACATACTTCAAAATTTTCTTAATAGAATGAAGATGAGACATCCAAGGAGCAAATTGATAACAAGCATATACACTAGCAGCGTAAGCTATGTCTGGCCAAATAACAGTTAAATATAGCAAATTGCCAATCATACTCCTATACAAACTTTCATCCACTCTCACACTAGATGAATCTTTTGAGATTTTAACATGGGAGGCTGCTGGAGTACGGTTAGGTTTGGACTTCTCTGTACCAAATTTTTTTATCATATTTCGAGCATATTTTTCTTAGGATGAAAAAATGTCATTGCAACACTGTCAAACTTGGAAACCCAAGAAAAACGCGAACTCTTCAATCATACTCATTTCAAACTCTTACAACATCGATTGAATGAAACCATTGACTAAAGACTAAGCTGAACCCTAAAAAATTATGTCATCCACATAGATTTGAGCAACCATGAAGTCCATACCAGAACGCTTGATAAAGAGTATCTTATCTGCACCTCCTCATCAGTAGCCTTGTTGTAAAAAAAAAACAGTCAGCCTATTGTACCAAGCTCTAAGGGCTTGCTTAAGCCTATACAGAGCTTTGTGCAACTTGTCCACATATTGTGGGTGGACAGGATCAATAAATCCTTTGGGTTGTGCAACAAACACTTCTTCATTCAGATATCCATTAAGGAATGCACTTTGACATCCATTTAGAAGCTTTTGATCTTATGATACATGCCAAGCCAAACAAAAAGTAGCAGCTATGACTTCAGAGGTTTCTCCAAAATACACACCTTTTATCTGAGAGTAACCTTGAGCCACAAGCCTAGCTTTATTCCTTGAGACCTTCCCATGCTCATATTTATTCTTGAAAATCCATTTTGTACATATAACATTGGCATTGGCAGGTTTAGGTATCAATTCCCAGACTTGATTTCTCTCAAATTGAACCAATTTTGCTTGCATGGCAGCAATCCCAAGTTCATCTTTAAGAGCATCACTAACACAAGTAGGTTCAATAGGAGATGTATAACAAACATTGTCAATCATCTTCACATAATCTAGGCGTTCTTTCTTACGAGTCGTAATCCTGCTTTGCACTTCTCCAATAATACTAGTAGGATGGTTATTTTGAATTTGAGCGAAAGGGGTCATAGCTCGATTAGTTGTAGAAGCAAACAGCCTAACGTCCCTGAAGATATCCATTACGTTATCAATTGATGGATCCACTAAGAGCTCTTTATCCATCTCATCTACAGACTTGTCATTTCTCAAGTTATTAACAGAAGTAGCTTCAATCTGACTATCAACTGCACTTGAAGGGCAAGTATTAAGAGCAAGAAACCGTGTACCATCATCATCCTGTGGCTTGGGCATCCCCTCAGATGAGTCATTTATTACAACGTTGATTGATTTCATCACAGTTTTCGTTCATTTATTAAATACCCTCATCAGACTTGAACTTCCCAAAGTCGATAATTTGTACAAAGAGCTTCGGGACGAAGATCAATCAGATTATGAATATGAAAAGTTGTATTTAAAGCTTTAACCCAAAAGTTTAGAAGAAGGTTTTTTGCACGAAACATAACTCTGGCCATCTCCTACAAAGTTCTATTCTTTTGTTCCACGACATCGTTCTGCTGAGGAGTCAAAGAAGCTGAAAATTCATAAACAATACGTTTAATGCAATAAAACTCACTGAACGATGTAGTCTCAAATTCTCTACCATGACGCTACAAATTCGCATAATTTCTTTCTCTTTTTTTCGTTGCAGTTGTAAACATAGAGCACAACACCCTTTGAAAGTGTCAGATTTTTCTCGAAGAAACTTCACCCAAGTGTATCATGCAAAATCATCAATACACAAAACCATACTTTTTTCCACCTAGACTTTCAACCTGTATAGATCCCTTTAGTTTGAGAACGCGTTTCGTAGTACATTGACTAACAGTCTTGTGAGAAGCCTTGACCTGCTTACCTACCTGACACACTCCATAAAAAGTATCAAACTCTGTTTTTATTTAAGGAATTCCTGGGACAACTTCAACAGAAATGGCTTTGCAGATGGATGGAAGACTTATATGTCCAATCCACTTATGTCATAACTCAGCATCACTTGATTTATACTAATTACACACTGACTATTCTAAATAAGGGTCCCAATGATAGAAGTTATCAAACAATCGAGTACCACTCATAATAATGCACTCACCTTTATTCAAAACTTCACATTTAACCCTTGAATAACTTACTTGAAATTCTTGATCACACAGCTGACTGATGTGATCAAGTTTGCTGAAAGACCCTCGACAAGTCTAAAATCTTGGAGCCTTGGTAAATCAGCTAGTTTGGTAATAACACCTATCCCAAGCACTTCTCCTTTAGCTCTATCCCCAAAGGTAACATACCCTAAGGAACACTCCTTCAGATCTAAAAAGAAAGCATAATTTCCTATCATATAACGAGAGAAACCATGCTATCAAAATACTAGTCTTCCCTACTTGAGGCACACATAGTCATGAAAGAAACATTGCAATTCTCATTCCTTTTCATTCTCCATACAGATTTAGGTACACATTGTCTTGGATCAATCTTTCTAAAATCTTTGTTCAAGACTCTATTAGATAAGAATAATGATCCTGCAACCAATAAGAAAAAGGACAAATGTGACCAGATCTACCATAAAAGTGACACCTCCATCTTTTTTTTTTGTTCTCTTCTAAAAAATCTTTTTTTTTAACAACATTGACTTCTAGAGATGTTCCAACTCAATGTTATTTCCTCCTTAATAAAATAGACACAATTTTTTTTTTATATTTTGAGACTAATTTGAGTGAAATTGCACGAGTGAGTTGTGAAAAACTCTTCCTTGAAGTTGCCTATTTATAGGAGAACTTTGCATGAGCATAACTTGACACCTCAACTTTGTTTTTCCACCTCTTAATCTCCTTATTACACTTCCTACTTCTACTCCACATCCTCCTTGACCCACAAAATGCATGTAACATAATTAAAACACTTGGATTAGCCTTAAATCGATTGCCATAAGCTTGCCACATAGCTGTCCAAAATGCTTAGCTTTGTTAAACGCCAATTTAACCTCAAAGATCTTTCTAGCATAGCCTTGGCCGCCCAACCAAAACTCCCAAAGTCATCTCATCTAAAACTCCCAAAGTCATCTCATCTTGCCTACTAACCTCTTTAAATCATCATTTCACTTAGCATCCTTTGTCTACTAACCTCTTATCCTTGTTCGCCTAACAAGTCCAACATTGCCAAAACAACCAAAACACTTCTTAACTACTTGTCTTAACTACTTTCCTTAATTACTTACTTTAACTACTTGCTTTAACTACTTGTTTTAACTACTTGCCTTAACTACATGTCTTAACTACATGTCTTAACTACTTGCTTTAACTGCTTCCTTTAACTACTTCCCTTGATAACCTCTTTAGAGGTTATTTACTCCTCTTTTGGCTACCCACCAAGTCCAAAACACCTAAGGTATGGACTTCGTCAATTTTTTCTCTTTTCAACTTAACTTCCCTTTAACTTAAACATAGAACCATAATGCCTTTTTTCAAGAATTTTTACTTGCTTTTCCTACAAATCTCATTCTCTCTTGTCCTTGCTAAAACTTAACAAGTTCCAAAGATCTAAGAATTTTGGAGTCTCACAGATATTCCAATTGTTAATAGATGTCACTTCACACTCTCTAATGAGTTCCAATTTGAGTTCATACATCTCTTGCATGAACACCTTGTTAGTCCATAATCATCGACGTGTTGGCAACCTTTAAAAATTGGGACACTACCTCTCTACTCAACCGAGAATTTATTCCTAAGTTTCATCTAACCCTTGTCCATCGTTAAAGACCTAAAACATAAATAGGTTTGATTAGTCTTATAGTCCTCCTCTCAAACCCTAAACTTACTCCATGAATAAGCTGTGCTCAATCTCTTAAATTTTTCACTAAATCTAAGTTTAAACTACAGAGGCTACCACAACTGCAGGATAATTAGAACAAACTAACCACAAATAACTTCAATCTTTACAACATACCTAACCCTTCCAACATACTTTACAAGCTACCTAACATTTCAAACCCCCAAAACTACTAACAAATTTAAAACTAAGTTTGAACTAAACAGGCTACCATAACTGCATAATAGCCATAAGAAATCAACCACAAATTATTTCAATCTTTACAAGCTACCTAATAGTTCCAACAAACAAAACTACTAAGAAATAAACAACAACTAAGTTTGAACTAAAGGCTATAACTGTAGGATAGCCAGAACACATCTCAACCACGAATTACAAAATTTTTAAAACAATTACAGCCCCCACCCCTCAAATATTGAAATCATTACACCCCCCCTCCCCCTCATTCAATATACAAATTCAAATCAATAACAATCTCAAATTAATTCATAAATCCTAAAATCACTTCAAATCCAAATTTTATATTAAAACCTAAAACTAATTCAAAATCTAAATTCTAAAACTAATTCTAAATCTAAATCCTAAAGCTAATTCTAAATCCAAATCAAAATATAAACCTAAACCAAAACTAACCCAAAACTAACCCAAAACTAAAACTAACCAAACCATTTACCAGAATTAAGAGCGGTAACGACAACGACAGATGATGACAAACAACGCCAAGGGAACGATGGAGAGCACAGTGGGCAGACGAAGTTCTCTCCTTCTCGGTCTCTCTTTTGCAATCCCTCTTTTCTCTTTCAGTTTCGTGATTTATAGAACTGAAGAAGGGTTTTCTATAGTGGAAAGCATAACGAAAACTTCAGGAGAACCCTACGTTGATAACACATTACTAATGGCGTCAGAAATAATTATCCATGTTTTTTACTCCATGCAATTCATATGGGGGGAAACAAAAATTATTATTTAATTGTTTCTTTTCCTCCAACGCTGTGAGTGAACACATCGAGAATATCCGTAATAGTCTAGACGTTCTCACACATGGCGTCAGAGAAGGTAAAACAATTAAATAAGAATTTCATTTTTCTCGACTCCTTAAAGGTCCACGTTGAAAATATGGAAGTCATTCCTGACGTTTGTCTGCACAACGTCAGGGAAAAGAAAATTATTATTTAGTTGTTTCACCTTCTTCAATGTTTATGTGTGCAACATCAAGGATGGTCTAGCTTTGTCCGATGTCAGAAGCAATACGTCGAGATAGATTCATGTTCCCAATGCACAACTTATGGCATCAGTGGAAGGCCTGTTTCTTGATGTCTCTTACCCCGATGAAATTTTATGCATTGGGAGAACTCCGATTTCTTGTAGTACTCTAATTATTAATACTAGAATAACTTTTATTCTTATAGTTTTTAGCTACCGTTGTTTGGTCAAGCATTCAATAACTAACTTAAATTATCTCGTTAGTCTAACCCTACCATTTCCAGATTCCAAAGGTAGGCTTCAACAGGCTACCGTAAGAAAAGCAAACAATTGAAAATTAACCTAGAAACTCTCTCCATTATTGAAGTTTGTGGTGTTCTAATTTATATGGCCAAGCCCTCTGAAGGGATTATCACTCCAGGACGACATATAGGTGGACCATAGAAATCTCACAGTTGAACTGAATGAAGGAGACCGTAGGATACATTGACACACATCCTTCTTCCACTTACTAAGAACGACTTCCCCTATTCACCCTATTATTGACCCATGCAAACATTTTCCAAAGGGAGGTCATGTCTAAGACAACACGAAGTTGAGCATGGATTTGATAGTTTGGACTCATAGGGACGGGAGAGCTAAAATTGATTTATCATATACCTTAATCTTCTCCACTAAAGTTATCTATTAGTTTTTGGTTTTTGGTGTACTTGGCTAAATTCCATCTAATGAATCTATCTAAGTCTATGTCTATCAACTATTGTAATAAGGTTTCTATACTAATGTTTCTAGATGAATTAAACCATTTAATTAAACCTAGTGACGTTGCATGCAAGTAAGACTTAGATCAATTCAACTCAGACTTCAAATTTGTTCCCAAGTAGGGAGGTGTTTCATAAATCTTCAACTTAAGGACTCCGAAACTCAGAAAGAATGTTACCAGTAAAGTTTCCTTATGATTGAACACCCTATTTGTCATCTTTAGTTATATGAAAACTAAAATAAGACTTAATTCTAATCTAATTAGAACTAATGTGATCTTAAACATTTTAAAATTAGTAACTATCCTAAGATCCTATGTTTAAGTGCAACACTTTATTATAGGTTCACGATTTCAAAGAATTAATTTAATAACAATTTATAAAACTAATAATTTGTCCCATAGCCATGCTTTTCTCTAAAACAAATAAAACCATACGATTTTGCATTCATGATAGTTAATATAGCATTTATATTAAACTACCATTATAACTTCTTAGTTCCCACAAACCACAGAGGATATGAAGAGGCTTCCTTAGTGGTGGTGTCTTGGAATTAATATAGTATGTTACATTATCATTAAAGGAAGAGAAGAAATCAACTCCAGAGTCTTCAATGAAAGTAAGTGTAATTCCATTACTTTAAATTAGATTGAAGTTCAAAAGCATGTTTAATCATAATTTTATAGTAGATATATTTCTTTGTAATGAAATTAGATTGAAGTTCAAAAGCATGTTTAATCATAATTTTATAGTAGATATATTTCTTTTTATTTCAATTGATATTTAATATGAGTTTGGTCCTTGAAGGGATAAGAGAGCTCTTATGTAGTGGAAACTTTTACAGAAGTTTACTCAATTTAATTGGAAAATTATCAATACCAATACATTGGCAAAACAATATAGAAATGAAACCTATTGTATAGAATTTAATGGCTAAGCATGCTTTAAAAACAAAATTAAAATTACAGTGAAAAAGAAACTTACTTTCGTTGTCGTCTCTGAATCCTACAAAACACTGATTGGAAAGTCACCACCACTTGGAACCTCTCCTATTCTCTAAGTAATTTGAGGCTTTGGCTCATGAAAACTAATTGGATTTTGGGAATATTGAGAGAATAACTTTGTTTTTCCTTTTAGAGAGATTACGCAGAAGACTCGTTATCAAAGTTCGTCAGTCTAATACTACGTTACCAACTTTCCCTTTTCTTTACGATGAAGAAAAGGAAGAGAAAGATGAGGATACATGAGACACTTTCCACGTTCCCTAAACAACTTCCATGTAAGAGAGTTATTAATTTAATGTAAATTAAGTTGAATTAATTGAATTAATAATTAATTAAATCATAGGGTAATTTACATATATAGAACAAAACTGAAAATATTTATGACTCGCAAAACAAAATTACAAAAAAAACCCATGAAATCTGTATAACTTAAGTTAATTTTTTCATAAATTCTAGATTTACCCTTTCAAAATTTCTACCTATGTCTATCTCTGATAGACACAAATAGTCTTCTATCTATGTCTATCTCAAATATATTTATTTATACTTATTACTTTTCTCTTACTTATCTTAACAGAAAATTATATTATTTACCATTTGTAAATAGTGGACAGAGATAGATAGAGATAGGTAGAGATAAGTATCTATTTTCGTCTATCTGTGATAGATAAAACATTCTAACTGTATCCTTGCATTGTGATTAAGATCATCATCTATTTTTTATTCTTTTATAAGGAAACGTGGATAGAGATAGACAGAAATAAGCATATATCTCTGTCTATCTGTAGATGTTTATCTCTATCTATCCCTTGTTATTTGTCTTTTATAATGAATTATGGATAAAGATAGACAGAGATAGAAAGAAATGGAACTTTAGATGTATATTTTTATCTATCTCCTTTATTTGTCTTTTATAATGAATTGTGTATACAGATAGACAAAGATAGAAATTTATTTGTTTCTATCACTATTGAATAGTTAATTCACTTTCTTACATAATCTTGTTTTCATTTTACAGAATACAATATAATGTCAATTCCTATAGTTGTATTCAATTGATATTATTTGTTATAATGGAATTACATAAATAGAGATAGTGGTCTACCAATGTCGATTCAAGATAGATAACATGCAAATATATGTGTTGCATTAACATTGTATGGAATTCGTATTATTTGTTAGAATAGAATCAGATAGACAATGACAGTCTATCTGGAATAGACGGTAATATTGGTCTATCACTATCTATCAGGAATATAATGCGATAACGTGCAAATATGTGTTGAATTAGCATTGTACTGTATTGGAATTATTTGTTAGAATGGAATCAAATAGACAATGATAGAGTTTTATCTCTATCTATCCCAAATAAAAAGTGATATTATTCCATCACTGTCTATTTGGGATAGATAGAGAGACAATTATCTCTCCTTATCTCAGAGGAAATTTGAAGCACAGATGAAAATGAAAAAGCATGAACATTAATCATGTGGAATTGAAAGGGCATTTTTGTAATTATACAATTGGGTTTGGGCTTCTAAAATGTTAGATAGAATGTAATTCTTTTAGTAAATTGTTATATTCTAAAAGAAAACTAAATCATATTTAAATAATATTTCATTTAAATTGTATTCAAATGAATATCTCTCATATAATCTATAGTTTTAATTTAGGGGTTTTTCAAAAATAGAACAAAGCGTGAAAATATTTACATTGTGTAGAACAATTTTCAAAAATGAAAAAGCCCACAAACCCACAACGTGAAATAACAAAAATACCCCGCGATTAATCAGTCATATAGGCGTAAAAAAATGATTTTGTACCCACTCTAAACGATCTCGTAGCAATGATCCCATAGCAACGATCTCGTAGCGACGATCTAGTAGCAAATCTAAACGATCCCATATCAAGTCCAAATGATCATGTACCAAGTCTTAACGATCATGTACCCTTATACCCATCATAAACAATCTTGTACCCTTGTATCTAGTCTAAATGATCTTGTACCCAATCTAAGCGATCTAGTATCAAATCTAAACGATCTTGTACCAAATCAAAACGATCTATTAGTGATAGTGGTTTACCACTATTTATCTGGAATAGACAATTGATCATTTAAATAATTGTACACGATTGTTTAGATCCTGTACCAATATCATTTAGATATTGTACGAAGAAGAAGAATAAGAAGATGAGAAATGAAGAAGAAAAAAATTATGGAAGAGGAAATGAAGAAATTGGTAAATATTTACATAAATAACCATAATATTGTAAAATTAAGAAGAAGTAATAATATGAAGTGCAGATGAATAAATCGAAAAGAAGAAGAAGAAAAATAAGTGAAAATCGCTGAATTATTCAAGGGCAAACCTGAAACTTATGAAAATATCATGGAGTTTTTATATTTTGTTACACGGACTATAAAATTTTGATGTTTTGTTATATTTATAAAAATTAACTTTTAATTTAATTAAGTTAATTAAATATAATTAAGGGGACTTTTAAAAAATATAACAAAGCGATAAAATATTTATATTGTATAGAATAATTTCAAAAACGGAAAAAGTCCATAATGGTAAGTACCAAAAATGCCCTGTGGTTAATAGGCACCTAGCGAGGTAATATATTTGGTAAACGATTGTTTAGATTGGGCAATTCTTTCCTACAAGATCGTTTAGATTTGACTATCCAAATCTAAATGTTTTTTTTTCAAGATTCTTTATACATGATCATTTAGATTCTGCTATTCATTGGTACACGATCGTTTAAAATTAATCTTTTAAACTTGGGTAGCTAAATCTAAATGATTTTTTTCAATATTTTTTGGTACATGAGCGTTTAGATTTGATCGTTTAAATTTGGCTACCCAAATCTAAACGATTTTTTTAAGATTCTTTAGTACATGATCGTTTAGATTTGACTATTTTTTGTAGACGAACGTTTAAATTTGGCTATCTAATATCCAATGATTTTTTTAAAATATTTTATATTTGGCACATGATCTTAAACAACCAAATAGCAGTTTGAAAACAAAATTAAAAATAAAAAAATAGATATTTTATATTTGGTAAACGATCTTGAACCAAATAATAGTTTGAAAAAAAAATTGCAGAAGAAGAAGAGAAAAAGACAATGGAAAGAAAAAAAAATGGCATAAGATTAAGAAAAGAAATACGATGAAAATGAAGGAAAAATCTGGATTATTTAAAAGAAATGGCTAGCTTCATTGACTTTTTTATTTTGTTACACCGGTCAAAAATATTTTTCTGTTTGTTATATTTATGAAAATTAACCTATAATTAAAATAAACTATTAATTAATTCTTCTATTAAGTAACTACTAAATTAAATATCTTATATCTAATTTAATTAATATTTGAATCATATTCATATATAAATTTCTCTTATAACCTATAGTTTTAATGTTTATCATATATACAATAAATTTTAACCTATATTTATAATATAAACGTAATTTACATTGAATTATTATTTGAACTCTTTCAAATCTTTTACTCTCATAAATTAATTTTGAATCATCTCAAAAATTAAATAAAATATATTTTTTTATATAAACTATATATTATAATGTATCATCATACAATGTATTAATTCCTGGTTTGTTTGTTTGGGACAACTAGGTCTTAGTAGTTTTGCCTTTGTATAATGCGATTGCAATACGTCACGAAGCAGGTGCTCACCTTATCTTTCTGTATTGTGTGATTAATTCTATGTGATAAGTCATTACTGGTCATCATCATAGAATGTGATGAAATGCTCACTATATAACTCTTCATCGTGTAATAGCTAAGTCCTCATTGAGTACAAGTTTTCTACTTTTCACTCAAGTGCAAGCGAATAACAGGTTTACCTGGATGATCCAGGGTCGACACACAGGTAATTGTTTCAAGACATTAGTTCTAGGTTCCACTTACTCTCTAGGCGATATTAAAGAATAACAAATATAAAGAATCATGAATTATAAAGAATACAAAGTATGTGGAGATAAACTAGACCTCCTAAACTAAGCTTTGAGAGTCTATAGAGGGGGGTATGGATTAGGCGTTAAAATGATGCGAACTAACTTGTGTGCAAAGAGAATGAAGGAATGTCATGTATTATAATACGATTAAGTAAGGTGATAGCCTCAATGCGATATAGCTCACTCAACCATCTTATGATTAAGGCGTGCTCCTCTTGGAGTCATTAAACACCACTCGTGGTCACCTTTCGAGATCCACATGACTAAGAGTGCTTAGGAGAGATATATCTAGAAGAGTTCACATATCAGACGTATAGCATTTCACGATTAAGGGCAACAACCTTTCGGTGCCTAGTGCCTACACTTGTTCGCCTTTCGGGATACAAATGATGGAAGTTGTCTCGTAAAGGAAGAAAAACTCTTTCTTGCGCTCGTTGGCCATGTCCTTGCTACTTACCCTCTCGGGTAGTTGGCGACTTAAGCTGGCCAAGCGATGACAATAGCTCAACTAACCCGACAAGTTTGATAAGTGAAGCTTTCTATCAAAGCCTATCAACAACCTAAACTATCACTAACACATTAACTGACGGAAAAGAGAGATAAGATGGATTGAAAAGGTATAAACATATAATATGTATAAGGAATGTCAGCCTTCGGCCATTGTACAATATGAACATTATAAATATTAAACATAAAAGAATAAAAGAATGGAAGACAGAAGAGTGGAAAAGAATATAAATTAGGGAAAAAAGGAAAATGGCTTTCTTCTCTATCGAAACTCTAAGCTTTCACTCACAATATGGCCGAAGAAGAACAAAAGAAACTTTATAGACGGCAAAAGGATTGCTCCTTTCCTCCTTTCTCTATAAGGTTGGTCCATACAAGCCCAATTTTGGTTTATTCGGAACTCCTTGCTCTTGGTGAATGAGGAGGATTTATATAGGTAACTTTTGGATGAGAAACTTTTATTCCTCTAATTCTGCCACGTCGAAAGTAGCCTGTGATACGTCACATCACTCCAACTACCATTATGGTCTTCTAGTTACCCTTCCTCGTGTGATGACATAGTTCCTCACCTGAAGACGTTAATCGCCAAATGAGTTTCCATCACGTAGCCCTTACGCAAGATGTCTCCTACGATTCACTAGTTTCTTCTTTTGTTTATTATCTTGCATTTAGACACTGCAAACTACGTAAAACAGGCATAATACTTGTGTAAAATATACTTCTGAATACTTATGAATTACAATACAAGTCACACGTTTTGATATGCTTCCTATGCATTTTGGCCTCGTTATTCTATATAAGAGGCTATAATAACGGGTGTTATACATGTTATCAATTTCCTAAGCAAATATGAACATTTTAAATTATATTCAATATATAATAACCTCATGTACACTTTACGAGCTAGGAAGTGGACCTAAATCTACAAACCAATAGCTACAAAGATATTAGATTAATTGGCTAAACTCATTAACCACATTCATCAATATTCCTTAACTGTGTGTACACCCCACTAAAGACTCACAATTGAACTCTTCTCACTACATATATATATTTATATATCTACGGATATGGACCTATAACAAGTTAGTCCTTCACAAATTTTTGTAACATTAGTAGGGTCAAATTACTATTTTATCCCTTAGTTACTTATAGTTCTTAAACACATGTGCTTCTCTATTGGACAACCTATTTATGGTCCAACCAATAAATAGAAACCCTTCTCGTGTCATAGAGAGGGGTAGGACTCCTTTGTTCAAGTTCCGGAGACACCATTTAAGAAAACACTAATCTACTTACCCTAAAGTTGGAAACGAGTGAATTCCATCTTGTGTGATTATGTTTCCTAGCTCCTCACTCAGTCTTGTCCCCAAAATGATAGGCTTATTGAGTCTGCAATCTTGCCACTCTCACCTGTATAAATCAAAAAACAATTTCTCGCGAATGAGAGTTTATAATACACTTAGGATGAAGACTAAGTTACATAGGTCATTTAATGAAATAGAAACCTAACTAGTTCATAGAGCTTACTATCACACACCATCTAGAAGTACTTTCTCACTAGGTCAGAGATGTGGCATGAAGGTGATCGACATCATTCTTCTTCTAATAATGCCTATCAATCATACTTAACATGTAACTCTTAGCTATCTCTAATTAGATAAACTCAAATACAAGATGCAAAAAAAAAAAAAAAAAAAAAGTCTTATTTTGAAAACAATTATTTAAAACTTTTACAAAACATCTTCAGGTTTACCTAACCAATGGATCACCTGTTCAACAATCTTAAATAGGCAAAATGAAGTTAAAGTCCCACCAACACAACACTATTACAAACCTCAAAACAAAACTCTTATACTAGTCTATTACAAACAACATGTCATGCCCCACCCCAAATGTTACTCTAGACGACTAGATGAGAGTGGTATGGGTTTTGTGTTTGTGTAGTCAACGCTTGCTGGGAGTTGATCTCGCTCAATAGTGCCTACATCTTGACTCGGTTGGTTGACTTCACAGACTTAGCGAGAAGGTAAAATGCAGTGTCACACATGCATTTCTACTTTTATGCAACAAAGATGATGTGAATTGGGAAATTATGTTGTTGCCTATGTTGGTATATTGTATGTGTATACTTAATTATCCATGATGTGTCATTGATTCAGGATCATTGCATGCAAAATGCTTCTCATGAATCTTTTCATCATGCGAGTGGATATGGTCATTGCATGCAAAATGCTCCCAATATCCTTCTTCACATACTTCTAAGTCCTTGTTGTACAACTTTTTCTAGTGCTTGTTCAAGTTTACATGAAACAATAGGATTTTCTAGATAATTCATGGTCGAGCACAGGGAATTGATATCAAAACATAGTTCTAGAGTCTACTTATCAATCAAACGATATAAAATAATAACTATGCAGTGTAATGAATGAAAAAACATTAAATCTAATTATGTACACCTAGAGAATCTGTAAAGGAAAATTAAGATGGAAAGATGAACTAACTTGTTTTAAAGAAGGGGGTGAAGGAATGTCTATGAAGATTTTACAGAACCATTCCTCAATTTAATTTAGGAATCCCAAAATACCAATATATTGGAAATATTTAAAAACAAAATTGTAAAAGGTTAAGCATGCTTTTAAATTAAAAGATACAGATAATAAAAAAACTTACGTAGTTTGACGCCTTTAAATCTACTAAAACTCCAAATTGAGAACACCGCTCGTCAAAGGCTTTTCTATCCTCTTAGATGTGATTGGTTTGTGGGAACCAATTGGGATGGGAAAATAGAAGAGAATCATGAGATTCTATTAATTTAAAAATATTAAATTAATATAAATTTCAAATCAACTAATTAATTAATAATTAAATCATATTTAATTAATATTTCATTTAAATCATATTTCATGAATATCTCTCAAATATCTCATAGCTTTAAACTAATTTAATTAAATATAATTAAATTAAACTATTAATTAAATCTCAAATTAATTAATAGCTAAATTAAATATCTTATATTTTACTTAATTCAAATTCGAATCATATTTAAATATAAATTTCTCTCATAACCAATAATTTAAATATGAATCCAATTCACATTAAATTAATACTTGAACTCATTTAAATATTTTATCTCTCATAAATTAATTTTGTATCTTATCTAAAATTAAATTTATAATGAAGCTTAATTAAAATATAAACTTTGTATTATAATGTATCACCATACTAATTCCCAAAGTAAATTTGAATATTTCAAATTAAAACCAATATAAATAAATATCATCACCCTTTGCGAGCTAGGAAGAAGACCTAATGGACCTACAAATCAGAAAGATACAACGATATAAGATTAATTGGTTAAACTCATTAACCACAATAATCAATATTCGTTAACTGTGTATACACTCCTCTAAAGACACATAACTAAACTCTTCTCACTGTAGATATATTTATGTGTCCACGGATAATAGACTAATAACAGTGAGTTAGTTCTTCATGAGTGTTTGTAACACCAGCTGGGTTAAATTATCGTTTTACCCCTGGAGTACTTCTAATCCTTAAATACTGGTGTTCCTTAGTGATCAACTTATTTATGGCCAACCAATAAACAGAAAACCCTCTCATGCAATAGAGAGGGTAGGACTCTTTGTTCAAGTCTTGGAGACACTATTTAAGGGAACACTCAACTACATACTCTAAAGTAGGGAATGAGTGAATTTCATCTTGTGTAATTATGTTTCCAGCTCCCCACTCGATCTTGTTCTCAAAATGATAAGCATATTGAGTCAAAAATCTGGTCACTCTCACCCATACAAATAAAAGGACAATCCCTTGCGAACAGGAGTTCATAATACACTCAAGATTAAGACTAAGTTACCTAAAGTAGGTAAGAAGTGCATTTCATCTTGTACAATTATGTTCCCAGCTCCTCACTCGGTCTTGTTTCCAAAATGATAAACATATTGAGTCAGAAATCTGGCCACTCTCACCCATACAAATAAAAGGACAATCCCTCGCGAACAGGAGTTCATAATACACTTAAGATTAAGACTAAGTTATCTAGGTCATTGTAATGAAATATAAACATAACTAATTAACAGAGTTACATCTAGTGGTTACTATTTCGTGGTTCGGTCTTATGCAAACTCATTCCATAGGATACTCTCAGTCGCATGTCACCTACACGAATGTGTTGGATCATTGTATTTGTATTAAATACAAAGTGACCGATATTCATAATATTTGTATCAAATACAATATGCGATAAATTATTGAAATTGTTATTGATTATAATATTAGTTTTGTCTTAATAACCCAAATCCAATAAACTAACATCCTAAGTTGTTTAATGAGTCTTGAACAGTATGTAGAGACGTATAGGGATCAATGTTCAAGATCAGCTTAAAAGGTCTATAGTATAGGGATAAGGCTAGATACCTTACCCTGGTAACACTATGGATACGGCTCACTTTGTATTTGATACAAACGCAATGATCCAACGCGTTTGTGTAGTTGACATGCGAGTGAGGGTATCCTATGCAATTAGATTGCATAAGATCGGACTACAAAATAGTAACCACTAGATGTAACTTCGTTCTAGTTAGGTTTCTATTTCACTAGGATAACCTAGGTAACTTAGTCTTAATCCTGAGTGTGTTATGAACTCTTGTTCGCGAGGGATTGTCCTTTTATTTGTATGGGTGAGAGTGCCCAGATCGCAGACTCAATAAGTTTATCATTTTGGAGACAAGACCGAGTGGGAAGCTAGGAACATAATTACATAAGATGAAATTCACTCATTTCCTACTTTAGGGTAAGTAGACGAGTGTTCCTTTAAATGGTATCTCCAGGTCTTGAATAAAGGGTCCTACCTTCTCTATGGCACGAGAGAGGTTTTCGTTTATTGGTAGGACCATAAACAAGTTGTTCATTGGAGGAGCATTGGTATTTAAGGATTAGAGGTAACCCAGGGGTAAAATGGTAAATTGACCCAGCTGATGTTACAAACACTCGTGAATGACTAACTTACTGTTATTAGTCTATATCTATGGACACAGAAATACATCTACAGTGAGAAGAGTTCAGTTGTGAGTCTTTAGTGGAGTGTACACACAGTTAACGAATATTGATTAATGTGGTTAATAAGTTTAGCCAATTAATCTCAAATCGTTGTAGCTTCTGATCTGTAGGTCCATTATGTCCCTTTTCTAGCTCGTAAAGGGTAATGAGATTTATCCATATTGGTTGTAATTTGAAATGTTCAAAGTTACTGTGAGAATTAGTTTAAGATATAGTGATACATTATAATATAAAGTTTATCGAACTTTATTATATAAATTTAATTTTAGATATGATTCAAAATTAATTTATGAGAGATAAAATATTTGAATGAGTTCAAATATTAATTTAATGTGAATTGGATTCATATTAAAATTATTGGTTTGGAGAGAAACTTATATTTGAATATGAATCAAATTTAATTTAAGTTAAATATAAGATATTTAATTTAGCTATTAATTAATTGAAGAATTAATTAATAGTTTAATTTTATTTAATTAAATTTGATTTAATTAAATTTATAAGATATTGCAGAGATATTCATTCAAATAAGATTTGAATGAAATATTAATTAAGATATTAACTTTTGTTGACGTCTCTAAATCTGTAAACCACCTAATTGGGACACCACCCATCGGAGATTTTCCTATCCTTTGGGATGAGTTTGGTTTCTGGAAACCAATTAGGATAGGAAAAAGTTTAGGGTATTTGAGAGAAACTCTTTTCTTTTTGCAGAAAACAAAAACCTTGGCTTTTTTTTCTTGATTAATTCGTTAAAGAAAACTGTTTTCTTCTAGATATTTATAAATTATTTTTCTTCTTGGAATAGAAAAATGAGTAGAAAAGAATAATGAGATTCTATTATCAAATCTACTAATTAATTAACAATTAATCAATTAGTTAATAATTAATTAAATCATATTTAATTAATATTTCATTCAAATTTTATTTGAATGAATATCTCTCCAATATCTTATAGATTTATATTAATATAATTAATTAAATCATATTTAATTAATATTTCATTCAAATCTATAACGACCCAACTTTTCTATAAGTTGAGGTCATTAATATTTAAATAAATATAGTTTTTTTTTTTTTGACAAAAAAAAAGTTTATAAGATGAGGAAAAATTTTAAATAATAAAAAAATAAATAAGTAATTAAAGTGATAAATCAAAATACTAGTTCAGGCCCATAAAATAAAAGAAACACATAAAATAATTGAACCGAAGTTCTGAAATAAACCAAAGATATAATTACTAAAACATAAATGCGGAAAAACTGAACTTTTCCCTATGGCGATCCACGATCACTTCTTATCATTCGTCAGCTTGCCCTTGCCTCTCCCCTTACCTGAAAGTTTAACATTAAAAAGAGTGAGTATAAATTTATACTCAGTAAAAGTCTCATATTTAGTCTCACTATGTGTTGTTAGTCTCTTTGTTAGAGTCCTGTAATAAAGTACCACGCGCTCTGGTGCTCCCGAACGCACACTATCCAATAGTCCCACCGGGACTGAACTGGGCTCTCGGTGGACCCAAAGGAATCACCCTAAAGGAAAGTCGGGCTGTAAGTGATCTCGTCGAATCACGTCTCAATAACTACACAGACATATATAGGGGAGGGCCTTGATGGACCCCTCGTGGTACGACTCTAACCGGCAGACCAACAGAACACTATAGGCTATACATGCTCAACATAATACCAACATCTTAGCTCAAACACACATAACTCAAAAGTAACATATAATCATATCATAGACCAATGGTGCTGCATCTCAATCAAAAAGGGGAAAAAATCTCTTACCTAGAGATCTGCTAAAATAATTCACTGGTTGACAATCAGGTTCTCCCAATACTCAATCCTAACCACCAGTAAAATTTAAAATCAATAATTCTGTTAACTATCACCCTACTGTTTAATTAGTAACCAAGCTTACCCAACTTACCCCAAGATTACGGTTGAAACCAACACCACCTTAAATGGAAAATTCACAGTCCTATTTCCACCAATTTCACTTGGACCTTCAAGCAACCATAGATCAACTTATTCCAAATACAATTTCATTTAAAATAAAAATAAAATATTTAATTGGGTGTACCAAACCCATACAAACTCACCCAAATGGCTCAAAAGGTTGCAAGAGGCTAAACTTGAAGATGGCTCGACTAGAAGAGTCTTCGACTCGGACGCTGCTCGGTGGAGAAGGACTCACGCGTGTGGCTCAAAACAGTGGAGACGGCTCGGCTTGCAATTCGGACGCGGCTCGGTGGAGAGGGACTCACGCGTGCGGCTCGAAACAGTGGAGAGGGACTCACTTGACTTGCTTTTCAAAAATGCCACCTTGACTTCTCAAGTTCATCAATCTTGACCCAAAACTCCTGAGTAAATTTCTTAACCTTTCTTGATTCTTAACAAGCAATTTGGGATAGAAGATACAAGTATTCCAATTTTGTGGTCCGGTCTTTTGAAATGTTGCACAGGACACGCAAGCAAGCTGCACTTCTTTACTGCTTCATATTCTTTACCTAATAAGATACTTCCACTCGCATGTCACCTACACAAACGTGTTGGATTATTGCATTGTATGAAATTAAAGTGTGTTATATCTATAGTGTTATCAGAATAAGGTATCCAACCTTATTCTTATACTGTAGACCCTTTAAGTTTTATCTCGAACATTGATCCATGTATGTCTCTACATATAGTTCAAAACTTATCAAATAACTTAGGATGTTAGTTTATTGGATTTAGGTTATTAAGACAAACTAATAATATAATCAATATTTTATTGAAATTATAATAATAACACTTTATTAATAACGGTCAATGAATTACATTTACTTTCTATGAGTTTTATGACATATAAAACCCAACAGTTTTTTGTATTGATACTGCTTCTGTTGCTTAAGGTTTCTTATCATCCAATTGGTACCAGATCCATCTCGAAATTAATATTCAATTTGAAATTTCTTATTTGTGGGTTTACTGTATTAATTGATGTGGAATTGCACCTGGGTGTTTATGGTAAATTAATGACCATAGATTTATCAAATGTGAAGACCCTTACATCTTTGGACATTTATATTGGAAATTAAATCTTGTATTTCTAAAGATGTATTTGGATTCGAAGCATTTTTTCTGAGAATTTTGACACCAAAGTAACCTAAAACAGATGACCAAAGTCCAAGAAATTTCCAATTTTTGGTACTGCACAGAAACCAAAGTAAGAAATAGAAAAAATTTATCACGAAGCGCGTCTCAGGTTGAAGAAAATCTGACGTCAGTGACAAGGATTCAATCAACAACTCAAGTCGGCGATCGACTTTGTGCTATTCAATTGGTGAGGTGAGGCTTGGCTTTGGCTTGGGGTAGTCGCGACTATGTATGATCAAGAGAGCAAGTGTGGCTCGACATGGATCATTAACTCAATTTGTATTTGGTCGGTTGGTTCGATTCTTGTTCACGTCTAGTCAATTGTTCTGCACTAGTTTTACAAATTTTAGTCCGATTTTACGTAGTTTAGCATGGTTTGCGTTTTGGTCTTGGTTCAAAGTGATTCAAAGGGTTTAAGTTCGGATTTGGAGAAGTAAAGATTGTTCTCTTATAAAATTGACCAAATTAATGTAATTTATTGCTTTATTTTATGATAGGACTAGTGCATGATAAATAAGTTCATGAATATACTAAGTTAACTGCTTTAACTATATAACTGAGTACAGCATAAAAATGTGTTGATTGCTGATAAAAGTAGCAACTACAAATTCATTTTAAAATGTCATGCTCAATTAAACTTGCATGTATTGAAGATTCTTTTTCATTTAGAAGTTTTCCCTATTCTCACCCATTACCATGATTACATTCCAAGAAATTTTCTAAGCGCATAAACTGCGGTAGCAAAAAAAACAAGATAAAATAAAAAATCAAAGGGACCGAAAGGGTCTTATTTCAAAAAGTGGAAGAACTATGGACCAAAGACAAAAGGTATATGAATTAAAATAGAAACAAGTGTAAGAATGCCAATATAACATTTAAGCCATAGAAGAAGAGAGAAATGGGATAAGGAAGTTGTAATAAAAGACAGAAAAGAATATATTTCTACCTTTTCTCTCTCACCCACTCCATTATTCTGTCTTAGAAAAGAAACAAAAAACTGAAACAAAATTCAGTTGATATATATATATATTCCTGTAAAGAAATAAAGTTAAAGCAAAAGGGGAAGTGTTTTTTCTAGTACTGTTACTATAACTACTACTCTTAGTAGATAAGGCATTGTTTGGTTTTAGTGTACTCATTTTTTCTTTGTCCTATCCATATTGCATTATTTTGTCATTGACCCAAACACCCCTCTCTCCCCAACTTCAATGATTTAGAATCAAATTTTCTTTTTTAATCAAAATAATAATAATTCCAAAATTCTGACGCAATGAATTACCAAGAAAAGGCAAAAGGGAATTTAAATATACTGTTGTTTATCCTTTTTCACTTGTGTAAATCTAATTAGGTTCCTAAACTTTATTGCCCTTCTCTTTTTTAATTAAGCTTAAATTTTTATGGCTTAATGTTCTTTTTGTCCAAATTTGTTTGAGAAGTTGTGAGATCATTATCAGCAGTATATATTTAGATTAATAAGTAAATAATGCTTTGGAAATCCTAGATAATCCAGTAGTTTTTCATGAACTTATGACTATTTGTTTGAAATCTTCTTCAACTTTTAACAATATTTGTAAAAAAAAAAAAAAAAAAACAAGTTTTTTTTTTTGTTTAAAAAATGGTGAAATTGATAGATGTATGAAAATTTTATAGTATTTCAGAACATAATAGATCTTTTTTAAGGATATAAATTGATTTTCTTTCCATTTATATCAATAACATTATGTTGACATATTTACTATATATATATACTTTGCACATCTTTTACAACTATAATTACATGGGTGATTCATTAGTTATATCACTAACTACCTTAAAAATATAGACAACATAAACATATAGCTGCTTAGTTGACATATGTATATAGTACTTATACCATCAATTTTGACATTGGATGTTTAATTTTCTTAACTAGTAGACATAGATTTTAGTAGAGAGATTTTAGGATGTAGTTACTCAGTTTGTTGATATTCTTTTAGCAAGTAGTTTATGCCACATGTCAATTAGTTGTAAAGCCATTGGCTATTTATAGCAGCCTTTTATTAATGAAATCTTGAGCAAGTTAATTGACTCGTGACCTTAATATGGTATCATTAATATCAAACTTTTTCTTTCTTTCTCATCGAGAGAACTCTTCATACACTTCCTATAACGTTTGAGGTCCATGATTTGGGATTCGAATTCCCAACATTTTTCTGCGACCTGGCAACACTATCCTTACTTGTCTTAAAGACTTATTAGAGTAAAAATCATCTTCACAAACCAACACGAGTCCTTTCTCAACATAGAATTGTTTCAAGCTAAGCACACTTAACTTTGGAATTCCTATGATCGAGCCACCGAAAAGAAAGGTTCACCTTGTTGGTATATGTGGTAACTTTTAATTCTTTTAAGTCTTTCTTAACGTTACTTTCATATTTTCAGAATCCCCCTCATTCAAATGTGATATCGGTTCATTCATGTCTCTCTCTTAAACTCGGGGTGTTACATGCATCTTAATATATTATGCATAATAAACTTATCGGTCATCAACTACAACACATTATGCATCTTATCTACATCAATGCATAATAGTAAATACATGTAAGCTCTTAATTTCATTTTCATTCGAGGTCTAGTAGTAAAATCTCTTACTTTGAGATTATCTAAAATCCTTGGTTGACAGTCAAAACCCCAAATAAACCAATCCTAAACATAAACAAAATTAAATTAATAATTTTGTTAACAATAATTAGAGATGTTCATTTAACCTACGGGGCCCTGACCCAAACGAGGAGGGAATCTTTGAATACATGAGGAATGGGAGAGGGAGTGAGGATTATTTTTTTCTCCGTTGACATTTCGGAGTTGGATTCGGAGACGAGGAATACGTTTTCCAACTTCGGCTTCACCCTGATCCCCCGCTCTGCCCCAAAAGGAAAAAAATATATGTAAATATATATATACATACATACATATATATGTATATATATATTTACATATGTATAAACAAATGTGTAACAATATATATATATATATATATGTTAATTTTCATAAATATAACAAAACACCAAAATATTTACGGCATGTGTAACAAAATCAAAAAACCCATGAAACTAACATTTTTTTCAAATATTTCAGGTTTGTCCTTGTCGCTTTTGAATTTCGCGCGGCTCAGATTTCTTCCTTCTTCTTTTCCATCTTTTTCCTTCTCTTCCTCTTATGCAATTTTTCTTTTATATTTTTTTGAAATCATGATCAATATTTTATAATTATTATTATTCTTTTTCAGTATACTTCTACTATTATTATCTTTATTTTAAATCAATCATCAATCTTGTATTATTTTTTTTCAATGTGTTATTTGGTTCAAGATCGTGTACCAAATATAAAAGATCTTGGTACACAATCTTGAACAAAAATCATTGGAGTATTGGTACACGATCATTTAGATATTGGTACACAATCATGTACAAAAAATAAACGATATTGGTACAATATCGTGTACTAAATATAAAAGATTTTGGTAGACAATCTTGAAAAAATATCGTTCAGATATTGGTATACGATTTTTTAGATATTGGCGTATACGATTGTGTACCAAATCTAAACGATATTAGTATAAGAATGTATACAAAATATAAAAGATCTTGGTAGACGATCCTGAACCAAGATCGTTTAGACTTGGCACACGATCGTTTATCATTTTCTACACGATTGCATATCATGATCGTTTAGAAAAAGAATTGCACGCGCACATGTCGTCGATTAATAGCGTGTTGATTTGAACATTTTTGGTATTTTCTATTGTGGGCCTGTGGACTTTTTTCCGTTTTCAAAATTGTTTTATACATGTAAATATTTTGCCAATTTGTTATATTTTTTAAAAAACCACACAGACACACATATATATTTATACTTATTTATAAAAAAAATAAAAGTGGGGAATATTTTCCTGGAAGGAATCGTCACTCTGCCCCGTAAACATCTCTAACCATAATCATCCAATTAATTACTTAAGTTTCCAAACTTACCGAAATTGAGGTTGAAACCAATTTAACCTTGGGAAAAAATTTCACAAATTTACCCTTCCTCAAATTTGCCAATGACCTTTAAAGAAAATAATCTAACTTTAAGAAATAATCCAACTTAATCCAAAAGTTAATTTACTTAGGCCAAAATTTAATATTTGATGGGTGTACCTAAAACCAATCAAACTCACCAAAGAAAAATACCAAATGGATCAAATGGCTCAAAAGAGGAGTACTGGCTTCACATAGTTAAAATGGCTCACGAAGGCTTGGATCTGGGCGGTTGGCTCGGTAGCTGGTTACGAACAGATGGCACGAAGATAAGGAGTTCAACTTGAATGCTAACGGAATTGTTGTTGTTTTGTTTCGTTATGCGATATGCAACTCATTCATAGATATGTCATGCGAGGTTCTAATAATGCCACTAAGCTTAGCGTCTAGGTTAGGGTTATGCGATAAAAGGTGCATGTCTTATCCATGTGTTGCTAAATATACAATGGTTGACGTTTAGTACAAGTCCCTCACGCTTGTGTTTACAAAGCAAAAGGTTTCCTAGATAAGTTAAGGTTGAACATAGAAATTTTATCAAGCTTGGTTATAAAGTCTACTTTTAATTTCAAGTTATATAAATTCTATACAATATAAATATAAAACTATGCTAATCTAATTATTTACATAGAGGATTCTGTAGTAGGTTGATGGAATGAAAGGATTATGGAATGTGAACTAGCTTGTATTAAAAAAGATAAAGAAAAGTATCTGCATTATAGGTGATTTAAGCCATGCGAAATGTCCTTGATGCGATATAGATATTTAATCATCATATATTAAGGAGAGCAACCTCTCGATGCCTAAACACCATACTTGTTCCTTTCGGGACACAAATGGTAAAGATAGATCAAGCGATATATATCTAGGTTTCCTTACCTATCAGCTTCACGTTGCCTCTCTATTTAAAGCGAGCAACCTCTCAACATCTAATGAATGGCAGATGGTAAATGTCAGGACAAAGTGATCATTGAAGTTAATTTAACGTCTTTTATGCAATAGTAATGACACATTCAAGAATTTCCTTCACCTCACAACCTTTCTGTCATTTGAACTTTTATTGCTTTTTGTATTTTTAATTCATTCAAGATACTGAAGAACAATGATTACACGCTTTCGTCAAGAATTTCCTTCACCTCACAACCTTTCAAGATTGACATTCCAGACCATCCTTAGAACATTCAATATTGTGTTTAATATGTATCTACATTTAATTAGTTCATCAATTTAATGTTTATACACGGTTAACCTAATGTTTTATTATCGTTATTACTATTATTTTATTCTAAGATGAGTAGATCAATATTTTACTTATCTCTTTTCGTTTTCCCTAACTTTACAAACCGCATTAGTGTGTATATTATTGAGAATAACTTTTTTGATAGATAAACGACAAAACCCTACTTTTTCATTTATTTTCACACACTATCCTATAGATTTAAACTCATGTGAAACTAACTATACACAATCTTTAGATTAGGATTATAAAGATGTGAATGATATATACTTTTAAAGTACACACTAATGCGGTTTGTAAAGGTAGTTTGGACATATTGAGACTTTTATTAGATACATCCTCTAGAGTTTGAAAAGTATAGGAAAGTTGTATGATGTAAATAATAGAAATGATATTATATGATAGCTTAGGTAGGAGAATATTTCTTCTCGGGTGGAGACTTGGAGTTGGTGGGGAGAGAGAGTGAGAATCTACGGAAGAAGAAGATTAAACGGTGCCACGACCACAGATATCTCTCCAATTGGACTTTTTGAGAGAGTGAAGTTGCTAATGACGTGGTATCAACTACATCACATTTATATCCACAACACATCTCATTGCTTTTCAACACATCAAATCGATCCCATCACATTTTCATTTTATCCAATTCTCCATCCCATCACTTAAATACCTATTTACTATCCCACATCAATAGATCGGGTTCGGTTTATTTTCCACTCTTTTGTGAAATTTTCAAACAAGATGTTTACTCATTTGTAATCAAAGTTATTGTAAACTCCATGTAAAATTTTTTTTATGAACCAATTGCAACTAATCTTTAACATAAGGGTAACTAGATTATTTTTTAACAGATATATTATTCAACCATTTCGTAAACGTAATTTGATTACAAAATTAAGATTGCATTTCTTCATATTTACTGTTGTGAACAAATAATATTCAACCATTTTGTTCATGTGCATTTTTTTTAATTCTTTCTTTTATTCATACTGTTGTGAACAAATAATATTTTTAGAATTTTGGATTTTAAATTCTTTTTATTAATATTGTCATCGAGTAAGTAACATTATAACTTATTATAACTTATGCTTCCAAATCTAATACAAAATTTCCATTCTAGTTAAACTCATATATATCCTAACAACAATTTTAAAAAAAAATAAAAAACATAAATTTGTTTTGCTTTGCTTCAATTTGATTTGATTTTCTTTATGCATAAAAAAATAAAAAAACAAAAAGAAACAATCAATCTTGATGGATAAGGTAAAATCAAAGCGAACTACACGTTAAAAGATATCAAAGCAAGGGTCAACGCAATCACTACCAATTAGAGGCTACAAAAAGGTCAGTCTCGCTGAATGACCGTTTGGTCAAGAAAAAGGTGGTCACGCTTAGTTAAAGTACCCACAATGCATTATTACTGCGTTCGATGTGTCAAGGTTATTCAAATTCTAGATCTTTTTTTTGAATTTTTTCTATCAATACCGTTATCAAGGAAATAACACCAATAACCATGTTACCAATTTACCAATATAAAATAATTTTAATGGAGTGATAACCCAAGACAATTCTAACAATAATGGAAACCAAATTTTAAAAAAATGTTACAAAAATATTAAAAAAATACCGTGGGTTTCACCTAACTTTCAACCATAATTTGATTGGTCACCTCTAAATCTTCTATCAAATCAAATTATGTTTATTGATTACAAATTTCATGGACCCACAATTACAACATACAGCAAGAAATTATAATCAAATTGGAACCTGCTTTTTAAATTACAAGGGATGGATTGTGTTTAGAGTGGAGTAAATATGGCCTAATTATTAATGTGTAAATTTGGAACCTGATAGTTATAAACAAGAACAAAAAAATTATAATCAAATTGGGACCTGTTAGTTGTTATTAGTTGCTATCATCGATGTTGCTATCAGTGATGACTTTCTATTTGCTATTATTACAAATGCTTATTTTCGATTTTCTGAAACTGAAAGTTATCATTGGTAGCAGCTATTAGTGATAGCAATTGATAGTAGTTGTAAATTGCTATAACGGTAGATCGTTATTAGTGACAACTTTCAATTTAAGAAATGAGTTATCAATTGCTATCATTTAAGAAATGAGTAATCAATTGTTATCATTGGTAACTTTTATCGATGAAAATTGCTGAAGAACGGACTTAACATTTTAAAAAAATTTATCGATTGACTAATCAACATTTGCTATTTTTATAAATATTGCGTGGTATTTGGTAGAATTTTCCAAAGTGAAGAACGGAGTGTGTTAGATATGAGAAAATGAATTATGGGCCACTAATTGTAGAAGAAGGGCCCAAACTACATGTGAATTACTCGCCGTTCGATAAAAAAGGAATGGACGGCCCAATATGGTGCGGTTGCATTTGAAGTGATAATGACCATTCATTGAAAATGAAAAGTAGTTTTATCTCTCTTTTTTCAGAAATTTTTTAAGGATGGTTGTCGTGTTTAGAACATCCTGTGTGACATTATTGGGCAATTTAAAAGTAGTTTTAATCACATCACTATTCAATTTCAATACTTCAAATTTGGTTATTTATTAGTTCATATGTTTTAAATGGTTCTATTTTAATTAATGTATTTACAAACTCTTAAAATTAGTAACTTCTATTCGTTCACTGTTAATTTTTTCTCGTATAAACATAAAACTTAATATTAAATGACAAAGACCTCAATTGGTATCCATGGTTTTAATTTTTTCTGTTTTACCGCAATTTCTTAATCATATTTTGAGGAAAAATTTAAATTCTAAACTAAATAAAAAAAAAAAAACAAGACTAATAATAAAAATTTTAAAGCTACTATATTTTTTTAGTTTTTAAATTTGAAACTGATTTTGAAAATAGATACCGTAAATAGTAATTTAATGCATTTGATTTTAGTAAAAACGTTGGATTTGTTTTTTCATTATTACTATTTGAAATGATAAATTGATAACAGTAAGATATATATGAGTTGGCTCGTGGGAGTGGAAAATCCAGGTCTTAGTTCCTTTTCTAAAAAAGAAAAAACAAAGATGTATTTTAAAAGGTGGGAATCGATTGGAGATTGAAAAAATATAGTAATGGACACGTGCGTCCACATGAGAAAGAAATATTGACTTTGACTGTTGACTGCCAAAGACCCCACCCACACGTGGGAAATATCAAGGATATGTTTTCTTGCCGGATCTTCTTACTCGGCCCATTTAGGGCCCATTATCTTCGTCATCCACTCTATCAAATTCCATCCCATATCCACCATATAAAGTAACATATATATATATATATATATATATATTTGGGCTTCTAATTATGATTTTAATAAAAAAATCTTAAAATTGACTACTTGGTTGTAGTGGAAAGTGATTTGATTTGGCACTATATAATGTTAGAAAACTTATAATAATACAGTGAACCTCAGCATATATATATATTAGCTATCATAAAATATGTATTATCATAAAATATGTATTCTCAATTAAAAAGATCATGGTTCAAATCTTATAAAAATAATAATTAATTTAAAAATATATTCTACATAGATATTACTACTATCTAAAAAATTTCTTTTTCATCCTGTTACACCAATAATCACCAATGTATGTCGCATTATATCTTTATGGCCGTTTTTGGAATATTTTTTGAAATATTATTAGATATTATTTTTATAATATTTTTTCTTTAAATGTATTATCTTTTAGTTATAATTAGGTTTGTATCTTTAGTAAATTATCAATTGAATAGAGAATTGTTTCAAGAAAAAAACAACTTTATATATATATATATATCGACAAAACTTAGAAATACAACAGAAAACAAAACGACGACTAACCCTTTTAACCAATTGAAGTATATATGGTTACATCCATATGTTATATGATAGTTGTTTTTGCAATAGTAGCATATAGTTTCACGTTTTATGTTTGTTTTTTGGGTTTTTTTTTCCAATTTACACTCAACATTTGAAGTTACAAGAATTCAAACTTAATAACCTCGCGACGTATATACTTTAGTTTACTTTTATACACACAGTCATTCTTCTAATATTAAATGGCCATCTTTTGCAATATAGTATCTTGAATAGAGAACTAAAGAACCTTAGGTAAGAGAAGAACATTAAATTAATTAATTGATTTAAAATAACATTTCTCAAAACTTAAATTATTGACAAAATATAGCAAAATTTACTAATAGAAATCAATAATAATTTTCTTTTTTCTTCTTCCTTCTCAGGGAGTGTGGTTGTGCATCCCTTGTCAAATAGTAACTCAAATTGATTATAATAGGATACGTTCTCTTTCCTGTAATTAATTTAAAGAAAGTTAATTTAATATGAGGCTATTTGACGAATTAGTTGAATGATGAAAAAGATTTAAAGACAACACAAGATCATGAACTCGTAGGTCCAATCTAAGATCTTCTTTTTCAAATATCATTGTGGTCGGTTCTTGTACTTCAATCTTAATTCATATGGTTTAAACAATTTTTATCTTTAAAAAATCTCTATTAATATTTTCTTTATAAATTCTACAAATAGACCTGCATATATATGACTTTTTTATCTAAAAATTGTGGTGTCTATTTAATTAGTTTTAATAAAATTTAACGGAAGAATATTAAAGTTTAATTTCTATTAAAAATATAAATGCTAAATTTAATATTTTTTTGAAAATATGTAAATTAAAATTGAAGAATTGAAAATGTAGGCCATAAAAGATGAAACAAGAACAAAATCATATTAATTAATTTTTTTTTAGTAAATTAAGTGGAAGGAATTTGAATTGAAAAAAAAAGGTTTAATTATTAATGCATTAGCAATTGTCAACTGGTTTTTTTAATATAAGAGTGACATAAATATATAAACTCACGTGGAGGTGCTAAGTTAAATGTACTAAGACGGGCCGACCTGGAGAATGCTATTATTGTCGTTATTATTACTTTGACAATGGAGATTATTATTGTTCTTTCATCCCATTCACTAAATCATTTCGTATCCCAATAATTTCAGAAAATGGGGGACAATAAAAGTGAACAATAAACTCCCTTAATGGTAAGATTTGTTTAGCAAAATTGTTAGCACAGAAAATAAGTTTAAATAAATTATTACTTGACAATATATTAAAAATTTCAATCTATTCTCTTAATTAATAAATAGCATATATCTAAACTATACTCAAATAACTTGCAATATTTAAAATCATATTTAATTTTGGGTGAGTGTATATATACACATTACACATGAGGCTTTAAAGAATTATAGTGGATAATATATATAGATAGATTGCATTGAGATTTGGAAGACAAAAGAAAATGGTAAAGTGAAGGAATAAGGCTTACCCTACTCCCTCCCCTTAACATAATATTGTTACTTTCTTTCATTTTCAAAGCTTGAAAGCTGCAAAGATAATATAGTGGAGAAAGAACTTTAATTTAGCCTTTGCACCATCACCATCTTCCCCCATCATTTTCTTCATTTTATTTGGCTTCAACTTTTCAAACACATGCATTATGCTCTGCTGTCAAAACCCTAGTTTAGCTTGCTTGGGTTTTTCAGATGATTTTCCCATTACCCTTTAAAGTCATGTGTATAGTCCCATTTTTGTTATCATTCAAGTTGTTGAATGCAAGCTAATAAAAAATTGACTACACATTACATTACATTATATATTATGGTGCTTTTTTTATTATTATTATTATTGTAACACAAGCAAACTTGTTTGGTTTTTTAGTGACTTGATTGATTGATGTGGTGCCTTTGTTAAAGTCACTTTAGTCAATCATTGGTGTTAAGGATAATCACTTATGTAGTCTCATATCCACTGGAATAGAGAAAACATGTCCTTGTTGATGGGAGAGATTATGGTCATGAATAATTTTACATTATCATTGTATAAATTTGTAAAAATTTATAGAAATTGTGTATTTTCAAGTGTTACATTATCTAACAAATGGTCATAAAATCCTAGTATAGTACTTATAGCATATGATAAGAAAAAGAGACTTGATATCTCCAATATATGTAAAGTTATTAATCTTAAACTGAGAATTAGGATAATTAACGAGTCTATAATCCACCCAGTAAACTAGTGTTGAGATGCATGGAGACAATTTCTATTATCAATATTATCATCACAACAAAACAGAAAAATTTATATGTATTATAGATATGAGCCCAACGAATTCATGTTGTCTCCTTGAGACAAATTTACACACCCTAATGCTTGAGTTTTGAGAGTAATTGTCTTCTAAGATAGAAAATTCACCTTTCTTCTAAGAGTAGCATCACGTCTAGAAGATCAACGAACAAAACTTTGTAGATCTACTGAACGTCAAGATTTTGAAAATGGAGAGAAATTGATCTTTTTGAAGAAAACAAAAGATTATGGAAAAGATGTTATCTTCAACCAAAAAGAAAAAGACCTTACAAAGACTTATTTGTGGCCATTTAAAAAGTCATGCCTTTTTCTATAATTTAGTTATTAGTATTTTTCATAAAGTGACAAATCCACTCATGATGCATCCATTCATGAAAAAACACAAACAATTAACCATCTATTTCAACAATCCCCCTTATAAATGGTAAGTTGACAAATTAAGACAAAGTATGGAAGAAAGTAAGCATTATTTGGTATTTTCCAATGGAGAACTTGCATTAGGATAAGTAGTATAAACTTTGAACTTTTCCTAGTGAACATCAATTGAGTTTACTTGGTTAATCAGTGGACATGATGCCTTGAACTGTCAATCGTTCTAGAGTAAACTAAAACAATAGGTATCACACAACGTCTCATTACAACAAAGTTTTTGTTTTAATGATTGTATTCGTTTTGGCCTTGAACACCGCCTGGTCTCATGTGTGTTTTAGAGAAGTCGCTTTAAAATTCTCACAAAAGTAGTTCCTTCACCCTCACATAGGTGATTTTTATATAGAACATCGTATATGTTTTTTTTATTAATAATTACCACTTACAAAAATCATTAAAAGCATAATACTTACCCTAAAACCATAGTAGCACTACCTAATCATCATTTGTAGAATGGGCGAAAGATTTCAATGAATGCTTATTATGTTATCCAGAGATCAGTTTGCCTGTTGAACCTAGATCTTGGGATCTTTAGTCAACTAGGTTGGGTTGCCTCTCTAAGTAACTTCATATTATAGGCTTTAATCTCATTCTTTTTTATGAACTTTCAACCAACTCCCTAGTTAGGCCTTTAGTAAGTGGATCCACAATATTATGTTTTGACCTCACAAAGTCAATTGTGATAATTCCACTAGAGAGTAGTTGCCTGATTGTATTATGTCTCTGTCGTATATATCGAGACTTACCATTATACATAATATTCCATGCCCTTCCAATAGCTGCCTGGCTATCACTATGTATACATATTGTAGACACTGGATTAGACTAGTTGGGAATATCTTCCAAAAAATTTCGAAGCCATTTTGCTTCTTCTCCAGCCTTGTCTAAAGTTATAAATTCAGATTCCATTGTGTATCATGCTATACATGTTTGTTTGGAAAATTTCCAAGATACAGCCCCACAAGAAAGGTTAAAAATGTAACCACTTGTGGACTTGGAGTCTTTAGTGCTTGATATCCAGTTGACATCACTATTACCCTCAAGTACAGCAAAATATCGAGTATAGTGTAAGCCATAGTTCGTAGTGTGCTTTAAGTATCCTAAAGTTATTAAGATAGCTTTCCAATTATCTTGACCTGGGTTACATGTATAGTGACTTAGCTTGGTGGCATCAAATGCTGTATCAAGACTTGTATAACTCATGATGTACATTAAACTACCAATTATGTAAGAATATTCTAGTTGTGCTATACTATCTCCATTATTTTTACCTAAATGAAGACTAGCCATCAACTGGGGTCATTGCAATAACAATGTCATGTTTTTTTTATATATTTCTTCAGCATTTTATCAACATAATGTGATTAAGACAACATTAACCCTTGTCAGGTTCTAGAAATTTTAATACCTAGAATAACTTCTGCGACACCCATGTCTTTCATCTCAAATTTATTGGCCAACATTAATAATGTTGATATTGCTACCTATAATTAGCATATCATCAACATACAGGCACACAATGACATGGTCATTCTCATTGCTTTTGACATATACACATTTGTCACATTCATTGATTTTAAACTCATTGGCCATCATAACACTGTCAAATTTTTCATGCCATTGTTTTGGTGCTTGTTTTAGTCCATAAAGAGACTGAATTAGTGTTCAAACTTTCTTTTCTTGATCAGGGAAAACAAACCCTTCAGGTTGTTACATGTAGATCTCTTCATCTAACTCACTATTTAAGATCAAAACTGTTTTTACATCCATATGATTTATCTCAAATCCATGAAAAGTTGATATTGCTATGAGCGCAGATGAAAGTAATTCTAGTAACTGGTGAGTAAGTATAAAATAGTCAAGTCCTTCTTGTTGCTTGGAACCTTTAACTACAAGTCTTGCTTTATATTTATCTATTGATCCATCGGTCTTCATTTTTCATTTAAAAATCCATTTGAATTCAAGTTGTTTACTTCCTAATGGAAGATCAACTAGTTCCCAAGTTTGGTTTTGCATAATGGACCCAATTTCACTATTCACAGCCTCTTTTCAATATGGAGCTTCTAGAGAGGACATAATTTCGTTAAATGTGTGAGATTCATTTTCTAACAAATATGTTAAAAAAATAGGGCCCAAATGATTTTGAGATTCTCATCCTTTTACTTTGTTTATGTTCTTCACCCTTATGTAACTCAAGATTAGATCTATTGTGAGATTCACTCATTATATCATCAAAAGAACTCTTTTGTAAAATTGCTTCATAAGACATTTTGAGTGGAAAAACATTCTTAAAGAATGTTGCATTCCTTGATTGTATAACATGTATATCTGAAATATCTGATTATGGACTAGAAATCGATATGCACAGTTATTACTACATAACCAATGAAAATGCAATCAATAGTTTTTGGTCCCATTTTAACCATTTTAGGTTTAAGCACTACAACCTTTGCTAGGTGTCACACTCGCAATCTTTCAAACATGGGACGGGTGATTGTGTGACACTTGTTCTACTCAGTCAACAAGTCAATCGTTCAAAATTTGAAAAATCATGAACAAACTCGTGGTATGATGTACCCTTCCTTCACGCTCTTTAGAATTCTTTTTATAAAACGTGAGAGAGAAAGAAAAGCATTGAAAACATCGTCATTAAAGAAAGCGTTGAAGATTTTCAATTGCAAAGAAAGCTTTGATTCCAAAGAGTTACGACAAGGTTTGGTTAGAGATTCAACTAGTAAGTCTTCCCTATAGTACATTTTAAACTTTTTTAGCTATGACAAGCTTGCATATGAAAAGCGTGAAACATCACACCTAAGATCAGTGACATATAAAGGAAAGCAATAGACTCAACTAAGTACAAAACAATAGGACAAGGTGGTTTGAGGATGTTTAGGCATGTAGCATAGGCAAACAACACCTTGAACAAGCATGCTCATGACATTCTCCCCCACTTAAACAGTTGACGTCCTTGTCGACTGGCGAAGCTTAAAACTCTTCGATCTGTGTTCAGGCTTTTAGGTCTTTGACCCGTTTCCAGTTGGTTTCTTCCGTAGGAAGGTTCTTCCACTTTACCAGGTATTCGTGGATTCTTCGTGTGGGTCTTCGACTCTTTCTTACTTGATTGGCCAAGATTTCTTCAACATCTTTATCTTCTTTCTGACTAAGGTCGATGCTTGATCGAACGATGACGTTGCGCTAATTGTCTTTGGGATCTTGATGGTAGAGCTTTAAGTTGCTCACATGAATTACTAGATGGATTTTCATCCATGTGGGCGACACCATTCTGTAAGATGCCTTGCCCACTCTTTTGCGCACTTCTACTAGTCCCTTGTATTTTCTGAGAGGCACTAGTTTTATGTTCTCAAAATCGAATATGTTATAATCACAACTTGATGGAGTCCTTATCCTTCACCCAAAACTCAAGGGGGCGATGCTTCTTATCTGCCCACTTCTTCATCTGTTTCGAGGCTTCCTCTAAGTAAGCCCAAATAATGTCTATCATCTGTTTCCATTCCTTCGTAAAGTTGTGAACTTGGGGATTCTTTCTTGCATAGGGATGATCAACAAGGTGCGACAATACAAGTTTCCTATAGCAAAAAATCTCAAACAGACTTCTCCCAGTTGACGAACTCGTTTAAGCATTGAAACAGAATTGGGCCACATCCAGCAGCTAAACCCAATTCTCTTGTCTTGCATCCACAAAAATGATGCAAATATTCTTTGAGCATACAGATTAATTGCTCGATTTAGCTGTCGGTATGGGATGATAACTTGAGGATATATTTAGACTTGTCTCCAAGAAGATAAATAACTTTGTCCAGAAGATCAACTTAGCTGAGCACGACTTGGTAGTGAGAATGAAGGTGACATATTTTGAAAATCGATTAATGATAACCAAGATGGGCTTAGAGTCGCTTACCTTAGGAAGGTGGGTGATGAAGTCCATAGACCCAAGGTCTTGTCAAAACTAGCAGAAATTCGAGAAGTCCAACAACTTTCTCTTTCTCAACTTTATCCTATTGGCAAATGAGACATGTCTTCGTATACCGCATGACATTGTCTCTCATATTTGACCAGAAGTAGCCCTTTTTCAACAAAGCATAAGTCATTTGCCATCAAGGGTGGCCAGTGATAACATGCAGAAATAACCGTTATTATAGCCATTTTTATTAGAATAATGGGGTTAAAACGCATAAGGGATTCTCAGAACGCATAACTTATGTTGTAAAAGCATAAATACTTATAAATGTGGCTTACGTAAATATCGTCCCTATTTTACATGGTTATCATGTTTAAATGCAGGACAAGTGGGAAAAAGAAGTAAGGAGTAGTTCACACATGACATCTGGCACAAAGACAATGCGATGGATCGTGTTTGGCGATTAACCACTCCAGGTAAGGAACCTAAACATCATGCAAGGAAAGCTCACAAGAAGACAAGAATGGTATTGGACTGATGTAACTTCACAGGGTTTGATGACAACGCTGACACACTCAGAGAAATAAAGTTTTCCCGCCGAAAAGCAGTCTATAAAAGCACTTCTTCCCCACCAAAGGTCGAAGAGGCCCAATAGACCAAAAAAGCCCGAATAGACCGAAGAGACTTAAAAAGGCTAGAGAAAGTTACAGAGAGAGAGAGAGCTTGAACAAGTATCCTGAATATTATACAGCTGTGTAAAAGAAAAGATTATTTGTTGTTGATCTCCAAACTTGTAGTAACATTTTTCATTCTTCTCTCTTTCCATTCTTTATTTCATTGTAGTGTATATATTGTTCATATTGTACAGTGGCTGAAGGCCTATATTCTTTATATATAGATTGCATGTTTATACCTTTTCAATCCACCATTTCTTAACTTCTCATCTATCTTCGTGTTATTAAATGAGGAGAGTTGTGATAAATTCTTGATAAGGAGTTCAACTTATAAACCTTATCGCACTAGTTGTGCTATGTTCATCACTTGGCCAGTGTAAATCGCCAACTGTCCAGCAGGGTGAGTAGCAAGGATAAAACTAATGCGCGCAGGGAGTAGTTTGGTCACAACCTTTACCTTAGCGAGGTAACTTCTAACATTTGCATCCCGAAAGGTAAACAAGTGCAGACAATAGGCACCGAGAAGTTGTCATCCTTAAACGAGATGTCCTATAATTATTACGAGCCACTTTCTCTAGGTATAATTCTCTTAAGCAAGCACAGTCATTTATATCTTGAAAGGCGAACAAGTGTGGCATTTGGACGCTTTGAGAGAAGGTCACCTTAATCATGTGCTCATTATGCAATTATAGCGCGTTAAGGTTATCACAACACTTAAGCATCTAATAGTACGTAGAATTTCCTTCACCCATTACCTGCATACAATTTAGTTCAACCCATTTTCTACCTAGCTACAATTTACTCTCTGTGCACGAGGCTTGAGCTATAAATAAGTAGTAGTAGTTAGTGTTACATTCTTTCAATATAGTTGCCATAACATCTAAACGATAAGTGGAATCTAGAACTAACATCTACAACAATTTTCTATGTTCGACCCTGGATCACCCAGGTAAACCTACTGTTCGCTTGCACTTGGACGAGCAGTAGAAAAACTTGTACTCAACGAGGACTGAACTATGCGATGAAGAAGTACATGGGAGCACCCCAAATGCAATGGCTGATGACTCATCACCCAAAATTAAAAGCAAGCAATACCGAAAGTTATGATGAGTACATTAAGCGCGATGACTTGACTTAGTGAAGTATTGCTATAGTAATTCACATGTACGAAAACATTAAGTCCACCAACGCCGTCAAGTTTTTGCTGTCGTTGCCGGAGAATTGATTTTTTAGATGTTAGAGTAGAGTTTTACTTGAATTAAGACAAAGCATTTGATTTTGGTGAATCACACGATTAGCCGAAAATCGAGTGAAAAGGTTCAAGGTACCGTTGTAATTCGTGATTGCTTGAACCAACCCCAAAATCAATGTATTTTTCGGAAGATGACCTAGAGAAATCTCAATGGATGTTGGTAGTCGCAAATAAAAATGAGAGCCTCCATAAAGTCATTTACAGAAGTGTCCTCGTGCAGAGCTAATAAAAAGTACGATTTCAGTCAACAGAGTGAAAAAGACCAAGAAAGATCATTTGAAAATTGCGATGAATGATTGAGAGTAGAGACTTATTGAGATGAACAATCAAGACGTTGAAAGTCATGATGCAAATGATAAATGAAGCGCAAGAACAACACGATCAGAAAGCTATGCGGAGCAAAATAAATGATACACAGTTAATCCTCACTAAGGAGTATTGACGCATGGGTACATCTGTAATGTATATTCTTTCTACTCGCCTTAAATTTGTATCCTCAGAATAGTATGTAGTGCTTCTCATACACTGACACCTCTGCGCACAATTCTTTTATTTTGGTAAATCAATTTTGTATTCTTTTGTTGTCGCTTTCTGTAATCCTTTAATCTTTCATAAGAATTTCTACTCACACCATGCCATCATAGGTAGTCTAACAGTCGTACACAAAATAGGAAGCTAGATTGCATAGGGAAATGATGAAATCTTTAAAAGTACGAAGCGTCAGGTCAAATCCTTCATGTTATACTTCCAAGATGAAATGAATGCACCTCCCTCGAGCCACGAGTAGTCACTCAAGTTTTTCACATCACATTTATTTTGACAAGACATTAATCGTGGGGTAACCACTCTCTTAACCCTAGTTAAGAAGGCCTATTTAAACACTTCAAAACTCTGAGACATAACATTTAGCCCAATACAACAAGTGACGAAGCCACGCATTGTATATCCCTCAAAGCGATACCATTCCAAAAAGTTCTTCTTCAATGTTCTTCCTTGAATTCTTGTTGTCTTTCACTAAGAAATGCTTCGCTTTACAAAATGCCTCATCAGACCACCCGATCATGAGTAACAAGTACTCCTCCTTTTCGGCACCTAGAGTGATAAGGTTACAAAAACAAAGAAAGCGCGAAAGGATGGAGAGGGTCGAGGTAGACAATACGGGAATAAAATATTATGTAAAGGAGGAGGCAAAAGAAAGTGAAAAGATATACATGAATAAAAGATTATATAATAAGAAGAAGAAAAGAAAAATAAGGAAGAGGCCAAACAACCAGGCCAGAAAGGAGGATCTTGAGCTCCCAATAAATAGCACTTTCTCGCCTGATGCTGATTTTACAGGGTTAGCAACAAGGACCCCACAAGATCTGCAAAAGGGATTCGAGTCTTTGGAAGAAGAAGCAAAGGAAAAGAGTGGAAGACAAAGGTGGGGGAGGACGTGCCAGAGGAGTTTGAGAAAGAAGAGAGTAGAAACACTCTGTCGGAGGAGAAAGTGCCCACCCATAAGAAGGAAGAGATCCTAGCGCATTCAAGGATGCTCTTGCGGGCACAAGTAGAGGAGGGGCAAAATGGAAAGTTGAGACCTCATCACTAACCATGCAACGATAAATAGAAAGGGTGATGTGGGTACATACAAGAAGAGGAGGAAGCCTTATGACTGAAGAGAACAACCATTTAAGACTAAAGACTTCCGTGATATCTTATTGCACGCCCACTGCCTCGACCTCTACGTCATAAGAAAGGCCTCAAAGGATAAACCGCTCAAACTCCTCGCAACCCCCATTCGCCCACTTCTCTTCAAAGTAATCTCTGCTTGCCTACTTCAAATCTTAGCAAATCCAAAGAAGCACAATGATCCGATCGCAAAAGCGAGGATAGCCTCACTATATGCTCACCCTTGAAACCTCATTTTGCCACCGAAATCAGTAGGATTTTCTAAGTATCCCAACATAATGCCTATTTCTTTTAATTTATGTCTGTTACAATGCAAGTAATCACATTTGATGTAATCTTTAAGTGTTTAATCTTTCTTGTCGCAAGTTTGGCTCCCCGCCTTATAGTATTCTAATTTTTCTTTGTACTTCAATAACACTTCAATGAAATAAAGTATGCGAAATAAAGCTTCATTTGTTATCTTTGCGTTTAACTTGTTAAGGAACATTACTTAGAAAATATTTCTATAATTTATTAAGGTGAGCAAACTTTACCTCAAACAACTCTTGTAAAAGCTTTCTTAAAAGACTAACCTTATCATTCATTGTTAAGTAATGTCTTTGTTCATCTCTAAATTTGGCAATGCGCGAGATCTAAGTTAAAATTTTGAAAACTTTTCCTAAAACCTTGCAAGGAAAGCGAAAGTAAGGCGTTTTAACACAAGTTAAAACTAAGCCATAAGTAAAATAATTGTTGTAAATTCAGTAATCATGGATTAAGTTAAAGTAACAACTCGTATGTTGCCTCCTCTCTCAAAAATAATAAGCAAAGCTTCAAAAGTAAAACTTCAAAGAGTTAAGTAATAAGAGGCGATAAGAGTTACAGTTGAAAAAAGAAACAGACTCATAGAGTACGTATGATTTTCCACTCAACGGCCAACCTAATGTAAATTTAATAAAAAAAAGCATTCTTTTGCCGAATAAAAGGGATTTGGAGCTTTTTTCAAAAAATTTGTCATTACCGAAGATGAAAATAAGGTTTACTAAAGGGAATGAACAAGGGTATTTTGAGTGGTAAGCTTGCCTGCTGAAAATAGAAATATTTTCATAATAAAAAGTACAAGATAAGGGTGATACTTTGATAACGAATAAACTTTGCTCGCATTGAGAAAAGTGTTGAAATGTAAAGGGAAAAGTGAATTTTTAAGGAGGAATGATGTTTGAGGATAAGCATAATATGGAGCAATGCTTGTGGACAAGCGTTATCCTAAATTTGGAGTTGTGATAACGTGCAAAAATAACCGTTATTATAGTCTTTTTTATTAGAATAATGGTGTTAAAAAGCACAAGTAATTCTCAGAAGGCATAACTTATGTTGTAAAAGCATAAACATTTAGAAATATGCCTTACGTAAATGTCGTCTCTATTTTACGCGGTTATCATGTTTAAATGCAAGACAAGTGGGAAAAAGAAGAAAGGACCAGTTCACACATGACTTCTCACGCAAAGGCAATGCGATGGATCGTGCCTGGCGACTAACAACTCTAGGCAATGAACCTAAACATCACGCAAGGAAAGATCACAAGAAGACAAGACTGGTAGTTGAACTGGTGTGACTTCACAAGGTTTGATGACAGTGCTGACACACTCAGAGGAATAGAGTTTTCCGCCGAAAAGCAGCCTAACAAGCACTTCATCCCTATTGAAAGTCGAAGAGGCTCAAATAGGTTGAAGAAGCCCGAATAGGCCAAAGAGACTAAAAAAGGTCAGAGAAAGTTACAGAGAGAGAGAGAGCTTGAACAAGCTATCTGGAGATTATACAGTCGTGATAAAAGAAAAGATTATTTGTTGTTGATCTTCGAAGTTGTAGTAGCGTTTTCCATCCTTCTATCTTTTCATTCTTTATTTCATTGTAGTGTATGTATTGTTCATATTGTACAGTGGCTGAAGGCCTATATTTTTTATACATAGATTGCATGTTTATAGCTTTTTAATCCATCGTTTCTTAACTTCTCATCTGTCTTTATGTTATTAAATGAGGAGAGTTGTGATAAGTTATTGATAAGGATTTCAACTTATAAACCTTATAGCAATAGTTGAGCTATGTTCATCACTTGGCCAGGGTAAATCGCCAACTTCTCGGACGGGTAAGTAGCAAGGATAAAACTAATGCGCATAGGGAGGAGTTTGGTGACAACCTTCACCTTAGAAAGGTAACTTCCAACATTTGTATCTCGAAAGGTAAACAAGTGCAGACAATAGGCACCGAGAGGTTGTCGTCCTTAAACAAGAAGTCCTATAAATATTATGAGTCACATTCTCTAGGTATGATTGACTTAAGCAGGCATAGTCATTTGTATTCCGAAAGGTGAACAAGTGTGGCGTTTAGATGCTTAGAGAGAAGGCGGCTTAATCATGTGCTCATTATACAATTATAGCGCGTTAAGGTTATCGCAACACTTAAGCATCTAATAATACGTAGAATTTCCTCAACCATTACCTGCATAGAAGTTAGTTCAACCTATTTTCCATCTAGCTACAATTTACTCTCTATGCATGAGTCTCGAGCTATAAATAAGTAGTAGTAGTTGGTGTTACATTCTTTCAATTTCATTGCCATAACACCTGAATGATAATTGGAATCTAGAACTAACATCTATAACAATTCCATGTGTTTGACCCTGGATCACCCAGGTAAACCTACTATTCGCTTGCACTTGGACGAGCAGTAGGAAAACTTGTACTCAACGGGGACTTAAGAGTTATGCGATGAAGAAGTACATGGGAGCACCTCAAATGCAATGATTATTGCTTATGACTCATCACCCAAAATCAAAAGCAAGCAATACCGAAAGTTATGATGAGTGCATTAAGTGCGATGACCTGACTTAGTGAAGTATTGCTATAGTAATTCACATGTACGAAAACATTACAATTCGACCGCACTCTATCTCATGACCCATAAAGTTTATCCATTCACTACAAGAAATTTGGAGTTTAATGAAATAAAAAAAGGGGTGGGATGGAGTAAAATGTGTCGTTAAAAATAAAAAATACGGAATTTTTCTTGACACAAGTTAATTTTTCTTTATACAATTTTTGCGTTGTTAACTAACAAAATAATTTTCATGTCATTAAATATAATTCCGAAATATTTTCATTGAATTCACTCGACAAAAATCCTAGAGATGTCCACAGGGCGGGGCGGGACAGGGCTGGGGATGTCACTTCTCGTCCCAACCCTACCTTCAATCCCATTCCCCAATCCACCAATTATTCTCCACGGGGATTTCGCGGGGATCGGGTTCCCCGGAGGAAAATATCCCTCATTTTTTTTAAAGTTAATCTTATTTTCCAATCCCCATCTACTTGAAATGTATACATTTCAAATGTTGTTTTATTTTCAATAGAATATTATCAATTTTCTTATTCAAAACAATTAAAATTTCAAATCCTCATTGTTTATAAAAATAAAACTTCAATTATTAGAAGATACATTTAGAAATCCATCTATAAAATTAAAAAATCTATAGAAAAAAATTGAAGATCAATCAATAAGTATTCAAACAAAGGCTTCAATTATATCATATTTTTTAAGACACAACAATATATACTTTTTAAGAAAAGTTTACTAATCAGAAGTCAAGGCACAACATATACATATATTTTTTAAGAAAAGTCCACAACATAGAAATGGTATTAGGGAAAAAAATAAAGAAATGGAATAGAGAAAAGAAGGAAATGAAGAATATAAAAATAAGTTTCTTTTTCTCTTTTAAATATTTTTAAATAAGTTAATAAATAAATATTTATATTTATATTTATATTTAATTATATTTATGTTCTGGCCAGGGTCGGGGAATGTATTCCTTGTCCCGGCTTCGTGTTGCTAATGAGGAAAAAAATTTCTCACTCCCTCTCCCATTCCTAAACACACAGCCGAGGCGGAGGCCCGTGAGTTAAATGGTCATCTCTAATAAATCCTTCATCCCTTCGACAGAAACCTTTGAAACCCAAAACCGTCCACCTGAAAATCATCGCGCCCATTCCTCTAACGTGTCCTCCTACGTTTCGACATCCTCTGTCCCGCGGTTATTTGTATCTATCGGTTATCCCTTACCTTCGTTATCCATCGCGGTGCCCATATAGGAACGTCTTCAATCGTTGTCCAATCTATAGGTTGATTCTGAACACCCCCTCCGTTAATCGAAGATCACTAGCTCGAGTACATAAGAAAAAACCTGCTTAGTTTTCATGGGTAGAGGCAGTGGAAAGAAGTGGGTCAGGGTATTCATGCCATTATGAGAATTTGTTAGGAAAGGAAGAAAGTTCAAAATCATTATGTGAGGGAGAGTATACTCGCCTCAAGAGTTAGTCTGAGAGGACTTGAACAAGTATGTTGGCTTAACTTTCCTACTTAACGATTGGATGTTTCTATTAAAAACTTTGAAATTAATTTCTTTATTAAAAAATTTCTTTTGATTTAGGACATGTCATGGAAGAGAAAACACAGGAAATCTTGAAAGGTAAATTACTTATGTAGCTAGAAATTCATTTCATAATATTGCTTCTTTATTGCTAAATGAATTTATAAATGATTAATTGTGCTTATTTCAAAGGTTATGCAATCAAAATTAAAAGAATATGTATGTGTTATTATTTTATAGTTCATCAATAACGATTCTGGAATGACTAATGTTGGTTTGTTTGGTCTGAGGAGTAAACATGTGTAAGTTATAGTATTGTCTCAGTTTAATTCAGGTTAAGTGAACTATTGTTTAAAATCTAAACCTTGCTACTCAATGTGGTAAGAAATTTTTGATGAATTTATTATCTAAGTGAGCAAACTTTACCTCAAACCTCTTTTGTAAGATTTTTTTGCAAATAATCTTATCATTCATTTTTAGTAATGAGGACATTTCTACATTTTAAATTTAGGGATGTGTGAGGTCCGAGATAAAGCTTTTGAAACTTTTTTATAATCTTGTAAGACATTAAAATAATAAGGTGTTTTACCAAAAGTTAAAGTAAAGCAAAAAAAGTGTTAAAAATTGAAATTTTCTTTAATTCTTTTATTCAATTAAAATAACAACTCCAATGTTGATTCCTCTCGCTAAAAATAAGAAGCAAAGCTTCAAAGTAAAGTTTGAGACTTGAGTAATAAGAGGCAATAAGAGTTATAGTTGAAGAGAGGAACAAACTCATAGAGTGCCTATGATTTTCCACTCAACGCCAAATGCCAAAGTAAATAAAAAGTATTCTTTGCCAAAAGGATTCAAAACTCTTCGGAAACTTTAGCCATTTCTAAAACTTGAAAATAAGATTTTTGTGGAGAATGAACAAGGATATTTTGAGTATTAAGCTTGCCACTTTTTGAAACTATAAATATTTTCATAGTGAGAAGTACGCGATGAGAGTAGACTCTAAATAGCGAATAAAACTAGCTCGTATTTAGAGAAGTTTAGAAATACAAAGAGGAAGGTGAGTCTTTGAGGTGGAATTGTGCTTGGGGACAAGCAGTGATACAGAGTGATGCTTGAGGACAAGCATTATTCTAAATTAGGGGTGTGATAACTTGTAGAAATACAAGTTATTATAGCCTTTTAAATAGAATAATGATACCAAAACGCGTAGGTTATGTTGTAAATTCATAAATATTTGAAAATACACTCTACATAAGTCATCATGCCTGTTTCACTCTATTTTTAGTGTCTGAACGCAGAAATAAAAACAAAAGAAGAAACTAGTGAATTGTAGAGGAATTCGCGCGAAGGCTACAGAAGAAGAACTCATCTAGTAAGTACAATTTCTAGGCAAGGATCTATGTCATCACCTGAGGAAGGTTCACTAGAAGAAAAGAATGGTAGTTGGAGTTGATGCGACTTAACAAGGCTGCAATCCACACTGGTGTGCTCAATATAATAGAAGTTTCCTGCCGAAAGTTGCCTATAAAATGACTCCATCCCTACTAAAACAAAGTGGTGCCTAAATGAGCAAAACCCTAGAGAGCGGTGGGAAGGAATAACCTTTCCATCGTATGTAAAAGTAGTTTTTCTTCTTATCCAGTCACTCTGTAAGTGAAAGCTTAGAGTCCGAGTAGAGAAGATTCCATTATCTCTTTCCCCTAACTTGTAAAGTCATTTATCTTTACTTTATGTTTTCATATTTCTTTGTAATATATGTTGTGTTCATATCGTACAGTGGCTTAAGGCCTACATTTTAAATATATTACATGGTTATACCTTCTCAATCCTACATTCCTTTACTATTCATCTATCTGTGTGTTATTTGTAGTTTATGTCCATGATAAGTTCTTGATAAGAAGTTTAACTTATAAATCTTATCGCATTAGTTGAACTATAATCATCACTGGTCAGTGTATATCACCTTGAGAGAGCATGTAGCAAGGATATGGCCAACGAGTGCAACAAGGAGTTTAGAAATAAAATCTACCTTGGCGAGATAACTTCCATCATTTGTGTCCCAAAAGGAGAACAAGTGTTGGTGTTTGGCGCCGTGAGGTTGTCACCCTTATAAGAGTTCTATGAGTCTTGTAAGTAAATCCTTCTAGATAGATCTCGCTTAACTCAGCTTAGTCATTTGCATCCTGAATGACGAGCAAGTGTTGCGTTTAAGACATTGAGAGGTGCTCGCCTTAATCATAAGCTAATTAACTGAGCTTTATCGCGTCAAGGTAACCACATAGCTTAATCGCTCAGTAACGCGAAGACCTTCCTTCCCTCTTTCTTAATACAAGTTAGTTCACAATTCCATCTCGCCTCCATTCTTATTCCCCTTTCACAGAATCTCTTGTGTAGATAGTAGATATAGTTTAAACTTACACTTTATACTGTATAGATAGTGATTTTATTCCGCCGGAATGAAGAGTGAACCTTAGAACTAAGCTTTGATATCAATTCTCTGTGTTCAATCCTAGATTACCTAGGAAACCTATTGTTTCGCTTATACTTGGGTAAGCAATAGGAAAAGTTGTACTCAACAAGGATTATTAATTATGCGATATATAGAGACATAGTGAGCATCTCGCATGCAATGATCATGACCAGTAACTCACCACGTAGAATGAGATATATACATATAAAACACTGAACATCACACAGTTGAGTCTGGAATATATACGACCAGATATCATTATCATTCTTATGACTTGCTAGTTGTTATTGTACTTTTTAGTAAAGTTTGCTAATTTTATCCTAACCCTTTATAATTTATAATTTTGTTTAATTGTTCATCGTCCTAAATTTCTTCTAAAAGCTTACACAACTACTTGTGTTAAAATTAAAAATTTGATTATCAATAAGTTTCAACTGTATTGGAATAAGTTACACGTTCATCCCTTTGTGTTATTCTGCCCTCTATCGCTTCTGTTTGTAGGGCTTATGGTGTTTATTTTATACCCACACAATTGGGTTCTTATTTTTATTTATTCTTACTCCATTTTGGGTATTTTCTTATCTATATATTTTTTTTGGACAAATTACAAATGTGATACAAAAGAGAAGCTAAGTTGGAGTTTCTTCTGTGTCCAAGCATTGCTTAGAATTTCTTGCGTGATTCAATTGGTTTTATGTTATCTTTGCTTTTCCAAGTTCGCTATTTAGGCAATTCATGATAGGCAGTTATGAACTTTTTGTTTGGATAACCTTTATTATATCTTCTCTACTTTGATCATTTTTCTTTTTTTCTGTAAAGGTTATGTAATAAATATAGGAGTGGGGTTTGAACCCAAGACATCTTGTCCATAGGTACATACGGGTGTCAGTTGAGCTAAGCTCATGTTGGCTCTTCTTTGATCATTGGTAATTGCTGCAAAGAAAATTAGTCTAGGTGATTTTGGATATATGTTTAATGAAATGTTTTAGTTTTATTGTTCATGAAATCTAATGGTCATGATACCGTTTTTTCAGTGAAATCAACCACCATTGAGCAGTATAATGAGCTGATAAATAGATTGAACTAAAAAGTAAAAAAATTATGGCATATCACGGATGTTTGTAGTTGAGAGAAATGTGGACTTAATTTCTCCTTCTTGCCTTTGTTCTTAGCATGAAGTATGGTGTAGGCGGACAGATGAACTTGTTGATGGGCCAAACGCTTCACACATAACACCTACTGCATTGGACTGATCGGAGGCGAGGTTGGAAGAGCTCTCCAAGGGAGGCCATTTAATATATTCATTGCCCCTTACTAATGTTTTGATAAGCTCAAAACCACAATGAAATAATTGGTTTATGTCTCAGTTGTTGTCTTTCTACTTTGTCTGGTAAGAAGAAAAAACATCAAATTAATAGGTGGATGGTGAGTATGAGATTTATGTGTTTTCTCGTAGTGAACAAGCTAATATCCTATATTTCCTTTTGGGTTTTCAGTCAATAGACTATTATTGTCTTAAATTGTATAAACAGTACTTTCAGTTTGTGGATTTTTGGCATTTTTTCAGCTTATTTTTTAACATGGTATTAGCTTTTTTATGGTTGTAACCAAATAAATAACTAACTTAGATCCTTTTTCTAATCATTTATGTGGTAATTTGTTTTCGTTGGCATTACATATATCGATTCAGCTTGACTTCTCTCTCATCATTTATGTACTGCATATGATGGATGTGTTGCTACTATGATTCTTTTCTTTGTATCCATCAACAGTGAATTGTTTTTAATGTGTGGTAGGTTTGGTACTGAAAAGCAGAGGACAAGGGCCATAGACTTCACCAGTTAAAGTAAGTCCAATATAGAGTCCATACAATGAAAAAAATTTCCATTTCAGATCTTCAGCACCTAGCAATGGCATTTCTGAAGTTTCCCCATCAAAAACAGAAAAAAAGGATATCACAGGTCAGTCATTTGAAGGTCGGGTTAGGTAGTGGAACACTTTGGAAGATGGTTTTACTTTACACCATGCCATTTACTCAGTAACTTGACATGTGATGAACCAATCCATTACTAGAAACTATTGAGAGTGCATTTACCTGATTATTTGCTCTGCATTTACACTTCATGTATTATTAATAATGGTTGTTATATAAGGACAAAATCCTCAATGTTTAATTACATAATCTTTCTTTTTCTGACTTCAATTTGCAGGTACAGTTCTTCAATCTCCATGTTCAATGGGATCTTCCATTTTTTTATTATTAAGCTGGTTCTCACTATCTATTCTACTAAATGGTTTCATCAAAATTTTCGTGAAGGTTTGAGAGTGGAAAACCTAAGTATGTTGGTATAATTTGAAAGCAACTGAGTTGTTTGTGTGCTTCTTTTGATTGGACCCATGAGATAAACACTTAATATTTTCGGTTGTAGTTGGAGTTGACATTACATTATGGCGGTACTAGTGCCATGATCAACCTCAATGTTTTTTTTAGATTTTAGTTTTCTATGATATTTTGTTTTTTTACTTATGTTTTATAAATGTTGCTATCTTCTTGTCCTTAGTGCTTCACAATGGATGAGAAGAGATCGAGGGCTGTCATAGAGGCTTTTATAGGTATGTGACTTATTTATAGGTATATATGTGTGGTGTTAGGTGATTATGAATTTTGAAGGTAATTAATTACTCGAAAGGATGTCGTCATAAACTTGGTAATTAGTTAATTATTAGGTTGTATACTTTACCTTTTGTTTTGTTAACGTATCTTCTCTTATCAAAGAAAGAAATAAAGAAATGGTGCCTTGTGGTTTAGCAAGATGTTGCCCACTGTTCTTACATGATGAAGTAAATCTATATTAGTTTAATCAAAGTTGGCATGTACTGATACATAAAGTTGTGTGCATTCACTTTAAGAAAAGTTTGACAGAGTTTATTGTGCCTGAGATAATTTGTTTCTAAAAAGGATATTGTAATTATAGTTTGGATTTGTATTTGCAGCTTGTTTCATCATGATCGAATGAGTTTTAAGGCTATTGTCAAGGTAAGAACATCTCTTTTGAGCATGAATAATGTTCTGTACTATGTATTATGCGTTAATAAAGATTTGTTTGTATTATGTACTATGTATTATACCATGAAGAAAGTTTATTTGTCTGCTTATTAAGAAAGTGAAATTTGTTTGGCATGTACTTAATGAATGTTGACTACGGTTCATTTTCGGCAAATTTGGAGGTAGTTGAAGAATTTGTGGACCATGAGATCGATCAAGTCCATTTATGCGTTTGTTTGATTATATTAGGTCACACATAAATGTATTACAGTTAATTTATCTTTTCGATTATTGTAAAACCTTTACCGACAATGTAATTTATATTTTCTATTATCAATAATATAATGATCTTTCTAAGCATATGTGTGTAATGTTGAATCATGTATTTCATTTTTCACTGTAGTTAAAATGTCAAAATAAGTAAAAATATGACAGAAAATATGTGTTGTGGATTGAAAAATAACGACACTAAACAAATGTTGGCATATAAGCATTTATTAAATAGGAACGGTGTCGTGTTAACACATTTCTTGACAAGAATTATGTGTAATGAAATATTTAAACATGACACAAAATAAGTGTCGTCAATACTGAAAATATGACATTTTTTATGTCAAGTTATAGATAAATGTGACACAATTAAAGCATAAATATAAGGGTAATAATGACAATATATTCGTTTCGAGTTATAGATAATGGTTACACATTTAAAGCGTCAATATAAAGGTATTGATGACAACATATTGGTGTTGAGTTATAGATAATGGTGTAATATTTATTACGTCAAGGTAAGGGTATTAATGACACAATCTTGGTGTCATCTAAGCATATTTAACAACACTTTTTTCGAAGTGTAGTGTCGTTAAATAGCTTTTCTTGACAGGGGCTTCAATGATGAAAAAACTGTGTTGTTGAAACTCTTTACGACACAATTTTTGCATCGTTAAAACCCAAATGTCTAATAGTGATTGTTGTGAGAAGGAACATTTTTCTCTCTTGACATACAACTGGTTTTCCTTTAGTTTTTGAAAAACCATTTGAAAGTTGTCCATGTGTTCTTCCATTTTTGAGCTAAACCACTATGTCATCTAGGTAGGCCATGACAAACTTGTCAAGGTATTCATGGAAGATCTGGTTCATTTGTGTGCAAAAGGTTGCAGGGGCGTTGGTAAGACCAAAGGGTGTTACAAGGAATTAGGATGCTTCGTACCTTATGACACATGTCGTCTTAGGCTCATCTCCCTCAGCAATCCTTACTTGACGTCTTAGGTTCATTGGGCGGGTTTATTTTGGGGTGGGAGAAATGTTCCCAAGCATTCCGTTTGCACATGGCTGGCCATTAGAGATAGATTGGGTACTAGAGATAGGTTATGTAGGTGGGACAATTCGATTTCGTTGTCATGCATTCTTTCTGGGGGGGGGGGGGGGTTACAAGTCGCGTGATCATTTATTTTTTGTATTCGTTTCAGTGTGAAATTTAGTCTCGGGTTCTTCAGGTTATGGCTTCCTCTCACAGGATTGGGTATTGGGGGCTTGAGTTGTCTTGGATTTGTCATCAAGGTACTAGGAAGGGAGTGAAGAGGAAGTTGTGGCATGTTCTTTGGTGTGCTACAATTTACTTTATCTAGAAGGAGCGTAATCATCATCTCCACCGTGGTCAGGCTCGTGAGCCCATGGTTCTATTTTAGCTTATTCGATCTTGTATCCGTGCTCGTGTTGTTTCTTGACGTGAGGATGCTCATGATCTTATTTAGTTTGTTTTCTTTTCGTTTTTCCTTTGTCTGCTTATTCCCCTGGCTGTGGGGTTGTTTTCTTTATGTTTGTTTCCGTACTCTGTTTTGTGGGGTTGTTTTGCTTATTTGTGTTTTTGTTGTTCTTTATTTTGTTATTTTTCTGTTTTTTGGTACGTTGGTTTTTTCCTGTATTTATGAGCGTTGTCTGCGCTTGTGCCTTGAGCTCAGGTTGTGAGGTTCTCCTTGTTGTTGTATAATAATATCACCTTTTAAAAAAGAAAATTTCTCAGCAGCAAGTCTTGCTTCGAGAAATATTTTGCTACATGTAGACAGTTAAACAGATCAGTGATTATGAGGAGTAGAATTTGTTGCAAATCGTGAGCTTGTTTAAGGAACAATAGTCAATGCATAACCGTAAACTTCCATCACTCTTCTTCTAGAAAAGGACGAGGGCCACATACGAAGCTTTTGCAAATTGAATAAAGCCTACACTTAACAACTCATCCAACTATTTTCGAAGTTTAGCAAATGTCGGTGGTGCCATACGATATGCATTCTTCGTTGGTGGCTTTGCCCCTGACAGCAATTCAGTCTCTTGATCAATCATTTTTCAAGAAAGCAAAGATTTGGGCAAACTGTAAGGCATCACATCACTATACTTCTCTAAGACACATAAAATGTTTTTGAGAACTGTCTCTCTTGGGTTTTCCAATGATTCAAACGGGATGGTCATAAATGTTGGCTCATCACGAGCGATGCTCTTCTTCAATTACATGGCCAATAATCTTTAGCCCATTAGGCTGGCGAATGTCTGTCTGTACAATGGTGGGGGCAAATAGCTAAAGGCATTGATATCACATGATGTTCAAGTAGAAATTTCATTCCAAGTACTACATCGAAGTCATCCATCTTTACAACCACAAAGTCTGCAGGGTCGTTCCACCTTCCCAACTTTATCATTGTTTGTTTCACAACTTCAACGATGGCTAGGACAGCAGAATTTACGACCTTCATTTTTCATATTTCCTTCTCCCAATGGAGACTTAATCGTTTAGCTTCTACCTCTATTATGAAGTTATGAGTTGCACCATAATCAATCATGATGCTCTTGGTTGGTTTCTGGTTGATCCAGGTGTCAACATACATTAGATCCCTTTCTATCACCCCACTTGACTCCCCCACCTTCTTTTCAAGAGACGATAAAAATTTCAAGGCCCCTATAAGGTTATCACCTTCTTCTGTCTGGACAATTTCACCTTATGCTTGACTCGATTTATCATCTAAATGTGAGGTTAAGGAGGCCTGAAAGGCATTGAAGGCAGTTCGATTCAAACATTCTCTAGCCATATGTGGTCACTTACATATGAAATAAACTAAAGGATAATTACATGAGTTTTAATTATTGGGTCATCGACATGGGTTTCCTGTATTTGTTTGGAAAGTCTTACGGTCTCTACTAGGATGTTTTTCTCCCTCGACAACTCTGAGAGAACTCAAGCAGTTGCTCTTGTTTCCTTCACATGAGAAATTTTGGTGACGCTCACATCTTGAGAGTCATTAGACAGTTCAAACAATCGTTATCCTACAAACTGTTCACATACTCAAGATGTTGCCGATGTGTTTTAATTCATGCAATTTTCATTGAGCGAGGATTTCAACATTCTGGGGGAAGAATTGCGAGCGAAGTTCTTTCTTTAAACTGTCCCAAGAGTTTATTGTGTAATTCCCTTATTGAATGTCAACATATCAGGATCTCCACCATAACTTTGCATCCTCAGATAAATGCATTGTCGCCAACGTCACTTTAGCTTCTTCTGAGACTGTGTTTGTGGCCTTGTGGTATTGCTCAAGATCAAAGATGAAGTTTTCTAAGGCTTTTGTATCCCTTGCCCCAAAGATAAGCTTGAATTTGGGGATCTTTATTCTGATAACAGGGATTGGTCCTCCAGCTGGAGCTTGGTTTTCCATTGCTCACATCGTGAGGTTCACCCTCATGCTTATGTCTACAATTTTATTTCTAACGACATCAAAAGTAACTAAAAATCCACTGACATGTCGTTTATCATTTCCATAATCGTTTTCTAGGAGCTATCTAGCTCAATGACACGTTCTTTTGTATGGGCAACAGAGCCCATCAAATTGTTCCCACGCTCATAGTTTTAAGTTCTCACAAACTTTGTCTCTAAGTGTCAACTCTTGCCAACAACTCTTGTATGGATAATCTGCCAAGACGATCGGTCACCACAACAATAGCTTTAGCTTTCTCAAAAATTTCTTGAATACGAGTTTCCAACAAGCGAACGGAGTCAAGTACTTCTACTAGGTAGAGCATCTTGTGAGACCCATTTTTAATTTGGGTAAGGAAGTAAAATTCAGCTAAGGGTTATGAAGTTGGCATTTGAATAAATCCACAGGAAGGATTAAGCGATAAAATCTTTTATGCTTAAAGTATACGTTTTTGCAATTAAATGGGTAGTTTGTGAAAGAAGTTTTCGATAAGAAGAGAAAAAGTCATTGTATAAGTTAAAAGGTAAAATTTGGTTAGTTCACGTGAAAGGTTTCTTATAGTAAAAATATAACCACGCGATAAGGTTAGTTTGTGAGAAATGATTAAGTGGTTGAAGTTATTTGCGGTTTAGGTTAGGCGAAAAGCAAGGTTTGGCGATGAAAATGTCAAATTTGATTTGATAGGGATTAACATGTATGGTTAAGGATTTAGGCTTGGCTAGGTTGAATATTAAATTTACAAGTGAAAAGTTTTAAGTAGGAGCTGGAAAACTGAGAAGAGCTTATGCATGACTAAGAGTTTAAAAGCTCTATAAATAAGAGTATTTGGGTACCTAAGGAGGGGATGATGAGAGTTTTGTTGAAATATTGAAGTGTTACTGGTTTAGCCATGCGAGAAGATGCTTGTGAGAAGAAAGACTTCTTTAGTAAACTTTGGTGAGTGGTTTTCTCTCAAATGAATTTAAGTTAAAAACTTTACTATGATTTCTCTTTACTAATTTGAAAGAAGAATTCAAATGAGAATGTGTTTCAAAAGAGATTTCTATGAAAATTTTATATTGTTGGGGATTTATGTCCTAAAACTCGTAGATTGTAAATAGAATTCATTGACCGCTATTAATAAAGTGTTATTATTGTAATAATTGTTATTGATTATATTATTAGTTTTGACTTAATAACCTAAATCCAATAAACTAACATCCTAAGCTATTTAATGAGTCTTGAACAATATGTAGAGACATACAGGGATCAATGTTCGAGATCAGCTTAAAGGGTCTAAAGTATAGGGATAAGGTTAGGTACCTTATCCTGGTAACCGTGGATACGACTCACTTTGTATTTGATACAAACACAATGATCCAACACGTTTGTATAGTTGACATGCGAGTGGGGGTATCCTATGAAATGATATTGCATAAGACCGGACTGCGAAATAGTAACTATTAGATGTAACTATGTTAACTAGTTAGGTTTCTATTTCACTAGGATGACCTACGAAACTTAGTCTTAATCCTGAGTGTATTATGAACTCCTGTTCTCGAGAAATTTTCGTTTGATTTGTACTGGTGAGAGTGGTCAGATCGCCGACTCAATGAGCTTATCATTTTCGGGACAAGATTGAGTAGGGAGCTGAGAACATAATTACACAAGATAGACTTCACTCATTCCCTACTTCAGGGTAAGTAGATGAGTGTTCCCTTAAATGGTGTCTTCAGGACTTGAACAAAGGGCCCTACCCTCTCTATGACAAGAGAGGGGTTTCTATTTAGTGGTAGAACCATAAACAAGTTGTTGATTAAAGGAGCACTGGTATTTAAGGATTAGAGGTAACCGAGAGGTAAAATGGTAAATTGACCCAGCTGGTGTTACGAACACTCGTGAAGGACTAACTTACTATTATTAGTCTATATCCGTGGACACAGAAATATATCTACAGTGAGAAAAGTTCAGCTGTGAGTCTTGAGTGGAGTGTACACACATTTAAAGAATATTGATTAATGTGGTTAATGAGTTTAGCCAATTAATCTCTTATCGTTGTAGCTTCTGATCTATAGGTCCATTCGATTCCCTTCCTAGCTCGTAAAGGGTAATGAGATTTATTTATATTGGTTGTAATTTGAAATGTTTAATTTTACTTTTAGAACTAGTTTAATGTATGGTGATGCATTATAATATAAAGTTTGTCTAACATTATTATATAAATTTAATTTTGGATATGATTCAAAATTAATTTATGAGAGATAAAATATTTGAATGAGTTCAAATATTAATTTAATGTGAATTGGATTCATATTAAAATTATTGGTTAGGAGAGAAACTTATATTTGAATATGATTCAAATTTAATTTAAGTTAAATATAAGATATTTAATTTAGCTATTAATTAATCGGAGAATTAATTAATAGTTTTGTTTTATTTAATTAAATTTATAAGATATTGGAGAGATATTCATTCAAATAAGATTTGAATGAAATATTAATTAAATGTGATTTAATTAATTATATTAATATAAATCGACAATATATTGGAGAGATATTCATTCAAATAAGATTTGAATGGAATATTAATTAAATACGATTTAATTAATTATATTAATATAAATCCATATGATATTTGAGGGATAATTCAAATAAGATTTAAATGAAATATTAATTAAATATGATTTAATTAATTATTAACTAATTGATTAATTGTTAATTAATTAGTAGATTTGATAATAGAATCTCATGATTCTCTCCTACGTCTTTTCCTGTTCTAAGAAGGAAAGAGAGTTATAAATATCTAGAAGAAAACAGTTTTCTTTAACGAATTTATCAAGAAAAAAGAAGCCAATGCTTTTGGTCTTTGTAAAGTGAAAATAGTTTCTCTCAAATATCTCTAAACCTTTTTTCATCCCAATTGGTTCTCACAAACCAATCTCATCCCAGAGGATAGGAAAGTCTCTGACGGGTGGTGTCCCAATTTGAAGAATTAATTTGTAGATTCGGAGACTTCATCGAAAGTAAGTTCTCTGCAATTTTTAAATTAAAATTATGCTTAGCCTTTAAGTTGTATTAAGAAAACTAGTGTCTTAATTATTTTTGCCAATGTACTAGTATTTTGAGATTTCCAATTAAATTGAGGAATGGTTCTGTAAAATCTTCCGCTCTTATAGGACTTTTATTCCTTCATATATGTTCTCAAGCATAATTTATAGTGTTAAAGTTTGATTTGATGAACATGATTTCAATGCTATGAAATGGTTTTCAAACCATTAGTTGATTCCTTGAGATGATGCTAACTTTTTGTGCCCAAAAAGAGTCAAGGCCACCATGAAGTGTACGGACCATATGGTGATAAGAAGCTGACATATGCATTGAAAAGAGCGTATAAAGCTTAGCGGCCTAAGCAACAAGGAAGAATCTTTATGTTCTCGAATGTTGTTGATACAGTAGTCAAACGTGAGGTAATGAGACCAAGGGTAGAGAACAATTCCAGATCCTTGTTGAAAGGAATAATTGTTGACTTATGTGTGTTTATATGAAATTGTTATGTTATAAATGTGTTTCTTTTAAGCATAAAGAAAGGTTTATACGAAATGAAATGACTTGAGGTTGTTTATGTGAAAGGATGTTTATGAAAAAGTATTTCGAAAGGTTTTTAAAAATCTATCTTCTAGGATTTGCGGCGAGGTGATTCAAGGCGTTTTGAAAATGGTTAAGCTTATTTGGTCAAAGTATTGTAATAATATATGAAACACCTGTTATTAATAAAGTTTACATTTTTGTTTGTATTTACTTTGCTTGGCGTTCTTTGTCCTTCGTTGCGCTTTGAGTGTTAATAGTTTAAAAGGAGTTGCGAATAAGATTTTGCAATAAGAAAATTTCAAGGTTGTAACAAACTCGCATTCTATTCCTACTACTTCGGCGTTATTGTCGTATTACGGTTTGGGGTGTGACAATTTGGTATCAGAGTGATACGTTCTTCGAGAAAGCATAAATAAATTAAAGTTGAGTGAGCTATATATTGAGTATTTGTGGGAAGATTTGGTACAAAGAAGAATTCAGAAGCTTATTCTGTAAACCCTGGGGATTTGTTGCCACAACCTAAGGGAAATTTTGGTATAAAAAGGTTGAAAGCGTTGGGAGCCACTGAGTTTGGTGGAAGAAATAAATGGAAAGAAGTTGAAAAATGGCTACGGACATTGGAGAAGTGTTTTCATGTTATGCAGTGTCTGAAAGAATAAAGGGTGGATCTACCTGCATTTTTATTACAAGAAGAGGCTGAAGACTGGTGGATCTTGGAGGACAGTAGGCGAGAAAGAGTTAATTGGGAAGAATTTAAGGGAATATTTAATGGCAAATATTGTCCAGTGGCGTACATAGAAAAAAAGAGAGACTAGTTCCTCTATTTGGAACATAAAAGACTCTTGGTTGCTGAATATGAGAGGAAAGTCACAAAATTGGCAAAAATACGCCTTAATATTAATCGCAGATGAGGGAGAAAGATGCAGGCGTTTTGTAAATGGCTTGTGAGAGGAGATCATGACACCTAGTGTCCTGATTTTGATAAGGAGTGACTACGCACAATTGGTGGACTCAACCCTATGAGTGGAAAAAGAGTTTGGGCTTAAAATGATCAAGCTCTCACTTAGGCGAGAAAGAAGAAAAAGGAAGTTGAAAGATCAAGAAAGTTGTAATTTTAATGTTATAAGGCTGTAATTCCAAAAGTTAAAGTAATAAAAAGTAATTATTTTTTTTTGCTTTATTGTCTTATTGTTTAAATTTCGAGGATGAAATTTCTTAAGAGGAGAAGAATTGTGAGACCCATTTCTAGTTTGTGTAAGAAAGTAAAATTCGACTAGGTATTAAGAACTTGTCATTTGAGTAAATCCGCGAAAGGATTAAGCGATAAAATCTTTTATGTTTTTGGGATTAAGTAGGTAGTTCGCGAAAGAAGTTGTGCGATAAGAAAAGAAAAATTCTTCGCGTAAGTTAAGAAGTAAAAGTTGGTTAGTTCACGTGGAATGTTTCTTATAGTAAAAATATAACCACATGAAAAGGTTATTCGCGAGAAATGATTAAGTGGTTGAAGTTATTCGAGGTTTAGGTTAGGTTGGAAGCAAGGTTTAACGATAAAAATGTCAAATCTGATTTGACAGGGGTTAGCGTGTATGATTAAAGATTTAGGCATGGCTAGGTTGAATATTAAATTTGCACGTGTAAAGTTTTAAGCAGAAGCTAACAAACTGAGAAGAGTTTATGCATGACTAAGTTAGTTTAAATGCTCTATAAATAAGAGGATTTGGGTAACTAAGGAGGGGATGATGTGAGTTTTGTTGAAATGTTGAAGTGCTACTGGTTTAGTCACACGAGAAGGTGCTTGCAAGAAGAAGAAGAAAGACTTCTTTAGTAAAGTTTAGTGAGTGGTTTTCTCTCAAATGAATTTAAGTTAAAATTTTTATTATGATTTCTCTTTACTAATTTGAAAGAAGATTTCAGATGAGACTTTGTTTCAAAAGAGATTTCTATGAAAAGTTTATATGTTCTCAAGCATAATTTATAGTGTTAAAGTTTGATTTGATAAACATGATTTCAATCCTATGAAATGGTTTTTAAACCATTAGTTGATTCCTTGAGATGATTCTAACTTTTATGTGCACAAAAAGAGTCAAGGCCACCATGGGGTGTACAGACTATATGGTGATAAGAAGCTGGCTTATACAATGAAAGGAGGGTATAAAACTTAGCGGTCTAAGAAACAAGGACGAATCTGTATGTTCTCGGATGTTGTTGATACAATAGTCAAATGCGAGGTAATGAGACCAAGCGTAGAAAAGGATTCGAGATCCTTGGTGAATGGAATGATTGTTAACTAATGTGTGTTTATATGAAATTGTTATGTTATAAATGTGTTTCTTTTAAGCATAAAGAAAGGTTTATGTGAAATGAAATGATTTGAAGTTGTTTTATGCGAAATGATGTTTATGAAAAGGTATTGTGAAAGGTTTTCATAAAACCTCACTAAGTCTTTTAGACTTACGTTTTAAAAATCCATCTTCAGGATCAGGCAATTAGGCCAAGTAGAGAAGAAGGTTGAAGGATTTGCGGCGAGATGATTCAAGGCGTTTTGGAAATGGTTAAGCCTTGGTTATTTGGTCAAAGTATTGTAATAATGTATGAAACGCCTGTTATTGATAAAGTTTATGTTTTGGTTTGTATTTACTTTGCTTGGCGTTTTTTTGTCCTCTGTTGCGTTTTGAGTGTTAATAGTTTAAAAAGAGTTGAGAATAAGATTTTGCGATAAGAAAATTTCAAGGTTGTAACAAAGTCGCATCCTATTCCTACTACTTTGGCATTATCGTCGCAGTACGGTTTGGAGTGTGACACACTACTCTTCAATCTCTACCAATCGGTCTACATGGGCCTTGCCCAATTGTTTCGTTGGACATGTTTACGTCTTAACCGTCAATAAGTCAACTTAGACTCTGATACCACTTGTCACAATCGCAATCTTTCAAACATGGAACGAGCAATTGTGCGCCACTTGTTTTATTCATTCAACAAGTTAGTTGTTCAAAATTCGAAAATCACGAACAAACTCGTGGTATGATGTACGCTCCCTTCACGTTCTTAAGAATTTTTTTTAATAAAATGTGAGAGAGAAAGAAAAGCGCTGAAAATCTCATTAAAGAAAACATTGAAGATTGTCAATTGTAAAGAAAACTTTGATTATGAAGAGTACGACAAAGCTTGGTCAGAGATTCAACTAGTGTTTTTTCCTATAGTACAATTTAAACTTTTTTAACTTTGATAGGCTTGCATATGAAAAGTGGAAAACGTCACACCCAAGGTCGATGACATAAAAAGGAAAGCAATAGACTAAACTAAGTACAAAACATAAAGACAAGGTGGTTTGAAGATGTTTGGGTATACGGTCATAGGCAAACGACACTCTAGACAAGCATGCTCATGACACTAGGGACCTCTACACTTTTAAGAAATAGTATGAAGGTTTTCTTCCTTTCCATTTTCATAAGGAATTTTTTGTGACTTCTGATGAGGTAGTCTGTTTAATAAGTAATTTGTTGTCAACAAATCTTCTTTCCACAATTTTTGGGGTAAACCTGAACTTATAAGCATTGGGTTCATCATTTTCTTAAGTGTTCTGTTTTTCTGTTCAGCAATTCCATTGGATTGAGGTGAGTAAGGAGCAGTATTTTTGTGAATAATGCCATGTTCTGAACAAAATTGTTCAAAATGAGAACCATATTGACCACCTCGATTACTTCTTATTGTCTTAATTTTTGTGCTAAGTTGATTTTCAACTTTTTTTTATAAAGCTTAAACACTTCAATTGCCTCATCTTTACTTTTCAGCAGATAAACGTAACAATATCTTGTGCAATCATCTATAAATGTAATAAAATACTTTTTCCCACTTCTAGTTTGCACAAATTTCAAGTCACAAATATCACTTTGAATTAACTTTAAGGTTTGGTAATTCTCTCAGTTGTATAAAAAGGTGCTTTGGTCATTTTTTATTCCGCATAATTTTAGAATCAAGTTCATATTAATTAGCCTACACAAAGAATTGAAATTGACATGTTCAAGTGTGTCATGCCAAACAAATGACTCAACAATATAAGTAAAAGTAGATACTTTATTAATAATACTTTTGGGTACAACTGTGAGTATATTAATTTAAACAAACCATCACTCAAATAACCCTTTCCAACATACATCACATTCTTGAAAGTACAAACTTATCAGATACAAAGACCAACTTAAAGCCATTCTTGCTAAGCAATGAACCAGAAACTAAGTTCTTACGAATGTCAAGAACATGAAGCACATTGCTGACAGTAAGTTTCTTGCTAGAGGTCATCTTAAGAATCACTTTTCCTTGTCCCTCAACCTTTGAAGTAGTAGAGTTACCCATAAATAATTGTTCTCCACTAGAGACTAGCACATATTATGTGAACATATTCTTATTGGCCCAAATATGACGAGTGGCCCAGTGTCTACCCACCATTCTTTGGAATTACCCACCATGTTATTATGAAATTATAGCACAAAGGTCAATATCTGCAACACTATATGATACAACATCAACTTTTGTGATATGAGCTTGAGCATGTTTTTTCTTAAAATTCTCTGACTTACTACAATTCTTAAATTGATGTTCCATTTTGTTGTAGTTGTAGCACTTGCCATTGAACTTTTTGGTGAATTGTTGTTTTTTATTTGGACCTTCACTAGAAAACTTTATTTTCTTGTTACTTTGTGGTCTATTTTCCACATTGTTGGCCTAGAGTTCTATTGTACTATCCATAGTACAGTTTTTTGCCTTTCTATTATTCTTTTCAATCCCAAGTTGGACCACAAGTTCCTCAACTTTTATCTCTTTGCATTTATACTTGAGATAATTTTTAAAGTCCTTCCATGATGGTGGTAATTTTTCAATTGTTGATGGTACCTGAAAAGACTCACTCAAAGTCATATTCTTAACATGTATATCATGTAGAATTACCTGGATTTCCTGAACTTGAATGATTATAGTTTCGGAGTCTACCATTTTGTAATTAAAAAATTTTCCAATAATAAATTTCTTTGCACCAGCAACTTCAGTTTTGTACTTCTTCTCTAATGAATTCTAGAGATTTTTGGCTGAATCAACATTATTATACACATTATACAGTGTGTTGTCCAACCCATTCAAAATGTAATTCTTGCAAAGATATTCTACATGTTTCCATGCATCAACTGCAAGTTGCTTTTCTTTGTCAGTTTCTCCTCAAGTAAAATGACAACATTCTCTGTGAAAAACTTTGCCAAATTTGAAGTGGTGAGATAGATAAACATTTTTTGTTGTCAATGTTTGAAAGCAACACCACCAAAATTTTTAGGTTTCTCTCCAAGGGCAACACTAGTCATATTAAAGTTTGTTGAAGTCATATATTCAAAACAAGATAAATTAAAACAAAAACTAAAACTAAACTTTCACGTATAAAATAAAATTTGAGAGGAGTCAAATTAATATAACCCTGTGAGAAAACTTTGAATAAAATAGAAAACAAATCTAACCGATATTTATATACCAAACTAAAGCAAGAAAACCACTTCACATTCATATTATATTATGACAATTATCTATAACAAACTAAGACAGAAATGAACAAAAGGAAAAACAGAAGTAAAATCCAAACAAAGTATATATAAATATATATATGCATGAACCTAGAGAAATATAATCATGATTGAAATATATATAATAATAAACATAAACATACAGAAGCATTTAATTGAAAATTCTTAAGGCTTCTTACTTAAAAGAAAATCTAGAAAGGAGAAATACATGAGCAAAATAAATCTAAAACATTTACTTTGTAAGTTTCAATCTCTTTTTTAGATTTTCTTCTAAGAAAAATCAAAATGATTATGAAAATAAATAACATAAGTATTACAGCGTAATGCAGAAATCTTGCTACGTACTTATAATTGAAGAAATACATAAGCATATAAAATCAACCATAAATAAACATTTGTATCATAAAAAAAAGCATTCAATTGCCACTGTGATTAATCTTAAACTAATTTAAACCACTGTGATTCCAAAAAAAAAAAAAAAAAAAAAACTTTGTTTTCAAAAAAAAATTAAACTAAAAAAATTATTTTGTTTTTTTAACAAAAGATGCATGAAATTTGTCTTAGATTGTTATCAATATTATCATCACAACAAAACAGAAAAACATATATATATTATAGATCTGAGCCCAACGTATTCACTCTATTTTCCCTAGTGTTTGAGTTTTGAGAGTAATTGTATCCCATGATAGAATAGGTCACATTTCTTCTAAGAGTAGCACCACGTTTAGAAGATCAACGAACGGAACATTGTGGATCTACCGAACGTCAAAATTTTCAAAATGGAGAGAAATTCTTTTTGAAGAAGACAAAAGATTATGGAAAAGATGTTATCTTCAACCAAAAAGAAAAAGACCTTATTTATAGATTTATTCGTGGTCATACGAAAAGTCATGTATTTTTCTACAATTTAGTTATTAGTATTTTTTATGAAGTGATGCATCCACTCATGATACATCCATTCACGAAGAAACACAAACAATTAACCATTTATTCCAACAATTTCTTTTAGGGGTTTTATTTACTTAACATTGATTAAATCTTTGAGGCTTGTTTTGGAATGAGACTTTTTAAATATCTCAAAAAACAATAGTTTTAATAGAAAAATTATAGAAAATACCTTGTTTTTTTTTATGAGTTTCTCAAATAAATTTGCTTTGTAGAATTCAAATTTTATATATACATTAAATACAATCTCTAATAAATCTTTTGATGTGCTAGATGATTAGGCTTTAGGGTTGTTCTTTTTGAATGATCGGCTTTTAAGGTTGTTCATCTTATTCAATAAGTTGGATCGGCCTTTTGCTTGTTGATTTTCTTCAGGAGAGTTACTTAAAGGCTTCAGATCTTTAGAGAGCTTCAGTTTTTAGTTCTTCCCACATCTCAAATGAAAGGGCAAAGCCTCTATTTATAAACATTTTCATGGGCCTCACATGGGCTTTGATCCAGTTGCTTTTGGATTTGGACTTAGGGAAATTGGGTAGGGATATTTAGGGCACGTTACAAAACGTTCACGTTTCTATTTTTATTTTTTTAAGAAAGGAATGTGTTTCATGTTTTCAAAATTATTAAAAACGTTTCTTTTTTTAATTAAGAATTAGTGGGAATAATTAAAACTAATTTCTCCCGTTCTGTTCCCAAATTTTTCTCTCCGTTTCTATTTTCATCTTCATTTTTTTGACTTCTCTTCCTCACTTTCATTCTTGTTCACGATTTCTTATTCTCCCTTGTTTTCTCTCTTCTTTGGCTACACCGTTTTCCGGCTAGGGCGTTCCTCTCTGGTGGCTCTCTATTCCTCTTTGTTCTTCTTCGACCAGGGCGTTTCTCTCCGGTGGCTCTTCTCTTTGGTGGCTCTTCTCTCTTTTCATCAACTCTCCATTCCTCTTTCACCTTCGTTCTCTGGCTAAAGGTATGTGTTTGTTCTTCGTTCCTCTTTCACCTCTGTTCCTCTATTTTTTTATTGATCTATCGATCTCCATGTCCCTTAAAATTAGGGTTTTCAGATTTTTGTTGTTGTTGCTTTTTTAGATCTGTTGTTGTTTCGATTGGATTCTTTGCATTCTTATTTCAGATCCTTTTGTGGTAATAAGATTGTGAAATAAGATTGTCAACTGCAATACAAGAATTAAGATATTAAAATTTAATATATTACCAAAAATCCCAAGTAGTTGGCAAGTAATACAACAAATAATTTGTGAAGGAAAAATTAGTAATTATATTTGAAGGTCACTGTTAGTAGACAACAACAAGTCACAAACAGAAAAGGAAGGTTTACTAGTTTAAGTTAAAAGGTTGAAAATTTGCAGTAGAATTAAGATTCACTGTCGGATACTTCAATGGCGACTTAGAAGGTAAATGGTTTGACCAAAAGATGAATGATTACACTGAGTTGCTCAAGAATTTTAGTCCAAAATCAAGCCTAGTTTATCGCACAATATTTTATTTTAATCCCCTGATCTAAATCTCATAGCAGCAATAAGCCATATAACACTTAAAAAGTTGAAAATTTTTCAGTAAAAGTGTTTTCCTTTCCTTTCCTTTCCTTTCCTATCCTTTCATTTAACATTTCTTTTCCTTTCCTTTCCTTTTTTTTCTTCACATGATAGTGATTTAACTATGATTAGAAGTGTTTGTATATCAATTATATATGCAGAAACCCATAATAATCTGTGTAATTATTACACTATGAAATAATAATAAATATTCTACGATAGATTTAAGAGAGCTCTTTTGTTAGGTTTGTTTGGTTGTATTTGTAAATGCTCTGATAGGTTTTGTGAGCTGGATTGAATTCCAAAAAAAGTATATGGTATCTCGTTGTGTTGCCTTTTTAGTTATTTTTTTCCTTTGAGTCCATCGTTTGTTAGCAAAATAAAGAGTGGTATATGGTATCTTGTGCAAAAAGTATATGGTATCTTGTAATTTGTAAGTTGATAAATTAGTTTTGATAGTTTAATTTCAAATCCTTTCCAAGTTAGGGAGCGCGAGTTTTCTCATGCAAACTTAAGCAATGAAAGCAGAGTTTTTGCCATAAGGAAATCTGGCAAGAAGGTATACAATAGGTGCTTCGGTTTTCCTGCAAGATAAAGAGTTGAAAGCTTCAGTTGTAATTAGTAGGGTTCTGGGAAATATTGTAAACCGTCATTGTGTATATCTCAAATTCATTTAATAATAATTAAGCAGTGCATTGAGAACAAATGGTCGAGCTTTCCAAGACCCTTAAGTTGTTTGATCATATTTTCTATTGAACAAGTAAGCTTCAATTCCTTAGATTTCTTTCTTTATTCTACTTTCCTTCGATTCTTTTCAAATAAATGGTCGAAGAAAAGTCTAGCAAGCAATCTAATAATCAAGAGGTCAGAAACACGGGAAGTTCATCTGAAAGAGATACACAAGTGGTCCGCTCCGATGGTCATGTGTCGGAGCAAGCCCAGGTCAACCCTTTATCCTACAATGAGGGTGAACCTTGCTCTGTTCGAGTGACATCTTTGGAATAGAGGACTTTAATTACTTCTTCAATGGAAAGGAAATACCCATGACCACCAAAAATATTGAGATTATGCTCGGTATATTACTTGAAGAAAACCAGAGAAGAGAAAGGTTAATGGAAGAAGCTGAAAAGAGACAAAAGGAAGATGATGAAAAAGCGAGGAAAGAGCAGCCAGATAAGGAGAGAGAAAAGAAAGAGCAATTAGAAAAAAATGAAGAAGTGAAAAATGAAAAAGAAAGGGAAAGAAATAGAGGGAGAGAAAGTTGGCGAGGAGAAACTCGAGGAAGTATTAGCAAATGGAAGCGAGGAAGAACCCTCCTCGCCATTAGTTGAAATAGAGTATGGATGGTTGGTAAAGGAAGCCTAGAAATAGAAGGAAAAAGTCAAGTCTGGTTTTAGAAAATTACCTTGAAACGCATTAATGCTTTTGTATTGTATTGCATTGAATGATCAATTCATTAAGCAAAACACATCATTTTGTGCATCTTTATTGTTTTGTTTTTCTTTCTTTGTTTTATCTTTGTTATTTTGTATATTTGTTTTTTTGCATTTTAGGGGTTCCTCTATTGCTTTCTTTACCGCTTTTTAGTTTAGTTTAGCTTAGAGTGTTTTGTGCCTATGGGATATGCGGGAAGAGCATTACGCGGAACGAGGGTAGAATGAAAGTACGAGTGGGGATGTAAAGGCAACAAGGTAGGTAAAATTTTTCTGCCCAAAATTTTGAAGCGCCTAGGGGGAAATGTGTGTCGCGTGAGGTTTACGAAGTATCATTATCATTCCAACCGTCATTTTGGTCTTCGAAAAGACTCACTGACCTTGTGTCATATGCATTAATTGATTCGACCTCTGTAATGATGACTACCTCGCTTATAAATATCAAAGCAAAATCCCTCAAGACATTTTACGAAACCCTTAGACTTTCACGTGAAACTTTCTCTCTCAAACCCTAAGCTCATCTGAAAATGCATCAGCTCACCGTGAGCTTCATCGTTAACCTATCAAGTTCTATGGCCGACCAAGAACAAAAAAAATCAGTCACTCCACTTCACTCCAAACTTATCTCAAGAAAGGATAGTTCGTCCTAAGATTTGTCAGCCCAAAGATCAGAATCGTCCAAACACCACGACAGTGCAACCTAGAAACACAAAACTGAGGGTTTTGGGAAGATCACCATTACACCACAAACGTATGAATCTTTATCGCACTCGCGCTCCGTTAGACCTGATTTGGAGCAAGCTTAGAGACCTAAAGTTAGCGCCACAAACATTGTTCTTGAAGCAGATGAATGGTTTAGGCAAGAAAAAAGCATTTATCATTGGTTGACTAACTTAGAGTCTGGGGCGAGTACAATGAGGCTTGATAATGATCAGCCACGTTATAAACGCATGAAGCATGGTGTCGATAAGGTAATTTTGGGAGCAGACAAGCCTAGTGAGACAGATGAGATTAAAGTGCCAGCCAAATACTTTGATCACATGTTAAAGTTTCTCCAAGAGCTTGGTGTAGAAGAAAAGAAGAAAGTTGATGAGGAAAGAAGAAAAGAAGAAGAAAGAATGAAAAATGAGAAACGAGCCCTATGAGAAGAAAGATAGGCGAGAAGAGGAGAGGATAAGAGAAGATGAGGAGAGAAGAAAAAGAGAACGTGAGAGCAAAAACGCGCATGATGGAGGAAGCAAGAAGAAACAAAGGAAAAGGTCGCAAGGAGGACGATCGTCTTTGCCAGGCGTTTAAGGAAAAGAAAAAGACAGTAGAGCCTCTGGTAGAGACTAGAACAAAATTTGTAGAAATCCAATCCGTGAAGCAAAAGAAAAATGAGGTGCTCACGGAACTAAGCAAACAAGCTGAAAGTGTGGCAACGAGAAGCAAGGTTGCCGAAAATAAGGAGGTTGACCACTTGGAGGTTGTAGCGGGAAGAATTAGGCAAAAAAATTGAAAGAATGAGTCCGTTGGAACCAAGGCTAATATCTGATGAATAAGGACTCATAGACGCCGTGCAACCTGAGAAGGGAAAGAACAACGCGGGGACGTCCAGACATGAGGATGTTCGTGAAGGGATAAAAGCCCTATGGCAGCGGAAGATTCTACGGAACCATTGCTCAATGTAATTTGGAAATCCCAAAAATATCAGTACATTGGCAAAACTTAGACTCAAAATTCTAAATAAAAACTAAGCATGCTTTTTTTTAAAAAGATATAGAGAACTTACTTTTGTTGACGTCTTTAAATATACAAACTATCGAATTGGGGACACAACCCGTCGAAAACCTTTCTATCCTGTGGGATGAGATTGGTTTGTGGGAACCAATTGGGATGAAAAAAAGTTTAGAGATAGTTGAGAGAAACTCTTTTCTTTTTGCAGAGCAAAAGCCTTGACTTTTTTTGCTCGATCAATTCCTTAAAGAAAACTGTTTTCTTCTAGATATTTCTAACTCTCTTTTATTCTTGGAATAGGAATGGAGTAGGAGAGAATCATGAGATTATATTATCAAATCTACTAAATAATTAACAATTACTCAATTTAGTTAATAATTAATTAAATCATATTTAATTAGTATTTCATTCAAATTTTATTTGAATGAATATCTCTCAAATATCTTATAGATTTATATTAATATAATTAATTAAATCATATTTAATTGATATTTTATTCAAATATTATTTGAATGAATATCTTTCTAATATCTTATAGATTTATATTAATATAATTAATTAAATTATATTTAATTAATATTTCATTCGAATTTTATTTGAATGAATGTCTATGCAGTATCTTATAGATTTAATTAAATAAAACTAAACTATTAATTAATTGTCCAAAGAATTAATCGCTAAATTAAATATCTTACATTTAACTTAAATTAAATTTGAATCATATTCAAATATAAGTTTCTCTCATAACCAATAATTTTAATATGAATCCAATTCACATTAAATTAATATTTGAACTCATTCAAATATTTTATCTCTCATAAATTAATTTTGAATCATATCCAAAATTAAATTTATATTATAAAGTTTGATAAACTTTATATTATAATGAATCACTATACATTAAATTAATTCCCAAAGTAAATTTGAACATTTCAAATTAGAACCAATATAAATAAATCTCATTACCCTTTACGAGCTAGGAAGGGGACCTAATGAACGTACAGATCAAAAGCTACAACGATATGAGATTAATAGGCTAAACTCATTAACCACATTAATCAATATTCGTTAACTGTGTGTACACTTCACTAAAGACTCACAGCAGAACTCTTCTCACTGTAGATATATTTTTGTCCACGGATATAGACCAATAACAGTAAGTTAGTCCTTCACGAGGACCTGCTCACTCGACCTGAGACACAACGTGAAGCCAACCGATGTCATTACTTCTCTAAATAACATCAACTGACTCTAATAACTATAACTCTTAACAACTAAAACAACTTGGACAAAATAAAATTTATGCAGTGGAAATTTAAGGGAAATTAACTTTTAACAACTTCTTATACTTTTAACAGGTAATCCAGGCTAAATGCCTTTGATTACAAATATCACACCCCAAACCGTGCTGCTACCATAATGCCGAAGTAGTAGGAATAGGATGCGAGTTTATTACAATCTTGAAATTTTATTATCGCAAAATATTATTCTCAACTCCTTTTATACTATCAACAAAACTTAAAACGTAACGGTGGTCAACCTAAACGACAAGTATAATAAATACCTACCAAAATGTATGCTTTATTAATAACAGGCGTTCGATACATAATTGCAACACTTTGACCAAATAACCAATGCTTAACTATTTCCAAAATTTCTGGTGTCATCTTGCCACAAATCCTTCAACATTTTTCTCTACTTGGCCTAAATGCCTGATCCTGGAAGATGAGATTTTTAAAACGTAAGTCTAAAAGACTTAGTCAGGTTTTATGAAATCCTTTTCGCAATACCTTTTCATAAACATCATTTCGCATAAATAACATCAAATCATTTCATCTTGCATAAACCTTTCTTTATGCTTAACAAACACATTCGTAACATAACAATTTTACATAAACACACATTAGTTAATAGTTATTTCTTTCGCCAATGATCCCAAATCGTTCTCTATGCTTGGTCTCATTACCTTGCGTTTGACTACTGTATCAACAGCATCCCAGAACATACAGATTTGTTCTTGTTCCTCAGGACGCTAGGCTTTATACGCTCCTTTCAACGCATAATCTAACTTCTTATCACCATGTAGTTCGTACACCCCATGGTGGCCTTGACTCTTGATGTGCACATAAAAGTTAGCATCATCTCAAGGAATCAACTAATGGTTTGAAAATCATTTCATAACATTGAAATCGTAATCATCAAATCAAGCTTTAACATTATAAATCATGCTTGAACACATATGAACTTTCATAGAAATCTCTTTTTGATACACTTTCTCATTTGAAATCATCTTTCAAAATAATAAAGCAGAATCACAAAACTTTTAAGAGAAAACCACTCACCACACTTTAAGAAAAATTCTCTTCTTTTTTCGTGGAGCCTTCTCGAGAACAAATCGCCGTACTTAACATTTTGTTTTTCTTCTTCTCACCAAAGCAAAAAAACAACATTTTAGCACTTTTTTTAATAAAATATTTTTGTGGTTACTTAATGACCAAGTCCACTATTTATAGACCTGTTAAACTATCTTAGTCATGCTTAAACTCTTCTCAATTTTTCAGCTCCTGCTTAAAACTTTACACGTGTAAATTTAATACTCAACCCGATCATGCTTTAAGTTCGTAATCTTACACGTTAACCTCTGTCAAATCAGATTTGACGTTTTCTTCGCTAGACCTTACTTCTTGCCTAACCCCATACGACAAATAACTTGAACCACTTAACACTTCTCGCGAATAACCTAATTGTGTGGTTATATTTTTACTACAAGAAATCTTCCTTGAGAACTAACCAACTTTTACTCGATTAAAACACTTATTGCAAACTTAAACTTCAAGCCTTCCTTACAGACTTCTTCATCCCAAAACCCTTGGTTCTTATCACGAAGACTACCCAAACCCCTCATTTTAGTCAAGACTTCACAACTTATTTCTTTTGAGATTGTTTAGACTTATAGATTCTATTTCAAACCCTTTTTTCTCAAAACTTCCTTGCGAATTAACTTCTTAATTGTGATACTTAACCATAAAAGATTTTATCACTTAATCCTTTCAACAGATTTATTCAAATACCAACTTCTTTAATACATAGCCAAATTTTACTTCTTATACTCTAATAAAAAAAAGGGTCTTACAACAAACTTTACTTACAACCAAAATCGAAATTAAACAATTACCCTTAACCTTATGCAGAACCATTTACATGATAAGATTTAAACTAAAACTGGCCCTTAGAACTAAACTACTTCAACAACTTTGCACAACAGTCTGAAGACAGCGGTCAAGACCTCAGATCAAGACCTTTACCTGGAAAGTGGAAAAACATTTAGAAAGGGTGAGCTAAAAAGCCCAATGAGTGATGATTTTATAAAACAAATATTCTTTAAACATCTCATAAACATAACATATAATCTTTACGAAATCTCTTTAAACTGATATTTTCTAACATTTAAATACTCATTTAACTCTATATACTTTATACCCAGGAAAAACTTAAACAAGATAGTAGAGCACCTGTAAAAACCCAACTTTACTAGAAGGTTGAGGTTATTACTATTTAAATAAGTATAGTTTTTTTTTATTTAAGAAGAAAATTAATTTATAAGTTGAGAAGAATTTAAATAATAAGAAAATAAATAACTAAAGTGGTAAAACAAAATACTAATTTTGGGCTCATAAGATAAAAGAAAACACATTAAAATAATTATGCCAAAGTTCTGAAATCAAAAAAATTATGATTACTGAAACATAAATGCAGAAAAACTGAGCTATTCCCTATGGCGAACCACGGTCACTTCTTGTCATTCGCCAGCTTGCCCTTGCCTTTACCCTTACCTGAAAATTAGACATTTAATAGAATGAGTATAAAATTATACTCAGTAAGAGACCCATACTTAGTCTCCCTATGTGTTGTTAGTTTATTTGTTAGAGTCCTGTAATTAAAAGTACCACGCTCTGTGGTGCTCCCGAATGCACACTATCCAGTAGTCCAACCGGGACTGAATTGGGCTCTCGGTGAACCCGAAGGAATCACCCTAAAGGAGAGTCGGGCTGTAAGTGATCCCGTCGAATCACGTCTCAATAATACTCAAACATATATAGGAGAGGACCTTGATGGACCCCTCGTGGTACGACTCTAACCAGCAGACCAACAGAACACTATAAGCTATACATGCTCATCATAAAATCAACATCTCAGCTCAACATACATAATCTCAGAATACATATAATCACATCATGCACCAGTAGTACTGCATCTCAAACAAAAGGGGAAAAATCTCTTACTTGGAGATCTGCTAAAAATTCACAGGTTGGCAGTCAATTCCTCACAATACTCAGTCCTAAACATAAACAAAATTAATATTAATAATCTTGCCACTCATCACCCTACTGTTTAATTAAGCAACCAAACTTATGCGAGCTTACCCCAAGATTAGGGTTGAATCCAACACAACCCTAAGTGGAACAATTCACAGTCCCGAGTGGGTATTTAAATCTATAAAATTCTAATAAAAATAATAACAATAATGCCATTATTATTATTATTATTTAATTTCTCCCAAATAACTCCTCTTTTCCTTCATCTCTTCCTATTCCTATTTAATTGTTTCTCTCTTCATTAATAACCCTTATCTCACCTCTTTTGTATTTCTCCTTAATAATTATACTAATAATAATAATAACAAAATTTTCAATTTTTCAATCATTAACCCCACATATTCCAAAAACACTTAATCTCCACAAACCAAAACCACTTCACAAATAAAATAACACCCAAAATTAATAAAATGATAACAAAAATTTCTTGAAAATTTTGGGGTGTTACAATATTCCCTCCTTTGAGGATCTTTCGTCCTCGAAAGTTTTTTTTTTTTTAATCCTCAAATAACTCAGGATAATGAGTTCTCATGTCGTCCTCTCTCTCCCAAGTAGCTTCCTCAACCTCGTGGTTTCGCCATAGAACCTTAACCAAAGCAATTCCTCTGTTACGAAGCAGTTTAACCTCCCTTGCCAAAATCTCGACTGGCTATTCCTCATAGCTCAAATTCTCATTAATTTGCAATGGCTCATAATCAACTATATGTGAGGGGTCTGCTACATACTTCCTCAGCATGGAGACATGGAACACATCGTGAACCGCAGATAATAACGGAGGCAAAGCCAAACGATAAGCTACGGGGCCAATCCTCTCGAGAATCACAAATGGCCCTACAAAACGTGGACTCAACTTTCCCTTCTTCTCAAATCTTAGAACACCCTTCATAGGTGCTACCTTAAAAAAAACCATGTCCCACACGTCAAACTCAAGATCCCCACGTCGTTTATCAGCATAACCCTTCTGTCTGCTTTGTGCTGTCAACATGCGAGCTCTAATCTTCTGTATGGCTTCATTGGTGGGCTGAATTATTTCAGGACCTAACATCCGCTGCTCACCAACTTCACCCCAACATGTGGGGGATCTACAACTCTTACCATACAACGCTTCAAACGGCGCCATGCCAATAGTAGCCTGGTAGCTATTGTTGTAGGCGAACTCCATCAATTGCAAATGGGAGTCCCAACACCCTGAGAACTCCAACACACAAGCTCGCAGCATATCCTCCAGAATTTAATTCAAACACTCTGTCTGACCATCAGTTTGAGGATGAAAAGCTGTACTGAAGTCCAATCTCGTGCCCATGGCAGCCTGAAGTCCCTTCCAGAACTTGGAGGTAAAACGGGCATCTCTGTCGGAAACTATGGGTACTGGTACCCCATGCAACCTTACTACTTCTGTCATATACAATTGTGCCCACTTACTGGCCGTATAAGTGGACTTTCCAGGAATGAAATGCGCTGATTTCGTGAGCCTGTCTACAACAACCCATAACACTATATAACCCTTCAGGGTTCTAGGCAGTCCAGAAATGAAGTCCATAGATATGTTCTCCCACTTCCACTCTGGCACACCCAAGGGTTGTAACAAACCTGCGGGCTTCTGTCTTGGTGCCTTCACCTGCTGGCATACCAGACATTTACTAACAAAATCTGCCACCTCTCTCTTCATATTTCTCCACCAGTAAACTCGCTTCAAATCCTGGTACATCTTTGTACTGCCTGGATGCATAGAAAATGGAGAACTATGGGCCTCGGTCAACAACTCGGTCTTAACTACGCTGTCTGCTGGCACACATAACCGTTTGTCAAACATAAGTCCCTCATCAGTAGATATGGAGAACTCCTTGACTTGCCCTGCTTCTACTAAGCGGCGCTTATCCACCAAATAAGGGTCAGTAAGCTGGCCGATAATAATTCTCTGCCTCAAAGTTGGCTGTACTGACAACTGAGCTAACTGCGAGGTAACTTCACCTACTGAAACTGCAATCTTAGCTCTCTCAAGGTCTCTATGCAAATGAACCTGCCTAGTAATGAGTGCTGCAGAATGTGATACCTTTCTGCTAAGAGCATCGGCTACCACATTCGCCTTACTTGGGTGGTATAAAATTTCACAGTCATAGTCTTTAACCAATTCGAGCCATCTTCGCTGCCTCGTATTCAACTCCTTCTGGGTGAAGAAGTACTTCAAGCTTGTGTGGTCAGTGAAGATCTGAATCTTCTCACCGTATAAATAGTGCCTCCAAATCTTCAGTGCAAAAACTACTGCCGCCAACTCTAAATCATGTGTAGGGTAGTTTTGCTCATGATTCTTCAACTGACGAGAAGCATAAGCAACCACCCTACCTTGTTGCATCAGAACACAACCCAATCCTTTCTTAGAGGCATCACTGTATATCACATAATTTCCAGATCCATCTGGCACTGTAAGGACCGGTGCACTAACGAGTTTCTGCTTGAGATCTTGGAAACTGCTCTCACACACTGGACTCCAAACAAAAGGAGTCCTCTTCCTGGTTAGTTGGGTCAAAGGACTAGCTATACGAGAGAATCCTTCCACAAACCTCCTGTAATATCCTGCTAAACCCAGAAAACTTCAAACTTCACTAACTGTAGAAGGTCGAGGCCAATTGGTAACGACTTCGATCTTCGCTGGGTCCACAGAAACTCCCTCACTGGATACTACATGACCAAGGAAAGACACCTGCTTCAGCCAAAACTCGCACTTAGAAAACTTGGCATACAGCTTATTGGCTCGAAGGGTCTCCAACACCTGATGCAAATGCTTCTCATGCTCAGCCTCTGTCTTGGAGTAAACTAAGATGTCATCAATAAAAACTATCACAAAAATGTCTAAGAAATCCTTAAACACCCTGTTCATTAATTCCATAAAAGCAGCAGGAGCATTTGTCAAACCAAAGGACATTACAATGAACTCATAATGTCCATATCGAGAACGAAAGGCCGTCTTAGATATATCATTGTCCCTAATCCTCAACTGGTGATATCCCGATCGTAAATCAAACTTAGAGAACATAGTGGCCCCCTGCAGCTGATCAAATAAGTCCTCCATTCTGGGCAACGGATATTTGTTCTTGACTGTCACCTTATTAAGCTCTCTATAGTCAATGCAAAGACACATCGACCCATCTTTCTTCTTCACAAACAAAACTGGTGCTCCTCAAGGTGACACACTAGGTCGAATAAAACCTTTGTCCAGCAGCTCCTGCAACTGGACCTTCAACTCTTTCAGTTTCGCTGGTGCCATTCTGTATGGGGCTCTCGAAATGGGATCGGTACCCGGTTCGAGCTCTATGGCGAAATCAACCTCTCGGCGGGGCGGAAGTCCTGGAAGCTCCTCTGGAAAAACATCGGGATACTCCCTTACCACTGGTTCGGATGATAAAGATACTTTAGGCACTCTGGTGTCCACAACACTAGCCAAGATACTCCAAGTATCCTGATCGAGCAGCTTACTAGCCTTCATGGCTGAGATAACTTTGGGTAGAACCACAGTCCCAGCCCCTTTATACTTAAAGTAGTTGCCTCGGGAGGGTTAAAAACTACCTCCTTGCGAAAATAATCTATGCTTGCATGGTTAGCAGATAGCCAATCCATGCCTAATATTACATCAAAATCTCGCATGTCCAATACTAATAAAGTTACATCTAAAACATGCTTTGCTACTTCTATCTGACATGCTTTTATCTTTTCACTCGACAACAAAATTTCTCCAGATGGAGTAGAAACGGACAACAGGTAACTCAAGGGTTCTACTTCTAGATTCATATGCTGTACAAATACTGAGGATATAAAAGAATGAGAGGACCCCGAGTCAAATAACACTAAAGCAAAGTGTCCCAAGATTGGGAGTGTACCTGTCACCACTGTGCCAGCTTTCTCGGCCTCTTGCCTATTAGTGGCAAAAACTCTCCCTTGACGGGTTGGGAAAGTTTGGTTTCCAACACCGTATGATTTCTGAGGGCACTTATCAGCTAGATGCCTAGGTTGTCTGCACCTGTAACATACTCCACTCCCTGTTAGGCAACGACCCGAGTGGTGTCTTCCACAATTTGGACACATGGGTAATACCCTCAAGGTTTGGCCTGCCTGAGTCGCTTGCTGTCGGTGCAGGTGGAACAACCCATCTGATCTCGAATTCTTGTGTGGTACTGCTATAGGTTGCTGCTCAGGCTTTCGTTTCTGTCCTGAAGTTGGTCCCTTCTCTGCAGCCTTGGCCAACACCGTCCTCTCATGCAAACTCAGGTCTACTGCCATGCGCAGCGCATCGGCCTGGGTGGTTGGTCTAAGGACGTGAACGAAACCCTGGATCTCTGACTTGAGACCTCTGACGAACTTGTCAGCTCTCTCAGCCTCGGTTCTAACTAAATCAGGTGCAAACTGGGATAACACATCGAACTCTTGATCATACTCTTCCACAGTCATGTTACCTTGCTCTAGTTTTAGGAACTCCTGGCACTTGGTCTCTCTCACTGTGGCGGAGAAGAATTTGGCATAAAAGTTCTCCTTGAACTGCTCCCAGGTGATCTTACTTACATCTCCACCTAACATCCTCTCTGTGGACTCCCACCAGCCTCTGCCTCTGTCAATCAGTAAGTACACAGCGCACTGAACCTTCTGATCATTGGGGCACTTCATATACCGAAAGATGGTTTCCACCGAACTCAACCACATTTGTGCCTTGGTGGGGTCTGCTAAAGATCCATCGAAAGTTTGAGGGTTATACTTCCTAAAGTCCCTCAGGTGCTTGGCTTCGGCTGAAAGCATGTCTGGTAAGTGTTGGGCTACAACCGGGGCCTGAACTCCTGTGGCCGGTATCTGAACACTTGCAGTCGGTGCCTGAATAAGAGTTGTCTGGGTTGGCGGGGTCGGCTGTCGCTGTGCCATCACTTCCAACAATAGGTCTCTGTACCTTTGCTCCATAGCAGCAAGGTCTGCTTGAGTGACAGGTGCAGTAGGGTCGACAGCTTGTGCAGTTGGCTGTCCCCCGCTTTGTCCTCCAGTTTGTCCCTCAGGCTGGTTACGCCCAACTCCTCTGCCTCCTCTACCACCTCTACGAACGCTTCTACGTGGCGGCATTTTTCCTAAATTCCACCATTAAAAGTCTTTTACTACGAATTTATTCATAACATACACACTTACTTATCTAGTTTAATTCAGGCAAGGTCATATGCACAATCTTAAATTATTTCTTAATACATACCTGGCGAGTGACGAAGGACCGAATTGACCATATGGATAAAATCAACGACTTACATCGTAAGTCCGTCTACAGAACCTAAAACTGGGCTCTGATACCAACTGTAAAAACCCAACTTTACTAGAAGGTTGAGATTATTACTATTTAAATAAGTATAGTTTTTTTTTATTTAAGAAGAAAATTAATTTATAAGTTGAGAAAAATTTAAATAATAAGAAAATAAATAACTAAAGTGGTAAAACAAAATACTAATTTTGGGCCCATAAGATAAAAGAAAACACATTAAAATAATTATGCCAAAGTTCTGAAATCAAAAAAATTATGATTACTGAAACATAAATGCGGAAAAACTGAGCTATTCCCTATGGCGAACCACGGTCACTTCTTGTCATTCGCCAGCTTGCCCGCGCGGCTCGGAGACAGAGACGTCGGCTCGCGTACGGCTGCAGCTGATGGATGAAGATGCGAGGCGGACGTGTGCGGCTAGAGGCGTGCGGCTGGCCAATTGAGACGCGAGGGAGGCGTGCGGCTGGCCGACTGAGACGCGAGGGAGAAGACCGTCCTGCGACCGTCGTCGTGCAGCGGCTGCGTCGGTCGTGGGATTCGCGGCGGTCGGAGATGAGACACGGCAGCTAGGGTTAGGGTTCTTGGATGAAGGAAGAAGGTGATAGGTTAGGTTTCTTGGATGAAGGAAGAAGGTGATGAATAGTAATTTGGCACACATCCCGAGTGGGTATTTAAATCTATAAAATTCTAATAAAAATAATAACAATAATGCCATTATTATTATTATTATTTAATTTTCCCCAAATAACTCCTCTTTTCCTTCATCTCTTCCTATTCCTATTTAATTTTCTCTCTCTTCATTAATAACCCTTATCTCACCTCTTTTGTATTTCTCCTTAATAATTATACTAATAATAATAATAACAAAATTTCCAATTTTTCAATCATTAACCCCACATCTTCCAAAAACACTTAATCTCCACAAACCAAAACCACTTCACAAATAAAATAACACTCAAAATTAATAAAATGATAACAAAAATTTCTTGAAAATTTTGGGGTGTTACAGCACCTTTGGTCATAATATTTATAATAACCTCGATTAAGATAGTAGAGCACCTTTGGTCATACTATTCTTGTCTGAACTCGGTGGTAGCGGCTAAGTGGTCAGCATAGCCCTATACCTCTAATTGTGCACATTAACCATCGAGAACTCGGTATTTAAAGTACCATGGTTTTCTGTTTTAAACCATTATACTATACTCATGCTATTCCTAAATCATATCTTGCAAATCTTATCAATAAATACATGCTTTGATAAAAACTTTTCTAAACTCATGATTTGAAATATTTTTCTAAATATCATGCTTCAACACTTTTCATAAACTTGCTTGATGAATAGAAATAAGGCTTATCACAACTTCAAAGTTATTTCAAAGCATACTTAAATAATGGCTTATAAACACATTTAGACATATTTGTTTAGAAATCATTATGTTACTCATAAATCATTTATTGTTCACTCAATGATCGTAGATCAAACCCTTCGTCGATAAGCTTGCCCAATTTTCTCTTGTCCTGAAATAATGGAACAACTCCAATTAATTCCCAAATCATCAAAAACAGCCTCAAAACACCTCAAAAAACCTCTCTGAATCCAAAACGTATGCCCAACATGCATGCTAATTTCTTAGGCTCGGCCACTAACCTCTACTGTCCAAAACCTCATTCCAAACTCAAATGAAAATACTTTCTTCTACAAAGTTTTTGCGAAATGTCTTAATATCCTTACCTGAAAATTTTAGCTTCAGATTCCAACGAATGAACACTACAGCCTTCTGAAAGTCCACTTTGTTCAGAAAACACTCATAGTTTGTCCTTCCTTGCTTTCTACAGCTAAAATGCAGTCGTCCCTTATTCAAATTAAACGAGCAACCCCATCTTAGAAAATAGGCTCAAAATGGAAACTTTTGGGAGTAATTTCATTCAAAACGTATGAGTGTACTGTCACAAAATTGAATATGAAGTAACCTAATTAAAAAGTCTATTGCATGAATTTACGTTGACACCTTATCCTTGCTTAAATCCACCTTAAACCTTAATAAGACACCTCCTGCTTACTTTTACACTTCAAAATGCATGCTAACAAGGCTTCGACACTTCTCTAAATCCTTAAACTGATTGTCTTAATCATGCCACATAGTTTTCCAAAACGCATAGCTCTCTTTGAAGACCATCTTGCCTAGTTTCTCAAGAAGACTACATAACCCGACTTAGAAAAGTTATAACTTAAAATCCATAACTCTTTTGATAAAACTTCCTTCTACAAAGTTTCTCTAAAATGAGCTAAATTTCTTATCACAAAATTTCAGAGCAAACCGCCAAACTATGCATTCTCTAGCCTTCTAGTATTTCATCTTTCTCAGATTCACTCACGAACAGACCTTCTCGTCTGCTCTTATCCAAAACGCCAACTTTCTCATATCCAAAATGCCTAGTAGCCTTCGTTAATAAACTAGACTCAAATTTTGAACTTTCAAGACAAGTTTGAGTGCAAATGACCAAGTGAGTTGTGAGAAACTCCTTTCTGAAGTTAGCTAAAACATCTAACCTCTATGATCCTTCTTTCTCGTCAACCTTAAATTCTCAAAACGCCTAAGGTGCTATTCTTTGATACTAAAACAAAATTTTCCCTTCTTTCTAACCTCTTTAAACTCTTTGGACCATCTATACTACCTAAAGTTTGGGTCTTACAAAGCTAAAGTCCTGATTGAGCAACAAAGAATCAGTTTGAAAAAGCTAAATGCTTGATTGAATAACAGAGAAAAACTTCGGAGTTGCATGTCCAACAAATGCAAAAAAAGGCTTGACAAATGGAAGAAATATGAAAGATGATTGAAGAATGAGTTGGACATAGAAAGGACTGTGAGCACTTGCGGTACTTGTTTTTCAACCTTTAAGTTGTTTAATTTGCATTTGATGATATATATATCTAAATTTACTTTTGTGTCATTATAGGTGTGGACTTATAGGAATATGTTGTTTGTGACCACCAGGAGATTAAGATTGCTTTTTTCTTTTCTATATAATTTCTTTACAACATTCAAAATTGTTAGACAATGTAACATTTAATTTATAATTTACTTAATTTTGATTTGGTATTTTATATAATTATTTAGTAATTTTTTGCTTATTTTTTTACAATTTTATTCAATTTAAATCGAATTGGAACCAAAAAGAATACCGCACGATTGAAAAAGGAAAAATTCAATAAATTTAAAAATATATATTTAATATATCTCCTCACGTTTGAACAACATGTCGGGGGACATGTTTTCCCCACGCAACATTAGTAAAAAGCCTTCTTCCAATATTTACCTAGAGCGTTGCTGGTGACCACTCCTGGCGTATGAATGTGATGTCTGGTGTGAAGTTTTACTGATGTCTTTCATATGTCGGTAATATAAGCATCGAGAGAAATGGATTCCTGATGTTGTCTTGTTCGTGCATTGAGAATGGGCCCCCTGAAGCAGTTCTGTCTGTGCATGTCGGCATTGGGAGACTTCTGATGTCTTGTAGTGTTAGATGATTTAACAAACCGAGGACTGGACAAAGTTAGAAACTCCCAACAACCCTCGATCCTCTAAAGCACTCTATAAGTAAGGTAGATCAATTGTCACTTGAATGCTCCAAATATTCATTCATTCTATTACAAGAAACAAAATTCTACATTTTAAAATTTTCAGATTTTCATCCAAAATCATTTTTTAAAATGTGAGAATTACAACCTATTTATACTAATTAAAATATTAAATGAAAGGTCACAACATTTAATTTTATGCCTCAACTACTATAATAAATGATAAAACATTACATTAAATAAACACATAATTCCTTAAACATTTAATTTTATAACTTTGGGTTGACCAAATAACATTTCAACTTCCAAGCATTTCATCTCTTCAACTTGTTCATTTGATTAAAATCTGATTTCTTGGTTCATATAATTTGAGTATGAACTCGTATTCATATTTTTTTTATATTTAAATCATATTTAAACATAAATTTCCATCTCTGAACAAATAACCAACAATTATATCATATATGTTTGTCAGTTTCTCCTTCCTCACCTAATTCAAACTATCTGAACTAATCTAACAGACTGTTCTAAGTTAATTCCTTATAAGCTAGCAAATGAACCTAATGGACCCATAGATCATGGGCTTCAACCATTCGAGATTAACTTTCTAAACCCTTCTAGACCAAGCTAATCAACATTTATTAACTAATTGGTCATTCCACTAAAGTTTTGTAGTTCCACTTCCTCACTATGAGATTAATTTGTTAAACTGATTAACTACATTAATCAATACTCTTCAGCTGTGTACACTCCATTAAAAACTCATAATTGAACTATTTTCACTGTAGATATATTTCTGTGTTCACGGATATAGACGAATAACAGTAAGTTAGTCCTTCTCAAGTGTCCGTCACCAGTTGAGTCAAATAACTGTTTTGTTAGTGGGTTAATTTTAATCCTTAAATACCAATTCTCCTCTAATGAACAACCCATTTATGGTCCAATCAATAAACAGAAACCCCTCTTCTGCCATAGAGAGGGTAGAACCCTGTAATAAAGTCTTGGATACATTATTTAAGGAAACACTCATCTCTTGATAAACGGAACTACCTCAATCCCAATTAAACAAATAGTTAAAGAACCCCAACAAAAGTTAAACTGATTTTGGCTTGGGAAGATTGATAAAAGATCAAGAAGAAAGGAGAACTTGTTCCTAACTTCAAGATTTCGAACTCTTCACAATCTTATTGATCAAACTAGATTGAAAGTCCAAAAACATGCATTCTAATACAAGAATACAAAGGAAAGCATAAAGCTTGAGAGATAACACTCTATGAGAAATTTCATTCAAATTCAAGTTTTCTATATCTAAAATCTGAAACTACAACCTTATTTATAATAATTAAAATTTTCTATAAAATGATACAACATTTAATTTTATGCCTTTCAACTACTCTAATAAATGAAAGTATATATAATTGAATAAGTACATATTAAAGATGTGAATAAATCTAGAAATGCATTAAAGATGTGAATGAATCTTAATTTCTAGATTCATTATGTCCCATGAGTGTCCAAGTGACTCTTGAAGTTCCAACTCGTCATTAAAGGCTGAAAATTTAGCTTGAAAGTTGATTGTTTAATGCTTCAGCTAATCAATGTAAATTATTTGCTTATCACATCTACTTACCTTAAAGTCAGGAAGGAGTGAATTCCATATTGTGTGATTATGTTTCCAACTTTCCACTTGGTTTTATCCCCAAAATGATAAGCATATTAAGTCGATAATCTAGCCACTCTCACTTGTACAAATCAAAGGACAATCCCTCGCGAACAAGAGTTGATAATACACTTAAGATTAAGACTAAGTTCCCTAGGTCATCCTAATGAAATAGAAACATAACTACTTAACGGATTTACATCTAATGATTACTACTTTGAGCTTCGATCTTATGCAAACTCCTTGCATATGATACCTTCTCTCGCATGCACCTACATGAACGCGTTGGATCATTGTGTTTGTAACAAATACAAAGTGAGTCATATCTATATTATTATCCAGATAAAGTACCCAATCTTATCTCTTTACTATATACCCTTTAAGCTATATCTCAAACATTGACCCATGCTATACATACAGATCAAGACTCAACAAACAACTTGGAATGTTAGTTTATTGGATTTAGCTTATTAAGACAAAACTAATAATATAATTAATAAAACACTATTGAAATTACAATAATAACACTTTTTTAATAACGGTCAACGAATCACATTTAGTATCTACGAGTTTTAAGACATAAAATCCAACATAAGGAGAGTTAAACTACAAAACGTACATCAAATATAGTCCCAACAAACACCCCTAACTTTACTTTTGATCATCACGAACAAGAAAGAGAAAATATTCTAACATTCAATTATGTGGCATGCAAGGGAATCATGCATTGTTGATAAAAATTGAAGATCAAACAATCCTGCATAAGATTGTGATGTTCTAAAAACTTTTGAAAGGATTAAAACTCATAACAATTTGACCATGCTTAAATTTGAAATCAATCAAATATTCTAAAGAGCAAGATATTCAATTGAGGATCATTTTAAAACATTTTTATTCAAGTGAAATCATGTATTGATGGATGCGAGACTTTATTATTTTGACACACAAGCCATGCTTCAAAGAGTTAAAGTACCTCAGATTTGCTTTCCCTCTACTTTGGTACGAGAAGGATTTCTCCTTATAGACACAACCCTTTATCAAACCATCATGCTAACTAAAGAATGCTAGACTAGGTACGTACTTGTTTTACTAGGCAAAAAGAGAAGCTTCGTCCACAAGGGTTCATACCACTCTAACATTGATAACCCTAACTGATCACAAAGAAAATTTAACTCTTCTAGCTAACCATACAAAAAGTCTGTTTTTTTTTTCTTGCTTTCTTGCTAAAGCCTCACAAGTTGATCTTAAAGCAAGAATGTTCTTAGCTTTGCCACTCTTTTCTTTCTTTGGATTTTCTCTTTTAGTTTTTCTACTATGGTAGAAAACTTTTGTTTTCCTTCAGTTGGGCTTTTCCTATTCTAGGATTTATCTAGTAGACTCAATAGGATGACTTGACTTTTAGGGTGACAAAAATTGATTTTAAGCACAAGTAATCTTTTCTAAAGGATCATAGGTTTATCATGACTTAGCAAAGAATTCATTAATGCATGAGATAACAAGATAATTTTTTTTTTAAATGGCCTCAAAATTGTGAATGCTATTTTTCCTATTTAAAATCATGCAAGATTAAGGCAAGATAAGTGTATAATAGAGTATCATAAGGAAGCACCAAGAAAACAAGAAAGAACATCTATGCACTTTTTATTTCTTGCTCATGCCATCAATAAATCATTTCAATCATTCTTCCATTCATGCATTATTCAATGGCAAAGGATCCCAGATGTAAGCTTAGGGATTCTTGAACCAAGGACTTGCATCTACATTAAAAGATTCTCTACACATTCACTCGAAGCATCGATCGGGAAGGAAGTTGCATTGTGGAATACTAAGGTGTGAACCAAAACGATCAAAAGTGGCTAATGCTTCGTAAAGTTGATAAAACTTTGGCAAGAGTAAGAAACAATTGAACGTTGTTTCCTCTGCCAAAAATGGGCCAAGTTTGAGCAGATTAGGTCTTCATACCCAAAGAAAGACCAAGGACGACACCCTAGACTAAGTTTTTATTTTAAGGTCGAAAGTGGTCCTTCAACGGTTTCCTTGTTCTGCTTTGGTCTTAAGGATTTCTTATTCGAGGTTCTTTAACCAAGGACATGCCTCTATATTCGTTGAAAGGTCCTCTACACATTCACTCGAAGTATTGATGGGAAAGGGACCTCCATGGTGGAGTACTGAGGTGTGAACAAAAAGTAACGAAAAGTGGCCAATGCTTTAAAAAGTTGACCTAACTTTGGCAAGAGTAACAAACCACTGAAAGTTTCTTCCTCTTTGAAAATGGGCTTGGCTTGAGAAGTTCACGTGTTGGCATTCTAAAAAAGGCAAACAACAATACCCTAGACTCAGTTTTTATTTTGGGGTATGATAACGTGTAGAAATACACGTTATTATAGCCTCTTATATAGAATATTGAGAGCAAAATACATAAGAGGAATCTCAAAACGCGTAGGTTATATTGTAAATTCATAATTATTCAGAAGTACACTTTACATAAGCGTTGTTCCTATTTTACCATGAGTACAGTGTCTTTAAGCAGGATTAATAAGAAGGAACTAATGAATTGCAGAGGATCTCGGGCAGGCATTACGCGATAAGATTCTATTTGGCAATTAACATTTCTAAGCGAGAAGATCGAATTACAACAAGAAGAGCGATTCACTAAAAGACAAGAATGATAGTTGGAGATGATGTGACTTGCTATAGATAGCCTTTGCCATGCGACATTGACATGCTCAGAAGAATAGTTTTCCATCGAAAGTTGCTTATAAAAGATCTCCTTCACCAAGGAACACACACTTGAATGAGCCATTGATATTTTCTTGTGTCTGAATGGACCAAAACCTAGAGAGAGAGAGAGGCGGAAAGGAGTAGCCTTTCCTCCGTCTGTAAGGATTACCTTCTTCTTCTCTAGTCAAACTATAAGTGAGAGCTTAGAGTCTAAGTGGTGAAGGTTCCATTTTCCATTTCCCCTAACTTGTATTCATTCCCATTATTTTGTCTTCTCTTTTTGTATTCTTTGTGTAATATTTATACTGTTCATACTATACAATGGTCGAAGGCCTACATTCTTTATATATATTACATGTTTATTATTTATACTTTTTCAATCCATCATTTCTTGACTTTTCACTTGTCAATGTGTTATTGGTAGTTAGGTTTGTGATAAGTTCTTGATAAGAAGTTCAGCTTATAATTCTTGTCATGTTAGTTAAGCTATATTCATTGCTTGCTAGCGTATATCACCAATTACTCGAGAGGGCAAGTAGTAAGGATAAGCCTAACGCATGTAAGGAGGAGTTTGGAAACAAACTGTACCATGCGAGATAACTTCCAGAATTTGTATCCCGAAAGGCGAACAAGTGTGGACGTTAGGCTCCAAGAGGTTGCTGTTCTTAATCATGAAGACCTATAAGGTTTATAAGTGAATCCTTCTAATTAATATTGCGTAATCACGGTTAGTCACTTGGATCCGAAAAGGTGAGCAAGTGTGGCGTCTAAAGACTTCGAGAGAAACTCGACTTAATCATAAGATGATTAAGTAAGTTATGTCGCATCGAAGCTCTCACATTGTTTAATCGCCTGATAATGCATAGGCCTTCCTTCACATCTTTCTTGCACACAAGTTAGTTCACATTTCCATTTTGCGCCCATCCCCATTCCTTAACAAAATCTCTAGGCATATATAGGTAGTTTTATTGCTAGTTTGATTTTTTATACTCTATTCAGTTAAATTCTTTTATACCGTCCGATTGATAGCTAGACTCTAGAACTAAGATTTGGTATCAACTCCCCGTGTTGGACTCTAGATCAAGCAGATAAACCCATTGCTTTGCTAATACTTGGGGAAGTAGTAAGAAAACTTGTACTCAACGCGAATTTAGTAGTTATAGTTGAAGAGGTACATAGTGAGTACTTCACATACAGTGATCATGACCAATAACTTATCGCATATAATTAATTGTGTACTTAGATAGTATTGAGCCCGAATGGAAAAGCGAAGAAAGCAAATTCCACTCCGCAATTCTCCCAACAAGGGTCTAAAGTGGTCCCTTTTTTTGTTTTTTTGTTTTTTTTGGGAAAGGTGTTGTAATTAAATGTAGAGGTGGAAGATTTGAACGCAAGACCTTTTGTCCATGGATACAAACAGGTGCCAGTTGAGCTAAGCTTATATTGGCCCAAAGTGGTCCTTTAACGGTTTTCGTGTTTTGTTTTAGTCTTAAGGCTTTTTTATCTATAGATTCTTGAACCAAGGACTTGTGTCTACATTCATTAAAAGATCCTCTACACATTCACATGAAGCATTGATAGGGAAGGGAGTTGTATCGTAAAGTACTAAGGTGTGAACCAAAATGATAAAAAAGTGGCCTACGCTTTGAAAAGTTGACCAAACTTTGGCAACAGAAAGAAACAACCGAACATTGTTTCCTCGGCCAAAAATGGGTTAGGTTTGAACAGGTCAGGTGTTCGTACCCTAAAAAAGGCCAACGAAGATTCTCCAGACTCAATTTTTATTTCAGTGTCCAAAGTGGTCCTTCAACGGTTTCCTTGTTTTGTTTTGGTCTTAAGGATTTCTGATTATGGGATTCTTTCACAAAGGTGATATGTCTACATTCGTTGAAAGGTCCTCTACACATTCACTAAAAGCATTAGTCTGGAAGGGAGCTACATGGTGGGGTACTAAGGTGTCAACCAAAACGATTGAAAAGTGGCCAATGCTTCGAAAAGTTGAGCAAACTTTGGCAAGAGTAAGAAACCATCGAAATTTGTTTCCTCACTTGATAATAGGCCAGATTTAAGTAGTTTAGGTCTTGGCACCCTTTAAAGGCCAACGACAATGGCTCCGACTAAGTTTTTATTTTGGGTCCGAATTTTTCTTTCAATGGTTTCCTTATTATGTTTTGGTCTTAAGGCTTTCTAATTCATGGATTCTTGAACCAAGGGCATGCATCTAAATTCATTGAAATTATACACATTCACTCAAAGCATCGGTCGAGAAGGGTGCTTCAGATGGAGAATTGAGGTGTGAACCAAAACGATTGACAAGTGGCTAATGCTTCGAAAAATTGAGCTAATGCTTCATTGGTTAAAACCTTTCTATTTGCACATCCATTTAAGTGTTATGTTTCAACCAAAAATTGTGTGTTTCCTTATTTGTTTGAACCTTTCATTTTTTTGTTCTTTTTGTGGTTGCTATCATAGTTATCTTGCCTTGCTTATATTGAATAGTTCACTATTTTAAGGATGGCATAGAACTACCCCAAATCATAATTTATCTACCTTCCCAAATAGTCTACTTTTTGTGTGCAAACACGAGCATTCTTGAGTGAACAAATAGTGAGTTGAGTGTGTGAGATTCTTTTTCGTTAGAGAGAATGTTTTATCAATTTATGTGTTTAGTTTCATCCGAAAAATGGGTATTTTCTTATTTGTTTGAACCTTTCATTTTTTTTTTTTGTTATTTTTGTAGTTAGTTTCATAATTATCTTGTCTTGCTTGTATTGAATAACTCACTATTTCAAGAATTGCATAGTCCTACCTAATATCATAATTTAGATACTTTCCCAAATAGCCTATCTTTTGTTTGTAAACACGAGTGTTCTGAGTGAACAATTAGTGAGTTGAGTGTGTGAGGTCCCTTTTAATCTATTCACTATGAATCAAAAAGCAAAAATTGATGGGGAGATTAGTGAAGCTCGGAGGATAGAAGCAGAAGAAGGATCAATTATTCGTTTAACTCAAGTAATTAATGACTTGCCAGATCAGTTAGATAGGATGAAGGTAGCATTAAGGAATCATCACCAAGGGGAAGTCTTGAACAAAGGAGTTGAAAATGAAGTGAATGAGGATAATGAAACCCTTTTAGCCGGACAAAATCCAAGAGGGAGGAGAGTGTTAGGCCAAGGTAAAAGAATAGAAAGAAGAGAGGGAAAGGGGCATGTTACCAGAAAGAAAGGTTGAAAGGGAGTACCAAAATGAAAGAATGGAAGAAAGAGGGATAAGAGGAGTGAAGCTCAAAATTTATACTTTTCATGGGACAACAGATCCGGAGGAATATTTGCAATATGAGAGCAAAATTGAGCATGTTTTTTATTGCCATAATTTTAGTGAAGAAAGGAAAATGAAGCTTGTTGTAGCTGAATTTATGGATTATGTGAGTGTTCGGTGGACATCATTGAAACTTGAATGGAGAAGGAACTATGAAGAGCCAATTGAAACTTGGGAGGAATTGAAAGCCCTAATGCGAAGGAGGTACATTCCTAAGCACTACATTCGAGAACTCAAGAAAAAGTTTTACTCTCTACAACAAGCATCCAAAAGTGTGGATGATTATAAGGAAATTCAAACCCTTATGAATAGAACCAATATTGATGAAGATGAAGAGGATACAATGGCAAGATTCCTTGGAGGAATGAACCGAGAATTGGCCAATCATGTGGATAGACAAACTTACTTTGATATGAAAGAGTTGTTACATCTTGCTGTCAAAATTGAAGGACAATTAGCTTGGGAGAAGATGCACTTCAAGAGGTACATTTCTTCTAAATCTACTTCTTTTTCTACTACTACTTGACAAAAGAATTCAAATAGTGGAACGGTGGATTTCAAACCTAAAGGAAAGATTGAGTTTGAAAAGAAAGGTAAGGTTGAGAGCTCCAAAGGTAAAGAAAAATTGGATGGATCGAAGGAAGTTTGAGAAAAGAATTAAGACATAAAATGTTGGAAAAGCCAAAGGATTGGACATATTGCTCGTGATTGTCCAAACAAAAGAACCGTGATCATTAAAAATGGTAAAGTTTTCACCAATGGAGAAGAAAGTGAGGGAGATGAGCTAATTGAAGAAGCAATTGAAGAAAATGAAGAACTAGAAGATGGGAATAAATTGACACTTGTTACAAGAAGAATTCTTAGTGCTCAAGTTAAGAAAAATGATATTGAAATAGGAAAATGATTATTAAAACTAAGTTACCTAGGTCATCCTAGTGAAATAAAAACCTAACTAGTTAACGGAGTTGCATCTAGTGGTTACTATTTTGCGGTCGGGTCTTATACAAACTCATTGAATAGGATACCCTCAGTCCCATCTCAACTACATGAAGCGTTGGATCATTGTGTTTATATCCAATACAAAGAGTCGTATCCATAATGTTACCAAGATAAGGTACCCAGCTTTATCCTTATACTATAGACCTTTTAAGTTGATCTTGAACATTGATCCCTGTATGTCTCTACATACTGTTCAAGACTCATTAAACACCTTAGGATGTTAGTTTATTGGATTTGGGTTATTAAGAAAAAACTAATAATGTAATCAATAACAATTATTACAATAATAACACTTTATTAATAATGGTCAATTTATTATATTTACAATCTACGAGTTTTATGACATAAATTCCAACAAAAATTTGTCAATCTAAACTGCATAAACTAGTTAAGTTAAAGATATAATTTGGAAAATTGTTGTGAATTTAGAAAAATGAAGCAACTTTGAATTGAGTTTATTTGCATGGCTTCTCTTTGTCGTATTTGAACCATTCTTTTCTTCAACAGAATTATTAAATGTGAATTTGTGTTTTGTAGTCAAAACTTAAATCGTTTGCTTCTCAAGTGATGGATGGCACTCTTGACATGAACGAGGATGATATTTTTGTACAAGTATTTGGACCGGAGAAACATGGATTCTGAGTTGTTTGGATCATCGTCTAAGGTAAACGATCTTGAGCGTCGCCTTAATGAGGCTGAAAAACGTCTTCACGAATCTGAACGACAAAGAAAAGTTGAGGTACAAACACTCCATAATAGAATTAGCAAATTAGAAAACCGTTTTGAGGATTGATTTCAAACTATGATGGCAGAGATGTGCAAAAATGTCTCTAGTTGATGAAGTGTTGTAGTTTGATGTTATAGAACATTTTGAAATTGTAATTTTTATGTCGTAGATTGTCATTCTTATATATTATAATTCAATATTTTACCATTAGGTAGATGGATTAGTAAAAACATTTTGAGATTTGTATAAATGTGTTAAAAGGTTTTGTGAGAGAATTTTGAGGAATCTATTCATTTGTTGAAAAGTTCTTTTATGAAACATTCGAAAAAAATCATTTGATAATAAACATTTTTCGATGAATAATTTAACAGTTATCAAAGGTTAGTAAAACCTTCGACAATTACTAATCTTCAAAGGTTTATAAACCTTCGAGAATTAGTAATCTTCAAAGATTAGTAAACCTTCGAGAATTAGTAATCTTCAAAAGGTTAGTAAACCTTCAAGAATTAGTAATCTTCAAAGGTTAGTAAACCTTCGAAAAAGTTTTTAGGTTTTTTCGACGGGATCTATTTTGACACATTTCAAAGGTTGAAATAACCTTCGAAAAACATATATTGAAGGACGATTAAATGTTTTTCCGAAGGTTCTGACCTTCGAAAATTGTCAAAATTCTTGTAGTGTCATTTTAGGCCAATTAGTTTAAATTAAAGTTCAATCTCAATGATGCCCTTGGCCAACAAAGATTAAGCTAAATTCTTCAAAGGTTTTTTAAATTTGAAAAGAATCTCGGGATCAATCTCGATCGAAATTGACCCCAAGAAAAACAAAATTACGAATTTTCTAAAATAGTGCTACTTTTGAAATATAAAATAAAAAAGGTGCTAGTTTTGTCAATTTCCCTTTCTTTCGTTAGCTGCAACCTTATTTTTGCCATTGTTTATTACAACAAATATATTATTTGTAAGAAATTTTAAAATGATATTATACAGGCTTAATTTCCAAAAACTAAAAACTATATACCAATATCTTACCAACAAGAACTAGTTTTATAGTTTTAGAATTTGTAATTGTTTTTCTTACAATATCCAAACAATGTTCTTATCTTCCTTAATCTATTTAATTGCAAGTAGAAAATATATTTTAAAGACTTAGTTTGACATTTTTAATTTTTCTTTTTCCAATAAATAAACCAAAGCGAGCAAACAAACAATTTAATTAGGAATACTTTAGTTAAGTGTATGTTAAAAGTTTTGTGTGTTTTTCTAATCGTGACAAAATTCCAATGTCACCCATGTGAATAGAAAAAAAGAAAAAAAAAAGCTAATTAATATATAGATTATTATAACCTAACACAATCAAATTACTTTATAGATATGATATTGGCCTGCAATATATCAATGCAACAATAGATAAGCAACATAATTACATGTGCATGCAATAATGCACATGAACTGAACAGCTTCTCAATAGTCAATACTCTTTGAAGAAGACTGCTGAATTGTTATGAATGGAAAATATTCAATCATATGATCAATTTTGATTGTGAGGGGACAAAAATTTATACACAATCTTAATTTCCTAATTATAGATATTATTCCATTTTTTTTATCAAAGGCTTGTGCATAAAGACGTCTATATATTATTTATTTACATGTAGAGCTTTTTTATGGAACACTAGGATATCGATAACGAAAAAAGAAAACATCTCTTTATAAATTTAAAAGCATATAAAAGAAAGATTCGAACAAGTAACTTTTAATCAGAAATATATGCTACATCAAATAATTAAAAATAAATAGACAAAAACGTGGAATATATCATGTAAAAATATCTTACATATATTAAACATACAACATTATACTACACATCTCCAACAAAAGTATGGTTAGCTTTCTCAAAAAAGAAAAAACAAACCAAGAAAACAAAAAGACAAAAGTATGGTTAGTGAAACCTAGATAAAGGCCAAGTTTTTTCTTTTTTTCTGAAAGTTTTGCTACCAGCTATGTCATTTAAATTATTGAATAATAAAGAATTTAAAGGTTGGTTTAGTAAATAATTTGAAAACATAAAATTTAAAATAAAAAATTTAATCAATACAATATATATTCCATGTTTTCCAATATGTGACAAACATGATATAGAAACTAGATTACCAATTTGAATAGTTGTTCACAATGAATTTGATAATATATTTATAAATCATAAAATTATATGTAGATATCACTTTAATATTTAAATGCATATTTTATATAAGGATTTTAGTTTGTCTAGTATACTGACTTCCATTTATTAGTGTTTTTAATATAATTTTACATTTTAAAATTTAAATTCAAAATCTCGATATATGAAAATTAAAAGTTTTTTTGTTTTTTTTTTTATAATTTGCACTATTTAGAACACGTTATTCGAAAACATTTTTCGAACAAACATAGACTAAATTTTTGCTTTATCAAACTCAAATCTATGGAAGTACGCTTAACATAAAACTTGAAAATGGTTGGTGATCACATAATCATTTGTATGATACATAGGTAGGAGAAAGAAGTTCACAGGATAAATCTTCCCTTTGCTGACAATCAAAGCAAGTGGAGGGTATAATCCATACATAAAATCATTTTTCATTATATCTATATACTAATTATACATTTATATTTTTTCTATATAATATGACCCACATTATATTCTATACCTTATGATCATTTCAATATTTGGTAAAACCGTATATAATGTTCAACTAGAATACATTAGAAGTACGTACCAAGTTACTCTCTATACTATTTTCTTTAATCTCTCTTTAATTTTTCTTAAATATTTTTATTTTATGTTATTTTAAACAAGAAAAACTACTCAAAACTGCTAAAAAAAATATCTATAAATATAGTAATTTTATCTATAATAGATTACAATGGACTATATATGATAGACCATCATAATAGTTCATCATAATCTATAAAAAAAAAATAGGTTATGATATTTTGCTACAATGATATAGTTCATTTTTTTATATTTAAAAATTTTATTTTAACTAAAAAGAGAAATTCAACTTCTAATCATAAAGTCAGCTAAATATATTGGACAAGTTCAAGTTTTACTTTATGGAACTTTTAATTTACATAATTAATTAAAATATAATAGGCACACAAATTAAAAGGCAGCTGATCAAAGAGCTTTTTTCTAGATCATAATTGAACATTTTTTGTGTTGTTAAAGGGAAATTCACCATTTTAATTCTATGAACATTGTTCTCCACATAAATATCTTAACTTCGGAAACCAGCTTGTCCAAGAATGTATCGCAGATGTATTAAACCGCAGAATTGTTAAAAATAGTAAATTTGACAAAATATTTATAACATATAGCAAAATTTTCAGATTCAATCAATAATAGACAATAATAACCACTGATATGCTTCTACCATTGATATTGATAGACAGTGCTAGAAGTCTATCAGTGACTATCATTGATAGAATCCAAAATTTTGTTATAACTAATAAATATTTTAATTTGTTTTGCTATTTTTAAAAATGACCCTATTAAATACATAATTCTACATTTCTACGATTTTATGAAAGTGTGTAGTAAATAATATAAAGTTAAACTCCTATTTTAGTCCTTAAATTGTGAATCTTGTTCTATTTTAGCCCTTGAACTTTTAAAAGTGTCTATTTTGGTTTTCAAGCTTTTAAAAAAAACTCACTTTAGTCGATGTTAGAATTTCGTTAACTCTTTAACAGAATGATGATGCAAGTTTTTATATTGAATATGATTAGGCTTTAGATTCACCATATTAATTAAATAGATAAATAACCAAGAAATCTTTCTGATTTATTCTATAAATATTTTATGTCAACATACAAATATAATTAATACTCTTTAATGAAATAAACCCAAATTAAAAAAAAAAAATCTTCAAAACTTAAATCTTATATTCAGACTCTCTCCACCTTTTATTTATTTATTTATTTATCAATTGAAATCTTGAAGCGAATGAGAAGAATGACATTGGGTAAAAAAAAATAGAACTGACATATTGGTGTTTAACATCCACGACAAGGTAAATAAACTAGAAAAATATAATAAGTACAATACTTAGTTTAAAATAATCTCTACGAAATTGTAAACAAATATTTTCACAATAAATCATACAACCCAAAAAAGAATAAGAAATAATTGGGAAGAAGACAAAAAAAGCACCGCAATGAATCACAAAATGTCCTAACATTGAGGCACTAAAAATTTTCTATATGGATGAATTACCTCAAACATATGAGTTGAGAAAGTGAAGTAGAATGACAATGCACCAAAATGGTGATGACCAAAATCTAGAAGACACTGACTTTTTGAGTTTTCCGAGAAAACATCAATTTATCATTTAGCATTAACTAAGAATTAAAACCCTAGATTATTAAAAGTGATTATCTTATTTGGCATCCCAGTCATCAAAACATAGAAGCTCACCTCACCATATCGTTAGAGAGTTAGCATAATCTTAACGACGGTGACCAAAACATGCTCTTTTTAAAAGTTTAGGGAGTAAAACATACACCTTGAAAAGTTTAGGAACCAAAATAAAACAACATACAAAGTTCTGGGACCAATATTAAGATTTAAACCGAAATATATAAATGATGATTTGATTAAAATGAGTTTAACTTAGTGGTATTGACATGTCTCTAGATATCGTAAGTTTAATTCTCTACTCCACAATTATATTCATATACAAGTTTATATGATACATCAAAAGTTGTGTCAAATTTAAATCTTGAACTTTTACTAGTGTGTCAATTGGTATCAATCATGTTCAATTTAGAAAATCCAAAGTAAGACTTATAAATTTAGCTTTTAGTGAGAAATTCCTATTAGAATTGTTGATACATTACTTATAGTATTTCCTAGCTATTTTAATTTAGAATTGTTGATACATTACTTCTAGTATTTCCTATTTTTTTATAATCCACACATGTGAGAACAAGATGATCTTTAGATATAATCATTATAAATGAAAAACCTATAAATTTAATTGATTTATAAAAAAATTAGAAATTTAAGGAATACAAATTATATGTTTCACACTATTTGATTTTCAAACGAAAATTAATTGATAATGTAAAATGATAGTACACTTACAAATTAATATCATTCTCAAAGTTAGTCCATTACACATAGATACTTTTACTAAATATAGGTACTAGACTATTTAAAAAGGAAAAAAAACAAACCTATAATCCATCTCACAAACATAAACCCAAAAAAACCAGCTAAAAAGTAGTAATTTTTTCTCCGAATACATTTTGATCACTCCTTTTTACGGTTTATATTTATATAATTCACCCAACACTAACAAACCTCATGGTCACTTGAGAAATTAATTAAAAGCATAGTAAAAAAGAACCTTTTTTTTTACTAAAATAAGTAATATAGTTAAAAGCACTGCAGTACATGGGAAACATACCGTCAAACAATATAGTAGAATTATTTGTGATAGCTTTAATCATTATAGTATAGCTACGATAACTTCAATAAAGCCATGTTGCAAGGTTTGAGCCAATATTATACTCAATTTCTATACATATATAACTAAAACATGCCTTAAAAAATTACTGCTTATTGGTATTTCAAGTGAAAAGGATAGTTTACATTAATGTAATAAAACTATAAAATATTTACTACCTCTGTAACAAAAACATAAAACCCATGAAGTCATTATTGTTCTTTCATAAATTATAGATTTGTCATTTGTTATTTTTTAATATTGCGAGACTATTATTCATTTCAGTACTTTTTTTTCTTGTTTGCGATTTATTTTTCTCATCTTGACATTATTAATTTATTTATATTATCACTTCTTTTTATTCAAATTTTCACTTATTCTTGTTTGCAATTTCTTCATTTCCTTTTTCATAATTTCTTCCTTTTTCATCTCTCATATTCTTTTTTTTCTTGTTGGTACAAAATCTAAATGATATTGGAACAGTATCTAAACCATTGTTTATACCAATATCTAAATTATCAGTTGTCTATCTCAGAAAGAAATCATAGACCACTACTACTAATAAATTATTTAGATCCGGTACAAAATCATTTAAACTAGGTAGAAGATCATTTATATTGGGTACAAGGATACAAGATCGTTTAGACTTAATACAAGGGTACAAGATTGTTTAGACTGTGTACAAGGATACAAGATCGTTTACGCTGGATACAAGGGTACAAGATCGTTTACGTTGGGTACAAGGGTACAAGATCATTTAGACTGAATACAAGGGTACAAGATCATTTAGATTTTGTACAAATGTATCGTTTAGAATGAGTACAATATCGTTTTTCAAAAGTGTGTGATCAATTAATTGCATAGTATTTTTGTTATTTCACGTTGTGGTTATGTAAACTTTTTCTTTTTTTAAAATTGTTCTAAACAAGTGTAAATATTTCGCCTTTGTTATATTTTTTTTAAAAAAGTCCTTATTTCAATACATAAAATTTTCTATATGAAAGAATGATGACGAACCTAAACAATAGCTTGATGAAAATAGAAGCTTAGCTTAGTATAATACCAAAAGGCTTTAGGTTAAATTATTATTTTACCGTTAGAAATTTATAATTCACTTTCTTTTTATTTGCTAACCTGAACAAAACAAAATGGTAATTAAGATCTACTTCTTTCCTTAAAATGATAGGCGTCAAATTTTCACTTTTGCATTATTTATTGTAGTTTGAGGGAATAAAAACGAAAAAAAAGGCCTTAATTTTTTTCAGAAACCCCTTAATCCTTTTGAGTTTCTTATGTCTAATACGTCAACTATAAGATTTTATTTTATGTTATTTTAGTTTTTTTAGAAAGTTAATTATAAGATCTTTACGCCCTTGGTCTTTTCAATATTTTGATCAGAATTTGGATCATGTTAAATTAATAATATGGCTTTACTGAAGTGACACTTGCAAAAGTAACAAATATATATATATAATAATAATAATAATAATAATAATAATAATAATAATAATAATAATGTCCATGTCACTACATTTTTTTAAATGGTAAAAATATCAAATTTAAAAGTCAATAACCCTATGATTACCGTTTGATACTCCTATGATAGCCTTATGATTACCGTCTGATAGTCGTTTAATATTACTAATTTTTTCATGTTCGCAATATACAAAAAATAGGTGTCATGAGTTTTTTTTTTTTCTAAATGTTTTCGTCATTTGATGCAATTTTCTTTTATTGAATTTAATAGATATATAATTTCAAAAAAAAATTAGTAGTCCATTAAAATGGTTTTCGTGCTAAGTCGAAAATATTATTTTGAATGGAAATATAGATATATATTTTTGTCCTATATTTTTTAGACTAGTCTTTATACTTTAATTCAAATTATCTAAAAAAATGGCTTATATATATTTTAAATTGTCAAAAGTTGCAAATTTGACCAGATATAGCAAAATTTTAAATTCTATCAATATAGATATTGATATGCTTCTATCAGTGACATCGAAAAATACATATATGCTTCTATCAATGGCATTAATAAACAGTAATAAAATTTTGTCAGTTTCTATTATGAATAGAATCCAAAATTTTGCTATAGTTGGTAAATATTCTAGTTTATTTTACTTCATTTGAAATTGTGCCCTATTTTAATTTCTATTTAAAATATAAAGATTAAAAATATTTAAAAATTTAAGAACTAAAACAAAAGTTTAAGTAATATTTAAAAAGGAACTTTACCTTAAAGAAGAGAGAAAATAGAAATAGAATTAAGAATGTCTACTTGAAGACACAAACCAAAGAAATGAAAAATAATAGAGAATAAAGAAACATAATATTGTCTCCAAAAGATGAATACATCAAGAGCCGGCGAAGTAATGGCTGTCTCAACACAACCAAAAATATAATTAAAATAAAATAAAATAAAAATCTCTCAAATCTTTTTTTATTTTGTTCTTCATATAGATCTTGGGGTTTAGACAAAACCAATGTATTATCTTTGTCTCTCATATTTCTTCATCACTTTATTCTCCTCTATAACATTCATCAACCAAAAAAAATCCCCTTTTCAACATTTCTCTCTATGCTGGGAATGAGCAAAATCATTCCCAATGGACCCTGACCATATTCCAACAACCATCACCGTCGCTGCCACTACCGACCAAGACCAGAGTTCAAAAACAACAACCGAAGAGACCGATCAAATCAACAACGAAATGGGTAGTGGACGCTCCTACGAGTGCGTATTTTGCAAAAGAGGGTTCACGACGGCTCAAGCCCTAGGTGGCCACATGAACATTCACCGCAAAGACCGTGTTAAAAACAAGCCTAATACTCCTTCTAAGCCTGAACCCTTCAGCAACCATTCTTCAACACTTCGCCCGATGTTGACAACGACTGCGGCAGTGACGACAATATCTCATCACCAATCTTTTCAAACCTATTTCCCCACTTCTTCCACTTGGTGTTTGGGTACTACTACTTCATCACCACCTCACGATCATCAATTCTCATATGTACATAACAACCCTCAAGTTTTGAATACTTTCAAAGATCAAAATTGGACGACAACCAATATGAGCCTCGCCTCGCAGTCGTCGCCTACCCTTGCCTTGAGTGATGGTCGAGACAAGAGATCAGATGGCAACGGTGGTGATGATGATGACGGTGATGAAGAACTTGATTTGGAGCTTCGACTCGGGCATGATCGGTAGTAGTATTAAGATTAATATTATATAATTCAATGTTTTTCCCTATGATATATATCATTTTGTGTGTGCAGTTATATATATATATATCTATATATCTATATATAAATCGATATAAATCTCTATATATATTTTTGTTGTGTGTATAGACATGGGGATTTGTATTTTACTTTTGAAGAGAGAGCGTTATTTGAATTAGGTGCATCATCACTATAAAGATTTTCAAATAAAGTAAAAGGCAGTACAAAATTTTTATTGAGAGATATTGCATATGGCCGCCGTCCTCCGGTGCCGGCCGACCGGTTTCTGCTGCTGCCGCCACCGTCCTCTATTTGTTTTGTACCACAACATAATGTAAGTTTTATTTTCAATTTTAATTTCTTCATGTTACTATTATTATTTTTTAGCCCTATACTTATGAAAGGGTTGTTCCTATGAGATTATTGTTATTTTTTTTAATAATTTGTACGAGAGTTTTTTTTTCTCCTTCATGAAATTGAATATCCACTTGGGTGTAGATTTCTTTCATGAAAAAAATAAAAAATATATATGTGTGTAAAAATATATTGTCATGAAATTAAAAACTTGAAATCTATTGTCATGAAATTAAAAACTTGAGATTGAATTCTTGTAAAAATTAAAAGTAGATGAGGGGGAAAGTTGTTTTGCATCTCAAGGATCCTACTTGACATGATTATTGTAAACAATTTTTGTATAGATTTTGTAAATTTGAAGTAATTAAATTAGACAAACATTTTGTACGATGATTATTGCATTTATGGTGGGCGTGCCGATGTTGGAAATTCTAGAAGAAATGTCACTCATTTTCATATCCTCCAATCCATTTTTGGCCTTTTTCTGCTATTTAATTTATGTGTTGATACTAATTTTTTTTAGTGAAAATACGAATATTATCTGAGTCAAGAAAACTTACGAAATATTAAATTTCAGTTAGGTGACTAGCATAGATTGAATATATGAAATCTTAGTTAGGTGACGCATAAATTGAACACATGACATTTTAGTTCTTTATAAAGATCCTCTCTTATTTACCACTAGGTCAACCAATATTTATGGTTGGTTGCTAGTATTTTGACTAGTTTTTATTTGTTCCTAAACTTTCAATTATTACACATTCAGTCTTTATGTTTTGAGTTATGTTTGATATCAATTTAGTTTCTAAGGTTTTCAAATATTATATAGTTTAATTTTAGGGGTATTTTTAAAAAGTAAAATAAATTAAAATATTTACAAGTTGTAGCAAAATTTTAGATTCTGTTAAGATAACATATCAATGACTATCAATGATAGAATTTGCTATAGGTTGTAAATATTTTGTAAAATCTACTATTTTTTAAAATTTTCCTTAATTTTATAATTGAGACTTGAGGTTTTTTTTCAATTTGGCTTCTAAATTTTAATATATTTACATTTTTAATCCCCGTTTTTCATTAAACATTCATTTTGACTTCAATATTAATGTCTGTTTAAATATTATAATTATTTTTTCAACAATTATACGATCAAATAAATGAAATTAATTAAGTTTTACTGTTAGTTTGTCACTATTAAAATTTCGCTTATAATTGTTTTAAACTATGTAATAGACATTAACGTGACTAAAGTTGAGTATTTAAGAAAAAAAAACAAGGTTAGAAATATAAAATCTTTAAACCTAATTAGTTTCAAATTTAAAACAAAACACAAATCTTAAAGGTAGAAATTGTATATTTTGAAACTTGGGGACTTAAATTGAAATATCAAACCCAAAACTTAAGGATTAAATGTGTAATGTTTTGAAAATTATGGACCAAATAGAAACTAGACCCAAAAATTATTTAAGGTGTGTCTCCCCTTCCAATAAGCCAACAAGAGATTTTAAGCTAGTGGAAATAGAATCAAATAAAATGGAAACTAAAGTGGGAGAAACCAGTTATTTCCCATAATTTCTTTATTTTTTAAAACTATTTTTTAAACTTTGGGAACAAATAAACTGAAATGGTTATCAAACACATAAAATAAAATAAAAAACCATAAAACATAAATATTATCAATCGAACCCTTGGATACCAAAAAGTTGTTCTCCCATAATTAGTTATGTATGTAGTGTTAATTTTTTTTTTTAATTTTTTAATTTTCTTCTCATGACGGCATATCATGATATTGTTCTCATTGGGTCAACATTTTTTTTTTGCTCAATTCACATTAATTTTATTTTTGGAAATTAAATGTTTATGTTAATTTTCATAAAGGTAACAAAACATAAAAATATTTACGTTCCAAGTAATAAAATCAAAAAGTCTATGAAGCCGACTATTTTTTAAAATATTTCAGGTTTTTTCTTCCTTTCAATCTTCTTTCTTTTCTTATTCTTCTGCAATTTTTCTTTTCCTTTCCATCGTGTTTCTTCTCTTCTTCTGGAGTTTTTCTTTTATATTTTTTTGAAATTATGATCTTTGTTATCAATCAATCATAAATCTTTTATTATTATTTTTAATTGCTATTTGGTTAAAGATCGTGTACAAAATATAAAAAATCTTTAAAAAAAATAATTGGGATATTGGTACGATCATTTACATCTGGGTAGCCAAATTTAAACAATTGTGTACAAAAAAATCTTTAAAAAATCATTTAGATCTAGCCAAATCTAAAGGATCATGTACGAAAGAATCTTGAAAAAAAAATGTTTAGATTTGGTTACCCAAATTTAAACAATCTTGTAGCAAAATCTAAAGGATTGTGTATCAAAGAATCTAGATAAAATCGTTTACATTTGACCATCCAAATCTAAACGATCGCGTAGCCAAATCTTAATGATTGTATACCAAAGAATCTTGGAAAAAATCGTTTAGATTTGGATAGTCAAATCGATCATGTACCCAAATCTAAATGTCTTGTAGCCAAATCTAAACAATTATGTACCAAACAATCTTAAAAAATAAAATCGTTTAGTTTTGGGTAGCCAAATCTAAACTTACCCAAATCTAAACGATCGTGTACCAAATATATTATGTGCACGAGTGGCCAATTCATTGTCGGATGACATGAGCATTTTTTGTATTTTCCATTGTGGACTTATGGGCTTTTCTTTTTCGAAATTGTTCTATACAGTATAAATATTTTGTCGGTTTATTATATTTTTTTAAAAAACCCTAAAGTTTATGTACAATTATAAAGAGAAATGAGTTACATATTAAGATTTTAAGAGGCAACTCATTAGATTTGATTCTATCTCGTTCTTTTGCATTTAAATCTATTCACTTTGTTGGTGTATAATTAAATTTACCTTTCCAAATTGGTTTAAATCATGTGTTTACCCTGCATAAATAAAATTACATTTAGCTTCACTCATTAGCTATGTTGTTTTTATCAATTGGTGATTTAAGACTAATATTTTTGGATAAATTAAATTGACATTTTTTCCTGTCATTAATTATCACTAGTTGTATCTAAAGGGATTAGAGCCTTTCGCAACATAAGAATTTTATATAACCTTAAACTTAATTTAATTGGAAATTATAAATACCCATATGTTGGCAAAAATATACGTAAACAAACTTACTGCGTAAACAAACTTACTGTATAAAATAATTATTAATAGGCTAAGTAGGCTTTTTAAAATAAAATACAAAGAAAGTTACTCATGTTCAATGTTGTTTCTAAATTCTACAATTCACTAGTTTGGAGTCACCAACACTTGGAAACCCTCGTATCTTCTTAGTAATTGAGGTTGATGGTTTGTGGGAATCTAAATTTGGATTGGGAATTTGAGAAAAAAAACTTTTTTCTTTTTTGAGAGCTTATGCTAAAACTTTGTTCATCCAAATGGATAGTGAGAGCCCTTAGCGTTACTAACTTCAAGATATCTTTAAGGTTCGTGGGATGCTTTCCACGTCCCTTACTAACCCCCACGAAAGGGGGAGTTAATGATTTAATTTAATTTAATTAAAAATAATAATTAATTAATTAATTAATTGAATCATATTTAAATAACATTTTAATTAAATGAATATCTCTCACATAACCTATATTTTTAATTCAATTTAATTTAATTAAATAGCATTAAACTAATCCATTATTTAGTTCTCAAATTAGTTAATCATTAAATTAAATATCTTATATTTATGGTTAATTTTCATAAATATAAAAAAGCAACAAAATATTTACGGCTCGTGTAACAAAATAAAAAAGTTCAATATATTTTCGTAAATTCTAAGTTTGCCCTTGAATATTGCGGACGATTTGCAGACGATATTTCACTTTTCTTCCTCTTCTTCTTTGCGGTTTATTCATCTCCTCTTCATATTATTAATTTCTTCATTTTTCACTTGTTCTTGTTCGTGATTTCTTCATTTCCTCTTGTAGAATATCTTTCTACTTTGATTTTTCACTTCTTTATTTTTTCAGTTCTTCAAATTTTCAATTGGTAAACGATCTTCATCATCTCTCATATATCTCCTCTTCCAGATCTAAACGATCGTGTATCAAATATAAAAGATCTTGGTACACGATCTTTAACAAAAATCGTTTAGATTTTGGTACATTATCGTTTAGTTGTTGGTACAAGATCGTTTAGCTCTTGATATATGATCGTGTACAAAATCTAAACGATCTTGGTACAAGATCTTGTACCAAATATAAAAGATATTAGTACACGATCGTGAACCAAGATCCTTTAGATTTTATACACGATCGTTTAGCTCTTAGTATGCGATCGTGTACCAATATCTAAACGATCTTGGTTCACGATTTTTTAGAAGAAGAATGACACACGTGCTCGTGTGACCTATGTTGATACTACCTACACGATCATTTATCATTGCCTACACGATTGTGTGTCATTTTCTACACGATCAGGTATCATGATTGTTTAGAAGAAGAATTATGCGTGCGTGTGTAACCGATTAATCACGTGTTCACTGGGGTATTTTTGGTATTTCGCATCGTGAGCTTATGGGCTTTTTCCATTTTTAAAATTTTTCTATACAGTATAAATATTTTACCGCTTTGTTATATTTTTTAAAAGACTCCTATATCTATTTTAATCCATATTTGAATCATTATTCATATATAAATTTCTCTCATAAACTATAGTTTAATGTGAATCTAATTCACTTTGAATTAATATTTGAACTCATTCAAATACTTTATTTTCTCATAAATTAATTTCGAATCATAATCAAAATTACATTTATATAATAAAGTATACTTAAAATATAAACTTTATAATATAATGTATCACCAAAATAAAATTGAAAATTTTAAATTATAATCAATATCTATTATCCTCATTACCTTTTACGAGCTAGGAAAGGGATCTAATGGACTTACAAATCATAAGTTACAATGATATAACATTAATTGACTAAACTCATTAACCACATTAATCAATATCCATTAGTTGTATATACACTACACTAAAGACTCACATAAGTCTTCTCACTATAGATATATTTTTGTGTGCACAGATGTAAACCAATAATAGTAAGTTAGTCATTCACAAGTGTCCATAACACCAGCTATGTCATGAATTACTTCTAGTCCTTAATGACAAAATTTAGACATGCATAGTGAAAAACTTATCTAAATTTACCCTAATTCCTAGGGTAAACATGCATAAATCTAAACTACATGATTTAGAATTTATCAAGAAAATACATTTTGTAGCTTTCAAATCACTCGAATATCTTTACACGATCTTCACTGGACCACCACTAATAGTCACCTACTATCCTTCGGATTCAGAACCGGGTTGTGGGACCTAATGGATGAAGGAAAAACATGAGAGAGAATTTAGAGAGAAAAAGAATGGAATAATATGAGGGGATATGTGTGAATTGTATGGGCAAAAAAATATTTAATTTAATTAGGAGAAATTAAATTAACCAGAGGCTTAAAAATTTTTTTTTTTAAATTGAAAAAGAAAACATTTCTTTTATAAATAAACACCTCACAATCCAGTAACCATTAGTGGACTTTAATGAGCTTGATGTCAACATTTTAAGCAACCACATATCCCACTATGAGTTCGTGGGATTATCCAATAAAATGTTGGATTTTCTAACTATCTTTAGTCAAAGGGAAAATGGTCATTTGACCATTCAAGCAAAGTCAAACTTTGACTTTTTAGAGTCAAAAGTCGACATTTTGACTTTTTATCATTTAGTTCGGGTTGATTAATTTTGACCTCTCAAGCATAAATCCGCATTCATTTTCTCGAAATTCAAATAACATTTGAATCTATAGTCGGTCAAAATTTGACTTTTCAAAGTAAAGAAGTCAACATTTTGACACTATACAAACAATTATTCGAAACATTCCATCATACTGTTATAAGTTTATTCCTTATGAGCTAGCAGAGGAACCTAATGAACCTATAGATCATGGGTTCCAACTATCTGAGATTAACTAGCTAAACTGTTTTAAACCAAGCTAATAAACATTTGTTAATTAACGGGTCATTCGACTAAAGTTTCGTAGTTACACTCCCTTCGCTATAGATATATTTGTGTCAATCTGATATAACCACGATCAGTAAGTTAATCCTTCACAAGTTAGTTGTTCATAAACTTGACTAGGTCAAGATACCATTTTACTTTCGAGACTACAATTCAATATTTAAATATCAGTACTCCTCTAATGAACAACCTATGTATGGAATAACGTGTTTGTGGTTCAACCAAGAAACAGAAACCCCTCTCGAGCCATAGAGAGGGTAGGATCATTTGTTCAAGTCCCAGCGACACCATTTAAGGGAACACTCATCTATTTATCCAAAAGTCGAGAAGGAGGAAATTTCATTTAGTGTTATTATGTTCTTGCTTGGATTATTACTGCATGGATTTTCACGATTGATGTGTGTAGGTTAGATTCATCATCATAATGATCCTATCGCAAACCTCTCTTAATAGAATTAATTAATTCGTTGGTGTCATTGAGGTTCTAAGTCTGCACCTACATTACATGACGAGCATGGTCATTGCATTCGAGAAGCTCACTGTATCTCTGGATCAAGATCGTGCAATAAAAGGTACATGCTCCTTTCCTTGTTTAACTACTACATCTGCATTGAGTGTAAGTTTTCTTATCACTTGCTGATAACTTGTAGAAATACAAGTTATTGTAGTCTCTTAAGTAAAATAATGAAGTCCCATCGCATGAAAATAGAAAAAAACAGAGAAAAAGTAGGCGATTTGATAACTATGCGAAAAGATTAATGCAAAAGAACTTCATCCTTGTTTTACTGCATTTCAGTGCTCTTATCGCAAGATTCTAGGTGAAGAAGAATGAAGCTCGGTGATTAGCACATTATATGTGAGAAGACTTAGCCAACCTCTTCAACACGAGGAAATACAAGCTAGGTGATTACGTTGCTAGCAAACAAAAGAGGTTGGTCGAAAAATCAGAAAAGGATATATAGGACAGGCTACGCAGCATAGCTGAAACTTTTCAAAAATCTTAATGGCACGTGCTAGCCTGTCAACATCACTCCTTGTACATAAATAAAGTTTCTCACCCAAAAACAAAGTGTGCACATTTGGCCGAAAAAGCAAGCTCCTCACATCGTCCATCCCTCTCCCTTACCTTGAGTTTTAGGTGAGAGACTAGAACAAAATAGAGAACGAGAGATTCATCCCATCCATTTCCCATCAGATATAGCAAAAATCAGAGCCAAAGAGTATGAGAGATCAAACTCTGCGGTGTAACACATCTGTTGTATTTCCATCTTGTAATTTTTATTTTGTGTTGTTTTGTAAGCTGAACTTCATGGCTAAAAAGCCTAACATTTTATTTATGAAAGCAATGCATTTCACTACTACAAAAACAGGCTTTCTTGACGTTTTTAAACTGTCAAGAATCACTATTCTTGACGGTTTTAAAACCGTCTTGAAGCCAATGTCAAGAAAGCCAAAGTTCTTGACGGTTGATAAAAACGTCAAGAATATTGAACGTTGACGTTTTATAAACGTCAAGTATACAATTGTTCATGACAGTTAAAAACTGTCAAGAGTATGAATGTTAATGACAGCTTATAACCATCAAGAGTATAAGTGTTGATGACATTTAATAACCGTCAAGAAATTGATTGTTTATGACATTGAAAAACCGTCAAGAATGCAATTGTTTATGACATTTTAAAACCGTCAAGTATGTTATGAATTTTTTTTTAAAAAAATTGTAATTCAATTATATTTTTGTTCTTGTAATTCAATGATTCTATTTTAACACAAAACTAGTACATATATAAATAGGAACTTTCATATATAACAATGACATAGATAACATTTTTACAAAGAAACTAAGTACACGAAATCTATCGAATTTTCCCAAAGGGATAAATACAAGTAAAATAGAAACTAAACCTTGGTAATATATTTTTACAAAGAAACTAAATACAATGTATTGTCATAGATAACTAAATTACAACAAGTCTTGTCACGAATCAAACATCAATCACTTGCTTGGTAGCTTCATCACTATAGTAAATCAATCGGATATTAGTGCAAAACCTTGGTAATCTGAAATGTGTAGATGTTCCACTTTCACACCATCAGTGTCCTTCGTTTCATCTTATTCACCTCCAGAATCCGCATCTCCTTCAAGTCCATTTTCAATAAACCATGTGGTCAAAATCATTCTAAATCTCCACAAAAAAAAAAAAAAAAACTGATAGATTTATCAGAAGGATACACTAGAAAAAAGATGTTACATGAGGAAGAACCAAACATAAATTACACTAGACAACTCAGACAGTAAGCATAGCAAAAGACCAGCAATTTTGTCAAGGAGGTCAATGATATCCTGATCTCAAGTTTCCTTCATATATTCTCTCTTTTACTGTCTCACATTCAATTACTTCATTTGGAAACTTGTGTGTATTATTGAAAAATTAGTAATGTTTCATCCGTATATGGCTTGATCAGTGGTCAAGTTGGGCATAGGTCATTTGACTGACATATCATTGAAATATTGCAAAAATAGGTAAAATACACCTCCATCAATATCAAGATTTTCAGCTGTTTTCTATCATTTCCATAGGAGATTGAATTAAAGTAATTTAGCCAAAAGTTACACACCATAAGGAACAAAATGAACTATGACCTTGAAAATAGCACGTTTATTACGAATAAATCATGCTTGACTTTGTAATCAAGTCAACAAGAGGATGTTGGAAATATGATGAATCAATCTTCTAAAAAAACAACCCATGCCAATTAAGCTATAATAAGTAATGCCCTGTATAATCAATAACAGAATGTTGTGCTTAAACTCCACCTCTTTTTCTCCATTTTCACTTCTAAATTCATTCGTCAACTTTCATGTGGAAGATGTACATTAATTCTAATGTGCATAGACAATAGTCTAATGAAATATTGTCACTGACCTCTTTCAATCTATCATAAAATGCACTAAAAACGTGGTTTATGAAGTTGTTTGCCCTCCAAGTGCTGCAACATTTGGTGACCAGCTTACACATAGCCTATAGAAATGTCCACCATATAGGTATTACAGAACCAAGAAACGGATAACAAGGAGAGATGCAAAATGATTTGGAGATTACCTGGATATTGTCTCTGGTCAATCTGGTATAGCAAGCATAAAAAAAGAAACATCAGGAAAAAATATTTATCAAAGTGTGAAGGTCAAGCACCGATATGCTTTAACATTTAAAGAACAACCATATAGATAGTGAAAGAGAAACACATAAAAGCTTACGATGGAATGACTGCAATTAACCTCTCTTCGTCTACTCTTGGTGCTACACCTAAAGGAGATGAGATTATAGCACTCCCTAAATTCTTTAGTGTCTGCATAGAAAAGTAATTATGTAACGCCCAGAAAAAAAAAATAATAATAATAATTATTATTATTATTCTTCCCCTTCTTCCTCACGTGCCCCCCTCCTTTTCTTTTTTTTTTTTTTTTTTTCTCTTTTCTTCTTTTTCTTTTCTTCTTCTTCTTCTTCTTCCCCACGCCCAAGCCGCCGCCCCCTACCTTCCCTCTCCTTTCCGCTCGTCCCGCCATCACCTCC
>CM046886.1:14155678-14166354 GCA_025688845.1 Cucumis hystrix
ATGTGCATCCTTCGGGAGCACTAGACTGATATGTGCATCCTTCGGGATCACTAGACTGTGACTGTGCAGGGTACACCATAGGATACTAATAATTTATTTTTCCCCGAACGGGACCAGTAGTGGGTCCCTTACTGAGTATATTAATACTCACCCTTTTTATGTTTAACTTTTCAGGCAAAGGTAACACGAGGGGCAGACCGACGAGGGACAAGAAGGACTCGTGAATGGCCATAGAAGACTGTCCTTTAAACTGCTTCTGCTGACGGTTTTATAAATGTTTTGTTGAACTGAATTTAAAAGTAGTTAAAGTTTGTAAACAGTACTTTAAAATTTCATGTTTTGAAATAGGGCCCGATTAAATTTTCTTTGAATTCGTATGGTTTCATTTAAAGTTCTATGTCTTTCGTAAACAAACGGTTTTGTGTCAAATTGACGACTTAGACGGTCAGTCCGAAAAGTTCGTGTCGTCACAAATTATCATAAGAATGACAATTCAAATACCACTTTTCAGCTAAGAACACTAACAGTGTCTAACAAGAACCTTGTTTCGATAATGACTATAATAAAAGCACAACTCAATTTGATATATTTCAAGAGTTGCCAAAGATGAAAAATTAAAGATTACATGCAACATTTGCTCTGCTAAGTGAATTGCACAATCTATGGAATGTTTGGATTGAATTTCTAATTACTTTAAGAAATGTTTTTAAGCAGTCAAAAAACCAATCAAAGCAAGCCCATGTTCTCCTTACCACAAATAATCATGAACCACATCTCATGATGAAGAAAAAGGATAAAATAACTTAAGAAGAGGGTTTTGTAAGCTGATTACACAGGGATCATAAGGATTTATTGACAATGTTTTAGAATCCAAGATCGATACAGCCGCAATCTGATTCAACGGCAGCTTCACACCTAAAGTTTCTACTATAATGTGGTCAAGCATTCCTGCAAGTACAGTGTAAGAGTTAGTGTAAGCAATCACAAGGGCAGGCTAAGACAATAAAACCTTGAAGTGTAAATGTTAGATAAATACGACAGTGAATGTACCAGATGATGCCCTGCCCGTTCGAAGCTTGCTTAATTCTCCTGATAATGCAACTATCGAAGCCTCCATTTGCGCGCTAGCTTTGCTTTAATCGTGGGTCTAATATCAGGCAACGCCTCAGCCATACTTGTAGAAGATTCATCTTCCCAACATAAAAAATAAAATAAAAATAAAAAGTTAAAGCGATTCAAAACCGTAGCAGGAGAAACATGAACATAATAAATAATATATTCAACAAGATCAAAGAGAAAAGTAAAAATTACTTGATTTTGCCTTTAGCAAAACCCCGATGAGTCTCTCGGATGAAATCTGGAGGAGGAAGAGGAAATCGAGCAGAGGTGTCGGAGGCCCATGAGTTGGAGAAATGGTTGACAGAGAAGGAAAAGTTACAAGTTTAATTTGCAAAATTACGGAGAAGGATGAAATTTCTGTAGGAGAAGGAACGTTTGAGAAAGATAGCCATTGAAGTAGAGGTTCATGCTCCAACTGATGGGAACCACCAAACTTATTTCTTCGATTCGATGTTTTCTAATTAGGGTTTTTCGTAAAACCCAACACTCCACATTTTACCCTCTAATTATTATTTTATTCTATTCTTTTTTATGGCATGAGATAAGAAAACAACTTTTCATGGTACCAGAATTTTTAAACTACAATATGTTACAAGAATAATATCAACAAAGAAGTTAGAAAATGTAAAACAACCCAAAAATAAAAGAAAAGTATCTCTCTTGACATTTCTAAAAAACGTCAAGAAATTCAGAAAATTATTTCCCCTTTTGCATTTTCATAAAAATTCTTGACGTTTTAAAACGTCAAGAATTTAATAGATTTTTCACGGCGTTTTAAAAACGTCAAGAAAATATACTTATCACTTGACGTTTAAAAAATGTCAAGAAAGTCGAATTAATAAATATTCTTGACGTTTTAAAAACGTCAAGAATGAATAGATATTACTTGACGTTTTTAAAACATAAAAAAAAATACATATTACTTGACGTTTTAAAAACGTCGAGAAAGTTGAAAATTAGCAAACCTCCTACCTTTCAGAAAAATTCTTAACGGTTTATCTTTGAAATCATCCCTTTCTTGACGTTTTTTAAAAAAAACATCAACCATCAAGAAATGGTCTTTTTGTAGTAGTGTGAATATTAAACATTTGAGTTTATTAGAGGATCACATACCTTAAAGATGTCCAACTCTACTTTGTCGTCATTTATATTGATCTCCTCCACCTCTTTCCCTTTGATTTTATCCATCAACTTACTCTTCCCTTTGATTATTTTCATCGACTCACTCTCTTCTAAGATATTTGGCTTTGAACAGCTACCATGATCAGATAATGGTGTAGACAAGTTTGAGTGGATATGTGCTTCTAATTCGCTTACGCACCTTCGAAATTCTTTATTCTCAAGTATATATAGTTCCCAATCATATATGTGAGAAATGTCTTTGATTATTTATCATCCGGATACAAGCGAATCTTTGTATGCCACATCAACATATCCGTAACCTAAATGGCTACACAAACTAATTAATTCCCAATGCCACAACCTAGTATCTTGAAATTAACAACAAACCTAAAGTCCAACAAAAATATTTACAATATTTCTCTCCAATTTTTTTTGTCACAAAACAGAGACTCCTCATAATCATTAAACTCATGTAACAAATTCACAAATAGCAAGCCCTAATTCTGAACAGTATGTGTTTCGTGTTATTATCAGACTGTGCATAACAGTATGTGTTTTATAATATTCTCTGTTTCTAGCCACAATTTTTCATTCCAATTTTAAATTACAAATTACAAATTTTAATCACAAAGGAAAAAGGGAAATTATTACCTTTTACAAAGGGAAGAAAATGAACGAGCAACCACAAAGGATTTGGAGACGAATGGAGGTTTGGCGGAAGTGGAATGCGACAGGACGGTGAACGTGTTCACGCGTTTTCGAACAGAGAACGTGTTTATGAGTTTCGAACGGTGAACGGACGGACGTAGATGAACGAAGGTGAACACTAATGAACGCAAAGCAGATGGACGATGAACGTTGAAGGGAATGCACAGGTGAACGCTTGAGATTTCAGGTGGAGAAGGGACGAATTCGCATGATGGATTAGGTTTTAGAAAAGGGTAAAGGATATAATTGGAACACTGCCGTTTTGTGAAATAATTTTTTAGAAATTTCTTCACGTTTTTAAAACGTCAACGATTTTCTAGAATTATCTTGACATTTTAAAAACGTCAAGAATTTTTTAGAAAATTCTTGATGTTTTAAAAAACGTCAAGAATTTTTTAGAATTATCTTGACATTTTAAAAACGTCAAGATTTTTTTATAAATTTCTTGACGTTTTTAAAACGTCGAGGAAAACTATATATTATTGACGTTTAAAAAACGTCAAGAATGTCGAATTCACAAACATTCTTAACGTTTTATGAACGTCAAAAAATTAATAGATATTTCTTGATGTTTTAAAAACGTGAAGGAAAAATATATCTTACTTGACGTTTAATAAACGTCAAGAAAGTTGAAAATTGACCTTTCATAAAAATTCTTGACGTTTTTTTATTTGAAATCACATTTTTCTTGACGTTTTTTTCCAAAAACGTCAAGAAAGGAAAACTGCAACCGTCAAGTGAGCCTGTTTTTGTAGTAGTGTTTCTTCTTCCACTCTCCCATATTTATTGTGTACTCCATGTCTACATAGTTGGTTAACTAAATAGTAATAAATGATGTTTTTGATACTCAAAGAATCGTAATGAATGAAGTAAGAATTTAGCTTAGTTAAGCGTGAGTATCGTTAACGTGTTCATTTGAAAGAAGGGCATGGTATAGATTTTAATCACCAAATAAGTGAGAACCACATTTAACTAAGTAAGTGGTGAGAAGAATGTAGTAGTGCATTCATATCGCCAAGCTCATCTTTTGCATACATTGCCGAGAGGTTAATGTGTGTGGTGAAAACACTGAAAAATGTGCGTCATAAGTAAGGATTAGTTACTGTTATTGCATTTGAGATGATCAGATACAAATCATAGCTTAACTATGACTATTTGCATCCCCAAAGGCTAGCAAGTATGGTGAAAACACCGAGAGGTTACTCGTCATAACACAATAAGAATTATTAGTAATGCTTCTTATCAAGCATGCATCATAAACCTAAACTACGAATAACACAAAGACAAATGAATAGTATAGAGATGGATGGATTGAAAAGGGTATAAGTATACATTGTATTAAAGAATGTAGGCCTTTGGCCACTGTACAATATGAACAACATACAATGTAAAGAAATACAAACATGGAAAGAAAAGAAAAGGCATTACAAGTTAGGGGGATGAATGAGATCTTCTTCACTCAGACTACAGGCTTTCACCCTACAGACTGACTAGAGAAGATGAAGATGTGCTTTACAAATGGTGGTAAGGTTAATCCTTGCCACCAAATCTTTAGTTTTCTACCCACCTCTTCAAACGAGGGGGTAGTTGCTCGTTCAGGGGTCTGACCATACTTTCTTAATGGTGATCGAGCTCCTTATATAGGCATATTTTGGCAGAAAATCTATCTTTCTAACCATGTCAATTTCAAAAGTTGTATTTTCATCAAGTCACATCAATTCATCTGTCACTTTTGTCTTCTAGTTGTGTGTGCATTTAGCTATGTCTTCGCTACTTACTCTTAAGAAGTAGTTGATGACAAATGCAAACCAAGCAATAGTGTAATGCCTTCGGCCTAGGATTCGGGCTAAGATTCGAAATTCAAATATCCGACATTCCCCTGCATCCCCTGCTATCTGGGAACATCATCCTTACTGTCTTAAAGGCTTATTAGAGTGAAAATTCTCCCCACAAACCAACACGAGTTCTTTCAGCATGCTTTGTCCTCACTCATATGTATTTTAGGAAAATTTCTAGAAGGTCACCTAACATAGAATTGCTCCAAGCTAAGCATACTTAACTTTTGGAGTTCCTATGATCAAGTCACCCAAAAAGAAGGTGCACCTTGCTGGTATAGGTGGTAACTTTTATTTCTTTTAAGTCTTTCTTAACATTACTTTCATATTCTTATTTCATGTTCTCAGGATCCCTCTCATTTAGATGTGATACCAGTTCATTCATGTCTCCTTCCTAAACTCAGGGCGTTACAAATAGAGTTAAGCTCAGCTAAAGGCGATGAACCTTATAAGTAAAGATCTTTTACTAAGAACTTATTGAAGGGATAAAAGGCCTATGGCAGCGAAAGATTTTACAGAACCATTGCTCAATTTAATTTGAAAATCCCAAAATACAAATACATTCGCAAAAATAATTAAGAAACTATTTTTTGTATTAAGCCTTAAAAGCTAAGCATGTTTTCTAATTATAGATTAGAGAAAGAAAAACTTACTTGTTTATGTCTCTGAATCTACAAAGTAAATCTCCAAATTGGGACACTACCCGTGGGAGACCTTTCTATCCTCTGAGATGAGATTAGTTTGTGGAAACCAATTAGGATGGAAAAAAGTTTAGAGAGAAACTATTTTCATTTTTTGCAGATAGCAAAAGCATTGGCTTTTTTTTCTTGATTAACGTGTTTTAGAAAACTGTTTTCTTCTAGACATTTATAACTCTCTTTTCTTCTTGGAGTAGGAAAAGGAGTAGGAGAGAATAATTGGATTCTATTAATTTAAACATATTAAATTAATAAAAATTTCAAATCTACTAATTAATTAACCATTGATTAATTAGTTAATAATTAATTAAACCATATTTAATTAATATTTCATTCAAATCTTATTTAACGAATATCTCACCAATATCTTATAGATTTATATCAATTTAATTAAATCAAATTTAATTAAATAATAAAATAAAACTAAACTATTAATTAATTCTTCAATTAATTAATAGCTAAATTAACTATCAATTTAATTCAATCAAATTTAATTAAATAATAAAATAAAACTAAACTATTAATTAATTCTTCAATTAATTAATAACTAAATTAACTATCTTATATTTAACTTAAATTAAATTTGAATCATATTCAAATATAAGTTTCTCTCATAACCAATATATTTTAGAGGCATTTTCAAAAATAGCAAATTTTACAAAATATTTACAACCTATAGCAAATTTTATCACTGATAGTCATTGATATGCTATAGTGATAGAAGACAATCATTGATAGAATTCAAAATTTTGCTATAGTTTGTAAATATTTTAATTTTAGTAACTTCAGAGGCGTCAAACTAAACAAGTTTTTCTTTCTCTAATCTATAATTAAAAAGCATGTTTAACCTTTAAGTTATAATAAGAAAATTAGTTTCTATATTATTTTGCCAATGTATTGGTATTTTGTGATTCCCAAATTAAATTTAGAAATGGTTCTATAAAATCTTCCACTGCCTAGGACTTTTATCCCTTCAAATGGACCTATAGATCATGGACAAAACATTCTGAGATTAACTGACTAAACTCTTTAGACCAAACTAATCAACATTCATTAACTAACGAGTTATTCCACTAAAGTCCCTTAGTTGCTTCCCCTTACTATAGATATATTTGTGTTCACGTGATATAATTATGATTAGTAATTTAATCCTTCACAAGTTGTTCAGAACCTCGACTGGGTCAAAGTACCGTTTTACCCCTAAGACTACATCTTGCTTTTTAAGTCCCACTGATCCACTATTGAACAATTGGTTTTAGGTTCAACCTATAAACCGAATCCACTTGGGTCAATGAGAGGGTGGGATCCCTTGTTCAAGACTTGGATTTAGTCTTTAAGGGAACAACCTATCTACTAACCCGAAAGTGGGTAGGAGTGAATTCAGTCTTGGGATGTCCCCAGCTCTCCACCCGATCTTATCCATGAAATGGGAGGCTTATTGGGCTAGCATTAATGAGTTGCCTTTACCTATGCAAATCTAAGGATAATCACGTGTGAACAATTAATAGTTAGCTCAAGATTGAGATTAAGTTACAAAGAATATCTATTAATGAAATAGTCAGGTTTACAAAGTCAACGGTATTACAACTTAAAAGTAATTATTTCATAGTTTCAGTCTTATCTAAACTCTTTACATAAGATGCCCCCATTTCCATGTAGAAGCAAATATGTAGTTCATGTAAAGTACATTTCTAAATAATTATGTATTTACAACATAAGTTACGCGATTTGAGACATTTATCATGTGTTTCGGTTTCATTATCCCCTAGAAGGCCATAATAACTTGTATTTCTACAAGTTATCAATTACGTAACGTACACATTTCGCATACCTAGGCTTTCTAGAAGACCCTTAAATGTTTTAGTTGTGAGAGTTTTTGTAAACAGATCAGCAATGTTGTACTCTGAAGTGATCTTGGTTACGATCACATCCCCTTGTTACACAATCTTCTCTATCAAAGTGATACTGCCTTTCTACGCGTTTCGGTTTCATTATCCCCTAGCAAGCAGCAATATATTTAGATTTCATAGTAGTGTTTGCAATGCATCTGATAAGGATCATGATGTTCCACACTGACCAATTGCAAGATCGAAGGCACCAAAGATTAACCATTCATTCATTCTTCATGTACAATAATAGATAAGGTTGGATCATCCTCAATTCCATATGCCACATGTTAATACAAGAGATGAAGGACCATTTGGAGTTTTGAATGTCAATGTTTTATCGATTGAAGCAGATTGCGAGATAGACATTAAGCTTCCATGAACCCACTTTGAAGACCTCATTACTTAGTTAATATCATATTTTTATTGCATTTCCATTTGTTTTAATGTGACAAGTTAGAGTAGCTACCATTAATAGCTTAGTATTAAAGATAGTGGTTGAAAGTTAGTTGTTGGGAGACAAAAAGCTTAGTTAATGTTTTATTTTGACTTTTTAGTATTTTTATTAATTAGGATATAATCTCTACAAGCCTATAAAATGCATTTATCCTTCCATTTGTAAGAACAAGACTTCTAATGAATGCAATTTAAAATCTCATTTTGAGACTTTTTCCTTAATTTGCAATTCTTGTGATAAAATGCATGCGAGTTATTCAATCTCAACTTGATCATGTTTGATTGTGGAGTGACTCAATTTAGAACAAGATTTCCAAATATTGCTTATAGATCTTTGATCTAAGAGGTAATCTAATCCTAACTTTCTCTTGGTTGATCTAAATTAGTATAAGGAGGTGTTAGTTTCTTATTTCAAAGGTTCTTGCTACGTTAATAACTTAGATCTTTGAGGATTAGGATTGCCTTACCAGCATCATTGCTTGATGCTACGTTATACTACAACTCTTCCGTTCAAGGTGAGTGTAGATACCATATTTTGTCGTTCAATTTTCATTTTTTATATTTATTTATTTATGTTTATTTTATTTTTATAAAAAAATTTTATTTCAATTTAAATTTAACTTTTGAAAAAAAAAATAAATAAATAAGTTTATTCCCCTCTCTACTTTTCTCAACCATCCCTCACTGTTTTTGTTTTTTCCCTTTCTCTCGTCACCACGCTCCTACTCTCCCACTTTCTCCAAATCAAGTGTGGTTTCAATTTTATTGAATTTAATCCAGGTTTGCTATATAAGTTTTTTTTTTATTATTTAGGCCAATTTAATTATTGTGGCTTGAAATTTATTGTGTTTTTAAATTCGTGATTTATGGTTCACAATGTTGAATTATTTGGCACCCATTTGACAGGCTCCTTTATTTTATTTGGCATTTTGCAAACTCTTTTTTATTTGGCATCCTGTAAATAGCATGCTGCTTTATTTTATTTGGCATCCTGCAAATAGCTTGCTGCTTTATTTTATTTGACCTCCTACAAATAGCATGCTACTTTATTTTATTTGGCAACCTGCAAATAATATGTTAGCTTTATTTTATTTGACATCCTGAAATGGCAACAATTATTTATTATTTGGCATCTTGTCTAGTTATTTATTTGTCATCATGGATTATTTATTTGCATGTTTTTTTTTGCATATTGCATCCTTCTTTGTTTTGCATCATGCTTTAGCATGCTGCCTTATTTATTTAGCATCTGCCTGCGTTATTTTTTATTTGGCATCCTGCAAATAGCATGCTACCTTATTTATTTGGCATCTCGTTGGCATCATACCTGCGTTATTTATTTGGCATCATGGATTATTTATTATGACATGAATTTTCTAGAATTCTTATCAGTTTGAAAATTAGAGTCAGTATTAGACAAGCATGTAGTCTCTCATTCTACTAAGATAACTAAGATTAATTTTAACCGTTATCTAGTGGTTTAACCTTGATTTGGATTGTTACCTTCTGATATCACACCCCCTCCTGAATTACTTACTCTCGATCGATGAGATGGCGTGAAGTCAACTGATACCATCTCTTACCTTGATGATAACTGCTAACTATACTCCTTTAATCTTTTAAAATGCAGTGGAAACATAACTCTCATTCTATTGTTACGAAAACCTAAGTGCAACCCAACTCATTACAACATTAAATTATAAATAATGGTACTTATACAGGTTTGAAACATCTAGATTTGTATACAATTTTCTATACAACCTTCATCCTTCTCCATATTATTGAACTACAACAACTTGTAATTTCTTCTAAGAGATTGGTCGGCATGGCAGCAACAAGCTCAACTCAGGGTAACATGATTCTTACCTGGAAAGTGAGAAAACATTTTGAAAGAATGAGCTTAAAATGTCAAATGAGTGATATTTTCAAAACATAATTTTCTAAATAGTTATGCTCGATGCTTTTTAATGCAAACATAGTAGTCATTAAAACATAATATAGTAAATTCTTTAGAAACTTTTCATAAAGTTCTTCAAACATCCACAACATTTAAACATATTATACCAATCTCCTGCTATACATTCATAATATAGGTATGATATCATTGAACCCTTTTCCCATACGCAACAAGCCTTCACTAATGTAATCACATTAGACCCCCTCTATAGTGCCTTCACATCAGTAATCGGTGTTGCCTTCACTGATGTAATCACATTAGGCCCTCTATAAAGCCTTCACTTCAGTAATCGGATTGGGAACTAGATGTGTACATTCAGAGATAATTATATAGTACTGACATAAATCCATGTAAATATTTAAATCAGATTTTACCTTAGCTTGGAAACCATAAACATTTAAGAAATTCTTTCAATGCAATCAAACTTGTAAATTTTCTTAGAAATGATTAAGAGTAAAGAATTCACAAATCAATGCTGGTAAGCTTTAAACCATGGTATCAAATTATAACACCCCAACCTTCTTAGAAGGTTGGGATCATTACTGTTTAAATAAAATGTAGTTTTTTTTTTTTTTTAAAGGCAAATTAATTTTTTTATAAGTTTTGAGAAATATTTAAATAAATAAGTAATGAGAATAATAAAATAAAATACTGATTTGGGCCCATAAAAATAAAAGAAATAATTTTAAAATAATTAAAGTTCTAAAGTTCTAAAAAGAATAATTCTTGAATCATAAATGCGGAAAAACTGAATTATTTCCTATGGCGAACCACGATCACTTCTTGTCATTCGCCAACTTGCCCTTGCCTTTATCTTTACCTGAAAAATTAAAACATTTGAGAGAATGAGTATATAAAATTATACTCAGTAAGAGACCCGTACTTAGTCTCCCTA